>JAUDYJ010000001.1:40272123-40704623 GCA_030761175.1 Masticophis lateralis
CCAGTTTTCATGCTTAAGGAAGAGGCCAGTATGAAACTTGAGTTAAGGTATGTCAGTACTTTAACTACTACATCAAACACGCTCTCTCTATTTATATTTTATATTTAGGCTGAAGGATACTTTTAAAGATCAGTAAAAGTATATTCTTTCTCAACAGATTCTGAAGTTTATAAAATATCATTTATATTTCCAAATCAAGATAAGTATGGTAAATATTTACAGATATTATATTATAATGTATTGATGAAATATTATTAAAATGTATATAAATTATTTCCAATTCAGTATTGCACTTATTCGCAATAACATAAATTCAACAGTTCTTATTCTTTTAAAAAAATAGGATTATGCTGTAAATGAGACAATAGCCTGAGCATTACAATGCAAATGAATTATTTTAGAATATAATCTTCTATGCACATCTGTACTAGTAAATTAAGCTGAGATGAGTTTGTTTTTGAATATCAGGAATGTTGTAGAGTTGGATTTCCTCAGTTTTCTCTAAATTATAATCTCATTCTGTTTGGGAAAGATAGAAAAGTGGCTTTGAAGAAATTTCCAGCTAATGAACATTTAGCTGCATTTAATTGTATACCTTAAAGTATGACATTTCTTGAATGATATTATCAAATCATGTTGCACCTTGAATACTAAAGTTATTGAAGGCAGTATTGAAAATAAAATATAGCATTATCATAAGCCATGTCTATGTGCTTTAATCATAATGCATTAATCATAATGCTGAGCTGTCAGCTGAACTATGGTAAAATCCTGTCAAGGATTCCATAAAACTTAAGTTTGTCCCATCTGCTGGACTAATTGGTTCATAGTCTGAGCTAGCTGATTCATCTGGGTAGCCACCTAATACTGATATTATAACCAAGGATGAGCTACCTATAACCAATCAGTTCCCAGACAATTCAATGACCATTGTTCTGATCCTATGCTATGTCTCTCCATGCTTCCTCTCCTTCTGTAGTAGAGGAATTATGAAGAGAGCAATCACTGTAAAACTTTCTGTCAAGACTTCAGTAGAACTTCCCAGAGACTTAGCTCAGTATGCCTTCTTTATGTTATCAGTTCTAATTTAGTTTAAGACTCTCAAGATGCATGATACTACTGGTATGTGGCCCGATAATTTTTTTAATAGCATAGTAAAAACACACCACTAATACTATTGAGTAACTTGTTACTGGAATTTTTACTTCTGCATTGTCTTTTGATTCATTAGATGGCGACTGTACAAGAACACCTGATGGAATTCTTGAGAGAAATGGATATGGAGTTCATACAACTGCAGGTGGAATTATTTATCGTGGAACATGGAAGAATGATAAGGTATATTTGTTTTTTTAAAAATATCTAAAACATGCAGATAATTAAAGAACTTCTATTACAGTAATATTAAGTCAGTTCTGAGAAAAAAATAAAAACTGTACCAATGAAATCCTACTTAGTGAGCAGAAACTCACATACTTTGGGTGTGTGATACAAATAAATAGCAAATTAGGGGGAAATGATTGTGGATATCAAGGTTGAAGGAAGTGGAAGGAAAAGATCAGAAATATCAATGGGATTCCCTGGAAATGCTGTGGTACTGAAGAAAAGTATAGAGAACATTCAGTGACCAGAATTTGGAGTTGATGGCAAATAATTGACTTGAGAAGCCTCAGTGAATAAATAAAACTTGGACTACAGCAGGGTTGAAATCCGGCAGGTTCTGATGGGTTCTGGAGAACCGGTAGCGGAAATTCTGAGTAGTTTGGAGAACTGGTAGTTGAAATTTTGAGTATTTCCAAGAACCGGCAAATACCACCTCTGGCTGGTCCCAGAGTGGGATGGGAATGGAGATTTTGCAATATTCTTCCCCCAAGAGTGGGGAGGGAATGGAGTTTTCACAGTATCTTTCCCCTGGAGTGGGGTGGGAATGGAGATTTTGCAGTATCCTTCCTCTGCCATGCCCACCAAGCCATGCCCACCAAGCCACACCACGCCCACAGAACCAGTAGTAAAAAAATTTGAATTTCATCACTGGGCTACAGCCAATTATAGCTTCATTTTACTGATAAATATCTCCATTTCAACACCTTGGAACCCTCTATGCTATATCTTATTTGATCTCACTGATTTCCTCTTAGCCTTTCATAGCAATTTCGTATGGGGATTTAGATAGGTAGGAATGGAGAATTTGTGAAAAACATATGTCCACATTTATGAAAATGTGGACATATTGAGGAACACAAGAACGCAGTCAGAAAAGAAGAAAAAACTTCCTCCCTTTTCCAGCACCTTAAATATCAGGACACGAAATTGACTTTGAAGGAACCAAATTAATCTCCAAAACTGAACACTTCAACAAGAGACTAATCATGGAAACCATCGAAATAGAGAAACACCCCCATAACATGAATAACCCTAGTCAACAGAAGAGTCCCAGCCAAGAAGATTAACACTGGAGCCAAGATAACACATGACACTACCACCAATCATCCTCACCAGATTCAAACCCAAACCCATCCCATAGACGAAATACAACCACCATCCAGAAGCCAGACCACGGTGGCATCACCAGCTGCTGCACCCCCCTCCGATCCCCACACAAAGCAAACTGACACACGCCATGAACACATGGCAAGACCTCAAACTCGGAGCCAAACCAAAGCCCGGGATGTGGCATCACAGCCATCTGCCCAGGACATTACATCAAAAATAAGAGCTCTGGTGGCTCAGCAGACTAAAAGCATTGTAATTAAACACCAGCTGTCTGCAATTATTGTGTTCAAATCTCGCCAGGCTGAAGGTTGACTCAGCCTTCCATCCTTTCTAAGGTAGGTAAATTGAGGATCCAGTTTGTGGGGGCAATAAGCTGACTTTCTATAAATATACAAAAGTATGAAGGCTATTGCTTAACGCATTGTAAGCTGCCCTGAGTCTCCGGAGAAGGGCGGAATATAAATCAAATTAAAAAAACAAAACAAAACTCAGGATATCACAACACTAGAATTCAGGATGTTAACACACAGCCCATTACCCAGGTCGTTAAAGCACAAAAGACTAATGGGCACACATCAAGAACCTCACCCACACAGGATGTTACGAAACAGCTGACTAATCTGCAGACTTTAACTTCCTCAACCAATCAAGATGTAATAACACAAGCAACCAACCCACTTGCAGCAACAAAGCCAGCACCCCACACCTCCCCACCAGGATTTATAGAGAGATGGCAGTTCCGATCGCGCTTTCCTCGCACAAGCACGAAGCCGAAGACACTAGCCTGAAGTTGTTGAGTGGGACCTTGTCGAAACGTCGCCAAGATACTCTCAATCTTACACGGGAAAAGACCCGAATACACCAAAACTTGCATTTATAAAAATGTGTATATACACAAATATATCCTTGCTACATATCCTGTATAAACTTAATGATATCTTAGCCGTTGTCTTGTTTTAGTATAAGCAGAGCAAGTATATTGTTAGAACATTTTAGTTGACTTTTTTGCCTTAAGCAGAATGAGGGGTGAGAATTCATGATGCCCCACAATTTTCCTAATTGTTCTTCTCCTCCCAGGGCTAAAGCTGCAAAGTAAGGCAAGAAGTAGTTTAGTTATCTGATGTGTTAGTTTTCTTGCTCTGAGACATCTACAAAAGAGTGTAGATGTCTCAGAACAGTACAACAAAATCTGAAAGACCAGTTTGAGGACAGAATGATCATCCTAGAGAAAATCTATCCATATGGTCACTAAGAGTCCACATGGACCTGTGGGACATGACTGTAATAAACACGGATAAATTCCATTTCATTTTGCATGTACATAGTATTAGGCTTCACATACTTCAGAATAGATCATAAGGAAGAAAGTTTTTATTCTTTTGATTTTTGCAACAATATTTTTAAATTGTTTTTAAATAAACATTACCCTGTTTTCCTGAAAATAAGACATCCCCTGATAAAAAGCCCAATCGGGCTTTTGAGTGCATTCACTAAAATAAGCCTCCCCCCGAAAATAAGCCCTCCTCGAAAATATTTAAACGCAGAGCTGGAAATCAGGTAAGATGGCAAGAGGAGCCCCATCTTGCTCCATGCGCCCCAAAATAATAAGACCTCCCTGAAAATAAGGCCAAACGCTTATTTTTGGGTTCAAAAAAATATAAGGCAGGATTATTTTGGGGGAAACACGGTAATTGTTTATCATCTGTTCTAAAACATATTTAGCTTGATTCTGAATTCATTCTTCTTAATGTGCTTAAATGAAGTTGGTACGATATAAGGTTGTTTAATTTTCCAGTTCCAATTGTCTTGAAGTAAGCTATAAGTTGAACTTTATTCAGCTAAACTTGTCCTGAGTTAATTATGCATAGGATGGCCCTTTTAAATTTACTTAATTTAGGAAAATAATATTTGGAGTAATTTTATTAATACATATGCTAATACTACTTTTTGTTAAATTAGATGAATGGTTTAGGAAGGCTAGAACATCCTTCAGGTGCAGTTTATGAAGGTGAATTCAAGAACAACATGTTACATGGAACAGGAACTTATGTATTTCCTAATGGATCCAAGTATACTGGACAATTCAATGAAAACAAGTAAGCTGAAAAAATTACTGCAAAAATTTAGTCTCTACTACAGTAATGTGCCTAGTTTGTATTAGAAATTTAGTCTTGGTTTATGTAACTTGGTTTATATATGTAATCCAAAATATAGTTAATTTTTTTCTGGTTTACTGTGTTGTGTCAACCTTAAACATTCTGGCTTAAGTTACATGCCATAGCCTAGCATTCTATGTTAACCTATCTTTGTAGGTGAGTATGATCTCTTCAGTTAATATTTCTAGAGTCAGTCATATTCTCAACATGCTGTTTTTGAAAATGATTGGGTCAAATATCTGTAAACTAAATTATATGTTAACTAGTTATCAAATAATTTCTAATATTGGTTCCAGAGTATTGAATATTGGTCTCAAGACTTGTCATCTTTTGCACTAAACCTTCAGACTTGCCAACTTTAGTCTGAAGACAAGTGATGCAGCAATTAATTAGGAGTGCACACTTCACTCAAAGTTCCATTATATAAGCAAGAATATCAGTGTCACTATTCTACTCTGGTCTTAAATTTTATTTTGTGTGCTGCCTTGATCTGTTTGACAGTTATGTGGTCCTAGAAATATCTTAAATACAGAATCTATCTATCTATCTATCTATCTATCTATCTATCTATCTATCTATCTATCCATCCATCCATCCATCCATCCATCCATCCATCCATCTATCTATCTATCTATCTATCTATCTATCTATCTATTATGGCCTGAAGAAATTTGAAAACCCGTGGTCTAAACAACTGTCTAATGATTAACCCAATTGGGGCTTAAGAACTATCAGCATTATCAGCCATTTAGTCATGTCTGACCCTTGGCCACTCTATGGATCAGCACTCTCCATGCCCCTCTGTTTCATGCTGCCTCCTTCAAATCCATGCCATGGTCCTCCAGATATCATCCTTTATAGTGTCCAGCCCACAGACACCTCCTCCTTTTTCCACTGATCACTCCCAGCATGATTGTCTTTTCAAGTGAGTCAGCTCTCATACAATCTTGGCTTCAAGTGATATTTTTGGTGGAATTTGGACTAGGACTTCTTTGTTTGTTATTTTTGCAGTCCATGGGATGCGTAGAAGTCACCTCCAACACCACAGTTTAAAGGTTTCCATCCTTGTCCTATCTGCCTTTTTTCGGAATCCAAGTTTCACAGGCATACGTAGCAATTGGAACAATTATTATGTTAATTAATCTGCATTTGGTTGTGAAGCTGATGACTTTACTCTTCCAGACATTGCAGTTCTTCCAAGTGCTACATGCCTGATGTTCTCAGGACTGCAGTCACCATATTGGTTGATTTTAGAGCTTAGGAAGATGAATTTCTTTACTTTTTAAGAACTGTAGAGAAGACTTGGGGTCAATATAGCTGACAGGATAGGAATATTACCATGTACCATATCTGAAAAGATTTCAAGATTTTAATTTTGTTGTTGAAACTCCTTACAATGTTTTATTTCTATATTTCGTCTGTCATTGTTTGGATAATTTTATTGTGGTGGGTGGTGTTATCTGCCTTAATTTGCAGCACTTTATCTTACTGTTTTATACAGAAAGACAATATAAAAGAACCTAATTAAAATAAGTCACATTACTGATTTAGCAAATTGTGTCTCAAAATACCTCTAGGTTGTACATGATTATGGATAGTTTATTGCTTTTGTTTAACTTGCTATTTTTGTTTTTATCTCAGGCTGGAAGGGAAAGGAGAATTTACAGACACCCAAGGGCTGGAATGGGATGGCACTTTTCACTATACAGCAGCACCAGGGCTAAAGCTAAAGTTAGAAATGTAGAATGGTTTGGATTGATAGAGTGGAATCAAATCTCTGCTATAGAGTTTTCAAGCAAATGGTTTTATATGTAGTTTAATGGATACAAATTACTGTTTTTTTAAAAAAAAAATTAAACAGGTAAAATAAAGGCCTATTCATTTCTTTAATGAACATCTTCATCTTTTTCTTTTTCTTTAATTGTAATTATTGTACATATATAATTGTACATATAACATGCTGATGTTTTCTAACAATTATAAAAATATGAATAGTTCAATATTAGCAGTTGAGATATTTGGGAAAAATAGAAAGTATGCAAAAGAAGGTAAAATTTAACTGAATCAATATAGTACATGTATATAAATAAGTAGTTTAAAGTTTGCCATTTTTATCAGTCTGTTTTTAATTAATACATTAAACATGAATTGAAGTTACACCAATGCTTCTAGTGGATTATTTACCTTCAATTTTGAATAAATCTGATGTAAAATATAGACCGGACCTTCACTAAGATATTGGATTTACGTTGCAAGTTTGTTAATATACAATTTACTTCAGAATTAACAAATATCTCTAACAAATAAGTTTGTTAAAATAATCCAATATTTTAGCAACAGAATTTCTGAACACAATGAGTTTAATTTTCCAGCAGCCTAAAATAATTTCAATGACAATGATGGAAAGAATAACTGTGTCACCACTGACATGAACAGATTTACAATTCATATTTCTGGTTCATTCTTTAAATATCCTTAAACAATAATTATAGGCTGGGATGAGCAAGTATATTTCAGACTGAATGCACATTTGCTGCGATATAATGCTGGATCTCAACACTTCATTGTTTGAGATCAACAGTGTACTGTTGTAAAAATTTCCACAAAGTAATTTCCATTTAGAAATTAAACATACTGTATAAATGCCATTTTTAGTGGAATACTTAGACTATATTAATATTACAGGATCACTCAATAAAATAAACTCTAAATTAAGTGCCCCTTTCATTACCATCTGATGTATCTGATGGTCCAATGATGGTAAGGCCTCCTAGCCTTATCATGTTTGCCTAGCCATACAGATTTCCTAAAATAGTATTTTCTCGCTATATTACAGGAAAGCTTTCATTATGTCAAGTCAACATGGACAGGTTCATTATGTCAAGTCAACATGGACAGGTGATCACCATCATCATCTTTTAACAACACCATGATTCCTTATGCGGTGGAGTCTGGGCAATTGAATGGAGCTAGCAGAGTGTTTTAATGGCTGGATGCCCTTCCTGTTGCCAATGCGGAGTTTTGTTCAGCAGATATATTACTCATTGTGCCCAGAGAGAGAAATATCTGCCTCTATCTAGGATTGAACTTGCAGCCTCCTGATTGTGAGACGAGAGTAACACTTCTAGGCCACCGCACCACTCCTCAACACGGACAGGTGATGGAGTCCATTAAATAGACAGAGCCCAAACAGATTGGGAGAAGATTAGTAAATTGAACTGATTTATGGTCACATTTGCTGGATAAAAAATACTGGAGAAGTGCACATTCTGCTTCCTTCTAGCGAGATCCTTTACTTTCCTATTTATGAAACTTTAGCAGTATTGCTTTGAAGTACAATTAATGCATACATTTTTGTTGCTACTAAAAAGTAAAAAAATAAATCAAGTAGAATTTATAATTTAGCTAGCTTTTCTGAACTGGAGTCTTGCATTACCTTAAAGTTCCGTGAGAGATTGTGACTGAAAAATACCACATTTCTTAATTTTCACACTGCACAGTGGTAATATTTAAAGCTGTCTAGGTTAAAAGTGAATTGTATTATAAAGTTTTTGCTTTTTTTTGTTTTGTTTTGCAATTTTTATAGAGATTCCTTGAGACCAGTACATTATTTCAAGGTTCCTCTAGGGTTAAATAGTGAAAATGCTGGTTTAAGAAATGTAGCTGCTGTTTTTAACCAGCAGGGAGAATGTGACCTGAGGATTGCATAATTAGAAAGTTTAGATTAGACATGCCTGGATTTTAAATGAATAATTACTGTGTGATAGACCTACTTCAAAAATCATCAGCTTCTATAGCTATTTTTTCCCCTTCATTTGAGACAGTCAATGTTTCAAAGTCATAAAGAACCTGATACCATGAGAGAGAAAAAGAGCACAGCCAAGGGTAAGTTTAAAATTGATTGTATTTCCACTTTTAAATAATTAATAATTAAATATTATAATGAGAATCAAGCTGTTCGTTATGTGACACACACAAATAGAAAGATTGTAAGAGATCTGCTCTGATATATTAAGTAAATGTTCAGCATAGTTTTAAAGCTGAAATTCTGTATATATTTCATTGACTGGAAATAATTCTATAATCAATAAACAGATCATTGTTGAGCTTTGTTCATTTATCTCTCTTAATGTATGGAAAAGTGCTGGGAACTAGTAATCACAGGCACCTGAAACCTGGAACTACAGTAGTGTTAACCTGCCAAGTGATGCTTCTCCTCTGGTCTCCTAAAAATGCTGTTGAGGACTAAAATTGGCAAATAATAAAACATGAAAAAAATAGTATCTCCTTTCTTTTAGCATTGATATAACTAGAGATTTAATATCTTTCTATGGCAAAGTATCCTAGCTATGCTTGCTCTGAATGCGGATTGAAGTTCCAATCTTAATGATACCCTTCCATTTGGATTACTGCAGTGTGTTACATATAGAGCTGCTATTAGAATCTGGATGTTAACAAGAATTTAAACTGGGTTTTTGTACTATGCATGTATTATACAGATATCGCCTTCCTTGGCTCTTAATTGCTTCCAGGCTCAGATCAATATATTGCCTTCATTCATCAGATCAAAATATTCATGTCTACCTACCTACTGATATGTACCTATTTTCTCCATAACATAAACCATTTCTGAGAGATTCTGGAAGTAATGTAATGGTCATAGGATTCTTATCCTTGCACTTGCATCTAGAGAATTTAAGTTGTACAGTAAAGAATATAAAGATAAACAGACCCAAGAAACCATGTCCTTCCAGACATCTAGGTGGCCTCAGCCTCATTAGCCTTTCATAAAGCTCTGAAGATCAGGAGTTCCTCCAGGTGTTTGGATTAGGAGGCTAAGGAGGCAATTTTTATGATTTCGGTCTATTGTTTTAATTTTGGGTGTCATGTAGGATGGTGAGATGTTGTTTTAATTTTGTATGCTACCCAGTTACTCTTGTGAGATGAGTATCCATAGAAGTCATGTATATAAATAACTAATCAAACAGGTAGCGTAAAGATTATACTATGGCCAGTACAGAGTCTTGTTGAGCTATAACTAAAAACAATGAGAATTTAAGAATGGAAGCAGGTTGTTCTTGGTTTGAAGAGCTTCATTGAGACCAGAAGTGTCTTGGCTTTCTTTTCTCAGTAAGAGAAGTTTTCATAGAAACTTGTTTTAGAGATGAGCCAAATACCATATACTGCACTGGTAATCAATAACCTCATTATATTTTTTCTTCTGCTAAAATTAGGAACTCTTTCGTCTAATGTATATGTAAAAGTTCTTTAAAACAATGGGATGGTTTTTTCCCCTCAGTAAAATTTCAAAGTGGGAAATATATTGACTGAACTTGAAGCAATATCCAACATATTTAAGAAGCATGGACTCAAATAGAAGAGAAGGTAACTAGTATATTTAAACTGTTTAAATTCTTTACTCTTACATAATTCTATACTTAGCAAATTTTAGAAAAACATTCAAAAATATAATACATAGGTTAAAAACAATGATGCTTAAGGAATCTGTAATGGAAAATGCTAGAAAAAAATTACGGTTTTGGCATATGGAAGCAAAATGCTGTGCATGTAGAAGCCAATTGATTCCTGAGCAAAAGCTCATTTGAAGAGGTTACTAACATGAATTCCATAAATTCTGCCCAACATCCAATTTGAGATAAATATTATTAGAGCTATGCTGTAGCCCTTGTTATTGAGAGGAGAAACAGTAAGCCTAAATTGCAAATTATAATTGAAGATAGCGATAGAAATTTATATTGCTGTATCTGTTGTCTAAACCTTGGGAGATTGAATAGACAAATAACAATGAACCATGCACTGGGATTCAATTTCTGTTGCAGTTCTAAGAGTTAAATGAGGACCTGTACTTCTAGAGATAGAACTTCTGTGTATCCTTATTGGACAGGTTTTTTTCCCCTGTTCCAAGGCCTCTTTAGTAGGTATGGGATGAGGGAACTAATTAACAGGAGAAACAAGTCATCACAATCACAAGCACTGATCCTTGGAAGAGAAGGAACCCAGTTTTGCAGGTAGGATTCATGTTTTATATGTATTAATACTTCATTTACACCATCACTAAACTTCTTTTGATTACAAAAACAAGTCATTGACTTGTGAAGATTATGCATGTTACAATTGAAAAGAACATCCTTCCCCAATAAATTAAAAACATATTGATTTTTATATAAAATGTTAACGTCTCCAATGGCACATCAGAAAACAACAAAACTGTTGCAAATAGTACCTTTAAAAGGGTCAACAAGAAACATACAAAATAGTAAAAGTTATGGGTTGAACGTTATGGTAAAGACACATACAAAAAGATAAAGGCATGGGTGTTGGAGAGCATGGTAGAAATAGAATCAAAGATAGAATCAAAGATAGGCAATTATGTCATTCTACAAATGTAAAATTCAGAATTAAAGCAAAAACATTTCATAATGAATAAGACTAAACTGTGATATCTGTGAAAATGGGTAGTATGTATTACATATTTTTACTGCTATTCTATCCCAAGTAATTTTGAATCTGCTTATAGTCTTCATTTTAAGTGAGAGAAAGCTGTCACAGTTCATACTTTAAAAAAAAAATCTTCTCCAGGTAGTTTCTTATCATTGTGGTAATTCCCCAAACAATCAGAAGAGCTGAAGCTGATTAAGTGCCTCATGTTTATTAATTTGGCTGGAGTCCTAGATTTCAAAATGCCATCAAAACCTGGCTTTTTCTACAGGCTTTGAAGATGGAAACGTGAGCATCTTTCTCCTGTAATTTGGAGATTAATGGTTGTCTGGTTTTTATTTTAGTTCTAGGGGTATGCTTTGTATTGTACCTATACATGTTTTAGGTTTTGTGTGTTATTTTAGTTCGGATATTTTGGAAGATATTTTACATTAGTGGGTGGGTAGATATTATGTAAAAACTGTGCCCGAAAATCCCATTTGCGAGTATTGGCTGAAGTGGAAATTAATTTTAGGATGTTTTCAATTAACTGAGGTCCCAATGGGAAGTAAGACACAGGATTTAGATTAAAATGATAACCATCTCTTTATATCTTGATGTGTTGATTTTTTTTAAAGTCAGAGGCTTTCTGGGATGCTGCACATATTTAGGACGTTGTAACCATGTATGTATATTGAGCATTTTGTGAAAAATGACTAAATTGGGATATTGGCACATTAATAAAATGTCTGCTATGGTGGTCATGGCTTTCCTTTCCTATCCTATCCTATCCTATCCTGTCCTGTCCTGTCCTACCCTGCCCTTCCTCCAGATGTTCCTGTTAAACCTTTAAAACTCTCTTTTTTGTAGTTAGTTGGGCATATTTCTAAAGTAATCCTACTATGACCCATATTTGTATTTTTGAAAAGTAATAAGTAATAATAATGTTACAACTTCATTAAATTTATTTATTTAGATTTCTGAAAATAATTCTGAGGTCAATGACTAATCATATTCTTGGGATATATATATATATATATATATATATATATATATATATATATATGTATATGTATATGTATATGTATATGTATATGTATATGTATATTTATTTTATCACAATCATAAAATCCACTATTCACAATTCACTGAACTAGGGCTGCATAAAAATCTTTACATAGGAAGAACCTGGCTAAAGAGAAATACACATAAAGCCTACGAAAAGGAAAGAAAACAAATACTGTACCTTTACAGGGAGGATACCTGGGATGAGGGTGTGGCTAACTGATGAGGACTTGTAAGTCCAAAATAGATCTATCTTAGTCTCTTTAGTCTCCCAATGGGTAGCAGAGTGTTCGCTCGCTGCCAAGAAAAAAAAAACCCTAGAAACCAGTGGATAGTGATTTCACTGAACTGGGGCTGCATAAAAATCTTGGTTTATGTAGGAAGAACCTGGCTAAAGAGAAATACATACATACATACATACATACATACATACATACATACATACATACATCATTCTTTATGTCAGGCTTTTCCTACGTAAATCAAGATGTTTCACAGCCATAGTTTAGTGAAATCTCATTCACTAGTTTCTAGGCTTTCTCAGACATCGAAGCAGCATTTTGCTGTCTGTTTGGAGATTTAGGAGAGACTAAGATAGATTTATTTCTGGCTTATTTGCCTTCATCTGTCAGTCACACCCCCATCTCATGACTCTGCCCTGTAACGGTCAAATATTTATTTTATTTTATTTTCGTAGGCCTTTATGTGCATCATTCTTTATCTCAGGCTTTTCCTATGTAAATCAAGATGTTACACAACCTTAGTTTAGTGAAATCTCATTCACTAATTTCTAGGCTTTCTCAGACATTGAAGCAGCATTTTGCTGTCTGTTTGGAGATATGTCCAATCACACAGGATGTCACCACCGCACATCCACGTGGAAAGCAGACTCAAACCTACACTGATGATGAGGGATGACCACGGACCAGAAGCCAGACTGCAGCTGCATCATTAGTCACTTTAAACCCCTCCAATCCATAAAGCAGACTGACACCCACCATGAAGATGTGGCATGACCACAAACACAAAGCCAAACAACAGCAATGCAGCTCACCAGCTCAAATCCCCCTGCAACTCAGACTAACCTGAGCACAACCAAGTCCCCACCCAAACAGAACACACCCTCATCCAATCAGAGCACAGCCAAGCCCACATCCAATCAGAGCACAGCCAAGCTCCCACCCAATCAGCTCTCACCCCCACTAGCAGTTAAAAGGAAGAGACAGCTGTGATCTCACATTGCTCCTGGAAGCACGAAGCTGAGAACACCAGCGTGAAGATGACGAATGAGACTTCGTCAAAACGTCGCCAAGACATTTCCAATTTTACTCGGGAGAAGACCTGAATAACCAAAGACATATACATACATACATACATACATACATATATATAATAAAATAATTTATTTTATATTTATTTTATGATCTCCATAAGAACTAGGTCTAACCATTGTACAGTATAAAAAAGATGTAGATTTTCAAAAGTATACTGTAATTCGTGCAGACTTTCTCATTCATTGATTTGCTTTCTAATTCATTGTAAAAATTATATTGCATGTTTGTTTTAAGCAGAGCAGACCAAATGAGTAGAAATACAAGGACAGTAGCGAAGTAACATTTAACATCTGACTTCTGGTAAATCTGAAATATATATATGAAATATATTTAGATCAGATTCATCATATTAAACTATTATTGGTTTAGCTGTGGTTTATTAGATAATTTAAAATTGATTAGCTAAAATTGATTAACGTTGTCCTTAGCTATAAACTATAGCTTACAAATGTCTCTGGAGATTCTCTGTCATCCAGGACATGGTTGGTTTTTTTTTCAAGAAGCAACTGTATTTTCTGGTTTTTCTTTAAAGACATTTTGCTTCTCATCCAAGAAGCTTTGCTAATAAGACTGGATAGTGGAATTACCCCTCCAAGAAGCTAAATGTCTTCAAAGAACCAAAAAGTCCAGTTGCCTCTTGGAAAAAAAGCACCTATAGCTTACAAACCACATTGGTTAAGTTCACACAATGCTAAGCCACAAATAATGTTAACCTATTCCCAGACAGCAAATTGACTTGTTCTAATGATAAACTAAGAGTATCTAAAGTATACTGGAAGATTTAGGAAGATTTGCTTAAGAAGGTGATGGAACAGCAAAAAACTATTTTAGAACAGCCAAATTAGGCTGAAAGACACACCTCAATCTTTGAGAAGAGAAGTGCTGAAAAGTTTTCAATCCTTACAGTTTGAGAAATTTGATTTGATTTTCAGTAATGAGAGACTAATCCCAATTCTAAGAGACACACCTTTGAGTTCTTCATTGAACAGTTAAGAGGTTTTTTTTCCATTTAATCTAGTATACTTCTGATTAACACAACTCTAATATACTTCTGATTAACACAACTATAATTCTATCTATCATTCCCAATAGATTGGAGGGGAGTCTGATTGGGAGAAAATAGTAATTTCCAGTTTTATAAGGTTTGTTATGCAATACAATATTTAGATTTATTTTATATACAATGTTTCTTGTAAAACCATTGCATAAATGTCTAATAACAATTGTGCAATGGTTTTTGTCTTCTACATGGATAGAAAAATGATATTTTTAAATATATATTAAACCAGTAGGCTTGCCAGTCCATATTTTAGCAGGAAGGTTTTGGAAGGTAAAAAACATGGGAAAGGGATTTTAGATGCATGTTTAGGCATCTGGGAATAAATAATCCCAGAAAGGAATTAGGACTAAATTTAAATTTTGGAAATCTAGTAAATTGTAACTTTTCTGGGGCAATTTCTAGATTATCTTAACATGGAAACATCTCATATAGAATATCATTACTTATAGATATCTGCAAAAAATTGGGTTCATTAATTGAATATCTAACCTTTAGTAGCAAAAACATGGAGTTGTTTTTTTGCCACAGAGACGCTACTTGGTGCTAACCCTACACTATAACTGATATAAAAAAAAGTAAATTGGAATAAATGAGGGGAAAAAACCGGAGGCCCACAAATGAAATTGTGGAACTTTAAAAAAATAGTTGGTCTTAACATGGGGCAGGATGGGGACGGACGGACAGACAGGTCTTGCACCTCAACTGCCATTTTTTCCCCATTAACTGGAAAATTAACTGGAGTAAATGAGCACTGGAGTCAATTAGTATTCCATTGCATATTCACAGCATAAGGCTTCCATCACAGTACTGGCTACTTCTGCACAGTTGCAGGGATATCCACAGGGTGTTTATATATAGTAAGTCTAATAAGTCAGGTTAATTGACTGAAGTTCTTTATTCCCACAGGAGAAACTGAAAGTGTGCCAGTGATTAACCCTGCAACACAGATTGCCCAGGTAAAAAAAAAAATGAGCAAAATGCTTTAAAGAATCCCAGATATATAAAGAATTAGCGAGGCTTTTGAAATCTCAAAGTGTAATTCAAACTAAATTTAAGAAATCAATACCAAACAAACTAATCATAATTATTTGATATGTTAATTATACTAATAAGAAATATTTTTTATATTTAAAACATTCTGTTTTATGGAGCTTACCTAGACTATAACAGCTTTTTAGGACATGTGTAGATTATATATTTCCCTGCCCTTTTCCAATAATACCCTGAAGTAGGAAGGGATTCTGGTGCACATACGCAAAGCTACCCCATTGGATATCTACCAGACCAAGGCAGACCACAAAGTACAGAAATCTCAAGAAATATTTAATGTTTAAAATCCATTATTTTCAATTGGATTGAAGGCTATTCACATGACAAGATTTCTGAATTGGAGACAGTAAAAGGGAATAGTGGAATCAGGAGAGCCTAAATGCTTGTGAATATACACAAGCCACAGCATTCTGCAGAGAATGCCTATCCACCCTCTTCTTTAATACATTTACCAAATAGAACCCAATAGCTATATGATGGCTTTAATGCATGTGGTCTCAAAATTATCTTGAGTGCCAAACTTCACATTACAAGTTTGTTGTTGCAGTCCTTTGTGCAGGGTGGTTTAAGATACTAGGTTTCTCTGGCACATTTTTGAGGGGCTTGTAATTAAAAAGAAACACAGGAATCGATGAAGAAACAAGTAGAATGCACAGGGAGAGAGTATTTATTGTAATTCTTGTTTTTGTGATAAATCACAGTAGGCTTGGTCTGGGAAAATGATGGATGACATGTAATACCCAGGTACCTGTACTTATTATTGGACTTCCCCATTAACTATGCAGTCCTGAAGGGAGTTCAGCAAAAATTAGTGAAGTATAGTATATGTTGATTATTCCTTGCACTGGGAATGGTTCCAAATGCTTTTCAAGAAAGTTGTAAGAAATAAGGGAGAATTTCTCTTTAGGAGGATGCATTTTAGCTGAGTTTATGTGGCAGAGAGAAAAGGGTGGATTTTTTGATATTTTTTTTTGAGGCTTTGGAATCCCATTGCAGAAAAAGTGATTGATTTTAGATAAGAAATAATTAAAATTGTCATTTTTTTCAAAATTTCAGGTTTCCAATTAAAAAAAATACAGTAAAACCAACAACCACCACCTTTGGCTTATTCACCTATTTGTCTTTTATGCTGCTATCTAAGGGCCAAAGTCAAACCACTTTAAAACCAAATCAACTTTCCTCCCAAAAGAAGGGGATGAGGGAAACCTGGTAAATGTACTGTAGTAGTTTTGAAGTATTAGTGGCTTGTGATGAATGGCAAGCTTCAGTGTATGAGGTAGACTAGAGGATTGCTTTTTGATACAGGGGCACAGTAGATTTCAATTGTTTCATTCTGCTCATACTTGGTCAATTCTTTTAGCTTCCTGACTGGATGACTGAAGACACCTGGGGTGTGTGACAGTTTACACGCATTGTTTTCTACATTAACACAGAGAGTTCTGGATTCTAGAGAGAGGATTGTACTATTGGATGGATGTTTACTAATTTCTAAAGAGTGATTTATTTAAGGTGAGGAACTTTGCTAGAACTTGGAGTCATCAAATCCATGTGATGCTGAGATTGCAATAACTAGTAGAAAAACAATAATATTCTAGAGCAGGGGTGGGCAACTATGGCTCCTTTATGTCCAATCTACTTCAACTCTCAGAATTCTTGAGCCAGCTTGGCTGGCTCAGGAATTCTGGGAGTTGAAGTCCACAGGTCATAAAGAGGCCATAATTGCCCATCCCTGTTCTAGAGAGAATGCAGCACTTCAATGCAATCCCAAGAAAGGCTGCTTCTTCTATAATAGAAGCAGTTTCTAGTGTGAATTTTAACTGAATAGATAAAACTGATGATAACCCTTCCATTTAAGAGCATTGTGGCATGATTAAGAGTCAAAATTGAAGCTCCACCACATTTAAATTTTTTGTGTGTGTGTATGTGTGTGTGATGCATGCAACACACCTAAAAGAGTTCTTATGATTTTAACAGCCACATTGATTTTTTTTCACCCTCTTGTAGATATCCCAGCTTATCATGTCTCATCCTTTTAATTATTTCACTGTGTTTATGATAAATTTTATAAGGAAGAGTCTTTGTGGTATAAATCTGACAAATTGATAATCAAATATGTAAAATCAATTTTTGCATTGATTGTAGCCATACTAATTCTTGGTTGCTCAAAATCTAACTGCTAATCTATGTCTTGATATATTAAAACATATAATTCTATATGTATATGTTTGTCAAATATGTACACATTTCACTCAGGTAGAAGGAAAGCATCAGATGGCTCTTATGAAAATTCACAAATGTTGCCTATTCAGTCTTTATTTCCAGTATAGCCACCAGTAGGCTAATAAAAACTGTAAATAAAGATTATATTGCAATAGATAGTTGTGTCATCCTGTCTGTAATTCAAGACCATCACCTTGTTTTGAATCAATTAGCTTGGACTATGCATTACTTGTTACAAAGTGTAGATCTGGCCTGTACAGTTTATTGCCTGTAAATTCAACACAGCTGAACAAGTTTTAACACTCCAAGGACATGATGAAAGCCAGTTTGGCGTGATAGTTAAAGCATCAGGCTAGAAATTGGGAGACCATAAATTCTAGTTCCCTTGGGCATGAAACCAGCTGGGTGTCCTTGAGCCAGTCACCTTTCTCTTAGCCCTAGGAAGGAGGCAATGGCAAACTATTTCTGGAAAACCTGCCAAGAATACTGCAGTGTTCAGGCAGTCTCCAAGGGCTGGGCATGATTGAATGGAAGATAAGAAAGGGACATGATAATCTACTACCTGCTTAGACTTTCACACCATTTTTGTCACATGATTAGCAATCCACTATGCATGGCTGATGAGCTGCTATGCTGCCTGGTTTGGTATGAAACTGGCCAGTGTAGTGTAGTATTTAAGATGTTGGACTAGCAATGTGAAGATCCCAGTTCAAGTCTGTTCCTGGCCACAGAAGTTCACTTGATGGCGTTTTGCCAGTCATGCACTTTTAGCTTAACCTACTTTGCAGGGTTGCTATGGGAAAAATATTGGAAGAAGGATTGCTATGTATATTGCCTTAAGTTCCTGAAGGCAGGGTAGAATAGAAATTTAACAAATAATGATTTAAAATAATATCAGATTTAAAAGAAGAAATATTTTTTCAGCATATTTTCTAGTTCTTATAGCTATGAATAAAAAATGGGATATATATTAATATATAAAAACACAAGATGATTTTTCAAGGATCACTCTAGGATGTTTTTTGTGGGGAACACCTGAAAAATATATGGTAGATATTGATCAGGCAAACAGGTTATTTTGCACAGCATTCTGCTTCCTACATCTGTTCCTAGTATTGCTGCTTCCTAAAAGCTGTGGAATACTTTGTAGTTTGAAAGATGGTGTCAATGCATACTACATCCTAGTGTGTTTACAAGCAATCCTAGAGAGCAATAAATCCAGCCTCTTGTATTATTATTTATTACTATTTATTAAATTGTTATGCCATCCATCTCCCCTATAAGATGACCCTTTTCTTCCACATTGCTTTCATTTAGAATAGAATAGAATAGAATAGAATAGAATAGAATAGAATAGAATAGAATAGAACCTTATTGTCAGTTTAAATGTACACTAATCAGTATTCACTAAAATGAAATTTCATTGCATTCAGCTCTCAAAAGATAATCATTATGCATATACCCATACATACACACGCATATATAACACAGAGAAACATCACAGTCTAGTTTGAAAGTATACATATACATGGTAAAAAAACAACAACAATCCTGCGAATTTACGAGACGGTTGGCATAAAGAACAAAGCTGTTACAGAATCTAGTAGTCCTGCCACATTTGGTACAGTTTGTAATTTGTGGGTTGGAAATTTTTGAGACAAGGTGGAAAATCAGCTTTTCCATCTGAAGAACAAAGAGTGGAAGGCATATATATGCATATTTTCTGAAATAGAAACATGGCTTATGGGAAGATACCTTTTTCCTGTGATTTGCTAGGAGCTTAACTTTTTTGGTTACAACTGAGGCACCATCATTGAGTTGCAGGTGGTGGCAACGAGAGTGCAAGGAGTGTGTTTAGAGGCAGGTCTGGAAATGTCTCCATTTTGATCGGACTTTGCAAACCTTCCTCTCCAGAGTGAAAACTATTTCTAATATATTTAAATGACTGGTGAATGAGACCATTGAGACTTCAGTAAGATTAGTACCATTTGTAAGAAATGTCTAATTCTGTGGGAGAGGACATGCTGTAGATATTAGATTCACTTCTTGATATGTCAAATAGAAAGGCTGGAGAGCAGATAATGGGTAAGATTTTTCTCTGTAGAGATTCTGGGAAATCATAGAACAGCCTTCTGCACTCTGCCTGAAAATTTGTTTTGGTTGCAACATCCATAAACCACAAGTGGCCTGCTAGTGTGCTTGTTGGAGTTAATGAAATTGTAAGCCAATACTTGCAGAAGAAGAATGGTGGAAATAATTATAGACTTGATCAAGGGTATCAGTCATCAACTCCTGGATGATACCTCTCCATCCACATTTCTATAACCTCCAAAGCTACTCCTGTTATTAATTAAACTGAACATTAAATGTTGTTATTTTGAGGTAGGAAACAAAAATCCTAATGGAAGACTCAAAATAACTTTAAGATAATATTTTTAAAAGAAGAACAAAATAAAAGCCATGCCATCTTAACACTTTTTTTATGGTAGCCTTCACCCACCCCAAGTATTATATCAAGCCCCTAGTCACTAGTCGCACATTAGGGAGGAAATGTCGTTATTAAGAGAAGACTGTATGGCTTAAATGATAGACTCTATCTTGTTTTCCAAGTCATTGAGAATTCATGTGAGTTTTGACTCATCAGTTGCAGGCTCTGGCTTCTGAACTTAAAAGTAGCTTCACTGAAGCAATGCAGGAACTTTCAAGAATTCAACATGGAGAGTATGCTCTTGAGGAGAAAGTTCAAAGCTGCAGGTGTGCAATGGAGGAAAAAGTGGCCGAGATGAAAAATTCTCTAAATGATTTCAAGGTAGGCATGCAAGTATTCTGGGGCGCTAGTTTTGGAAGGACAAAAACAGATGGCCTACTACATGATACAGCATCAGGGATGAAATCCAGCAGGTTCTGACAGGTTCTGGAAAACCGGTAGCGGAAATTTTGAGTAGTTCAGAGAACCGGCAAATACCACCTCTGGCTGGCCCCAGATTGAGGTAGGAATGGAGATTTTGCAGTATCCTTCCCCTGCCACGCCCACCAAGCCACGCCCACAGAACTGGTAGTAAAAAAATTTGGATTTCACCACTGTACACTAGGGCAAAAGTTGAAAAGCTAAAGTACAAAAGGACTATTTACTGACAAGGAGATGGTGTGGCGTGTTTTGAACAGGCTCATTCTTTTTCACAGGGTTATTAACAATTAGTGTAGCAAAAAATAGTCTTAACTTACCTTTGTGTTTAATTATAGCAGTATTCTATGCTGCCCCTAGGTAAATTAGCCTCTCTCAGCCTTCTTCAATTTGGCACATAACACAAGCCATTTGAAAAAGGGGTGGACAGATTTATTGGAAAATGGGCTATGTTTTCCTTCTCTTTCTTTCTCCTATGATGCTCAGTTCTGAGTTTTCTTAGTTATCTCTGATTCAGGCAGTCTCTTCCTTTGTTTTTTGTGTTTTTTAAAAAGAGTTTTTATCATCTTAATTAGTTCAACTAGGAAAATATTTCAATATGCAACTTAATAATATTTGGGCAATTCAAATTCCCAATGATTGCATAATGCTTGCTGCTGATGAGCGAAACTAAATTTTTCCTGTCTCTTTCATAAAAAAAAATTCCAAAAATAATAGTGAGGAAAGAGGTGGTACATGGCTGCTTCACCTACTGTATTTTATTTTATTCTTCTATAATACAACACGCACAAAAGTGAAAGAAGGAAAGGAAATTGACCCACTAATCATAGGGAAAAGAAAATGGTCTCTGCTCTGCCAACCCTTCAGTTTCCATTGTAAATTCTGCCATCTTCTATCTCATGCTGACTTTGCCTTCCTTTCACAAATGGGCCAAATGCAAAGCAAATTAAATATTGGGGATACCCCTATTTTTAAAATCCTGTTAGGATATGCTGGGATAGATGACGTTATCATTTATACCACAAGTAGATGGACTTTGCAACCCAGACCATTATTAAAAATCAATAGTACAGCTTTTCAGCACAATTCCAAAATGGGAACTGGGCTGTATAAGTGTTTCTATTGTAGTAAGTAGATCTACTATTGAAATGATGTACATTTATAAATACTTCTTTCTGACATGATGTAAATAATTACAAATCTGGGTTGCTTTTCCTGTAAGAGTTTAAATGCAAAGCTGCAAACATTTTCATGCCACCCGTCGAAAGTTACCATTTTTTAAATAGGAGGAGCTTAATGATGCCAAATCTATGATTGAGGAAATTAGCGCCAAACAAGAAGAGATGCAGCAAAAAATTGAGCAGCTGCAACAAGAGAAACGGAAGGAATCTCGCAAGCTCAAAGTGAAGTAAGTGACCAATAGTTTTCAAAACCCTTTATAATTTCAGAACAGCTTTGGGTTTACAGCTCTTCTTTTCTCTTATGTAATGTATTAGAATCAGACTTTTCAGGAGCTTGGGAGGAGGGGTGGAATATAAGAAAAAGTAAGTATTTAATCTAATATTTACTTGTTTTTATTCCACTGAACCCCAGCTCCTAAAAAAATCTGATTCCAATATATTATATAAGAGAAAAGAAGGGAGGTTCCATTTAGCTGGCTGAAAACAAGGGGTATAGTTTAATAGGGTGGGTACCATATTGGTGAAGTTATATTTTTTAATTTTGCACATTTATTCAGCTATGGGCCAGAGGGCTGGCAGCATGTTCAAGAGAGTGGCTGAGGGATCATTGTGGCTCCTGGTCCCATACTGAAAGGGTCCCTACTGTGCTGACATGAAGAAAGCAGTGCAATACCAAGTTAGCCATAATCAATGGATTTAATTTGCTGTTGTCATATGGAGCATTACTGTTACTACCCTATAGAATACAAGGAGACAAAAGTGTGTTTATTGATATTGCTGCAACATTTAGAGTACTACAGTGCCATTGATGTGAGCCCCAAAGCAGCCATTGTATCTTCCCAGAGATATCTCTTGGCTGTCTTGCTTTTTAATATTTTTTTTTCCTCAGAAGGATTCAAAAAGAGGAGCATGGTTCCCAGACTGTGCCTACTCCTCTGCAAGGAAGCCCCTTTCGAGCCCTGAAACTTCCAGAGCCAGTTTTAATTAATGAAGATTTTGTCAAGCTTTTACACAATGCAACGTATGAGAAAGGTACTGGTTTTACTGGCTTACATATCTTGTTCTATTATGTGTACCAGAGAGCGATTTACATCATACAAAAGGTCTTTCCTCCCTTATTTCTGTTTTCCTGTTCCTGAACCTTTGCTTATCTGGAGGAACTGTACACTGGGCATGGTAATCCTGAGACAGCAAATTGCCCAGTATTTTTGTTTATTATTGGAACTTAACCTTTGGGAAAACGAAGGGCCATTTTAACGCTTTGCTATGTGTAATAAAGAAAAATATTTTATATCCCCGCTGCTTCAAAAAGATGCCTATCTGTCTCTTCTCTTCCATATATGAGCAGTGTATAGTATGAAGTATGGTATGTTGCAATAAAGGAGAATATTTGTAGGACATGGTTGCAATGTTTGCTTAGGATGCATGTTTCTATATCCATTTTCAAATGACTGTGTTCATAGTGTACAAATCTTTTCAGACACATTTGCTTCTTTTTGGGAACTCTTTTCCCTAGCAATTTTGGCTAATATTTGCTGGAGGACAGGCTGTTGTCAAACTGATACAGCTGCCCCAGAAACATGTTTTAGTATGGTACAATGTATACTTTCCAACACAGGGAGCATTTAATTCAGACTACAGTGGTTCCCTTGCATGTGCGGGAGGCTGGGGGGGATGACAAACAATGAAAAATATAACCTTTTCTGACAGAGACTTTTTGCTGGGTAAATATAACAAAAGCGAAAGGCTAGATAGTTAGACTATCGAGGGAGGAGGGAAGAATGAGTACTAAGAAATGTACAACTGAGAAATTATTGCTTTAGCTTTGGAGAGTGGATATGGAAGAGGAATTATAATAACCACAGGAAATCTGATAGGAAACAAGAATAAAGAGAGCATAATTAACAAGGACTCCTCAAAAGAAGAAGAATGTAGTTTCTAGTTCTATGTTGGTGAATACCTGAGATGAACCAAGATTCACAAAAGGGAGGTAGTGTTGTTACCTCCCTTTTCCAAGTGTGCCAAAATATTAAAAAAGAAAACAGTAACAGCTCTTAGCAATAGCCCTTAGACTTATATACTGCTTCACAGTGCTTTTCAGCCCTCTCTAAGAGGTTTACAGAGTCAATATATTTCCCCCAACCTTCTGGGTCCTCATTTTACTGACCTGGGAGGACAGAAGGCTAAGTCAACCTTGAGCCAGTGAGAATCAAACTGTTGAACTGCTGGCAATTGGCAGGCAGCGAATTTGCCTGCAATCCTGCATTTTAACCACTGCACCACCACGGCTCTCTTTACTGAAAAGGAATAACCAAGCTTATTCCTTTTTAGTAAAAATGGAGAAATTTAAGTACAGTTTAAAGTTCTCTTGCAGGAAATCACTCAACGTTGCCAGAATATTAGTTAACATCTATGTATGACGCGGTGGCTCAGTGGCTAAGATGTTGAGCTTGTTGATCAAAAGGTTGGTAGTTCAGGGGTTCGAATCCCTAATACTGCGTAATGGGGTGAGCTCCCATTACTTGTCCCAGCTTCTGCCAACCTAGCAGTTCGAAAGTATGTAAAAAATGCAAGTAGAAAAATAGGGACCACCTTTGATGGGAAGGTAGCAGCGTTTTGTGTGCTTTTGGCATTTAATCATGCTGGCCACATGACCATGGAGACATCTTTGGACAGTGCTGGCTCTTCGGCTTGAAACAGAGATGAGCACTGCTCCCTAGAGTTGGGAACGACTAGCACATATGTGCAAGGGGATCCTTTATCTTTACTTTTTATGTATTGTTACTATTCCCAGAACATAAGTTGTTTGGTTATTGATGCTTTGAAAAAGTCCTACATTATTGGATAATAGGACAGTCATGACCTTGTTCCTTATCTCTTTATTAATTAACTTTCTAATTATCTTCCCAAGCAGATTTATACAATACTAATCGTTTCATTAGACAATATCTGAATTGCCCAGCAAAAAGGGTGACAGTAATGTAGCCACGTATCATTCCTTGAAATGAAGGACCACATAAGTGAGTTTAAGGGTGTCAATAGCAGCTCGGATACAACCATATGCCATACAAGTTTTTTTTTATGAAGGAGGGGCCATTCTAGGAAGTAGAATTTTCATTCAGAGTTTCTCAACCTTAGCAACTTTACAATGTGTAGACTTCAACTGTGAGAATTCCCTAGTCAGTTGAGAAACACTTTACTAGATACATATAGGTATGAATTAATTAATGAATTCTTAATTTGCCACATTATTTCCAAATTGGTCTTTCACACAAGCAATCAGTAATGATAAGTGTCAAGACTGAAATTCACAGAAACAAAGTTTTGGAAAGATTTTTCTCAGTTTTAATCTAAAAATTAAATCTAATTTTTTAATAAAAAGTTTGTTTTATTGATCTTTCCTTGCATGTAACCTAATCTCCTGTTTTTGCTCAGTCTCTGATTGCATGCCTAGAACACTAGGAGAAAGCAATATGAGAGGTGAGTGGATCTGCATTTTTTTATAGATAATGTTTTCTGATAAGTATTTTCAAGAAACCTGTAAAACACCAGCACTGTTAATGAAAGTGTTGTATAATTCTGTATGTTCTGCCTATTAAACAAAGGCAGTGAACTTCATAAGATGCAGACCCAGGAATCGGGGTTTCAAAGTTTTCCTGCTGAGATAGATAAGCAAAGTTTTTTTAGCAAAAAAAATAGTTCTGTAGAACTATTTCCAAAGACCATAATCTGGGTAAGCCCTACCAGTCTATGATGTACTTTGGCTTGTTAATAATTAGTAGGTATTTCTCAGTGGGTTTTCTTATGAAATTATTTTTCTTTAGGAAGCTTCTTAGACTATTGCTGATTCTCCAAGTCTGAGTTTCAGTCATTTCGATTCAAGGGACTTATGATGGATTCTGCATCTACCTACTTTCCTTGAAGGCTTCCTTATAAGGAAAAATTACAATTGTTGAAATTTTGCAGTTTAAAGTGAAGAAAAGACAAGATAAAAGTATATAAAATATAAAATATATCTACAGTAATATGTTTTTCTCCATGTCATGGTCTAAAACTTGGGATCATTCATTGAATTTAATGCAGAGATATTCAGGACTAAGGGAGGTATATTACAATATTTCCTTAAACATCACATAGTTAAATTTGGAAATAATTGCCTTCAAATATGGTGATGGCCACTAGTTTAGATATTTTTAAAAGAGAATTGAGCAAATGGGAAAGATGTATGGGAAAGATGTTGAAACTATGGTTGAGTCTGTCCGTGTGTTGTGAAATTAGGGAGTTTTCATTGTATCTTCTGACTGTTAGTTAGTGTTCATTGATGTACTTTGCTAGTCTCCTGTCAGTATTACATAGTGGCTGTTATAGTCTTTACATTGTATTTTGTCATTGACTCTTTTTTCCTCTTCTTGGGCTGCTGGGTCTTTTGGGTTACTAAAGATGTTTTGGAGGGCTTTATGCGCTATGGTGATGCCTTCTGGTTGTAATAGTCTGTTGGTTGTTTCTGAGATATATTGATGTATGGTAGTGTTATCCTTTCCATAGCATGTATTGGTTGTGCTGTACTGGGTTGAGTAGTCAGGCACTTTTTGATAAAGTTGTGTGGCTACCCATTTTTTAGATAATATTGTATAGACAGTCTGTTTCCTTTTTCTGGTGTTCTGGGTTGTTTTAGTGCATTTGTGCTTCTCTAAATTCGGGTTTCTTTTAATCTGCATGCAGATGTAGCTTTTTATGTACATATAAGCATTCAAATAATTCTTATAAAGAACAGGAGTTGTTCAAAGATAAAATAGGAAAGTCTGTGTGAAAATCATAAACCGAAGCTTGACTATAAGTTACAATTGTTCTACACAAACTCCTTTGAGAACTTTTGCAAAAAAACAAGAAATACTATGAAAATGGCACAACTTTCACAAGGCCTTCCAAATGTCATAATAAAAGATCTGTTCAACTTTCTCTTTTCCTGGAGAAATTTAGATAGATTGAGAGATGTGAAATAGGTAAGTATTTAAAGTTCTTGCATCCCAAAGGTTGACATGGCTTCAAGGATTTGCACAATAGCTTTTAAAGTAGTTTAACAGGCCAAATGGCTACTAAAACTATTCCCACTAACACCATGTTCTAATTTTAGGTGTAACCAGTACAAATCTGGACAGAGAAGAGAACTTCACAGTTTCCTCTTCAGGCGATGCTCCGTCAAAAGGCCAGGCATCGTCAACAATATGGAAACAGGCCAAAGACAGTAAAGAGAGGAATGATGAATATATTTCAAAGAACCTCAGTGATCGGCAGAGGGATGTGGCTCCAAGTAGATATAGCTCGGTAGAGAATTTGATGTGGGACTCTTCTGTTGCAGGTGAGAAAAACAGAAATGGCCAGGAGACCCAAGAATTCTCTCTGGTGTCAATTATGTGTATGATCTAGAGTTCAGTTTCAGTTCCAGATAAAAAGGTACATACTTCTCTGTATGGAATTGACTCATTTGGCATGTTCTTGCTAACCGAATCAATGAAGTATTCCCCCTTGCCATTGTCAAGAAGTTATAGAGGGCAAACGGATTTCAGAACATTTTTGTTTCTGTTGTGGCCCCTACATTATAGAACAATCTCCTCCTTTAGATAAGATCAACCTTCACCCTAAATGGCAATTCATACAGCTGAGACTCTGGGGGAAGATGAATCAGTGGTGAAATCCAAATTTTTTTACTACTGGTTCTGTGAGCACGGCTTGGTGAGTGTGGCAGGGGAAAATCTCCATTCCCTAACCACTCCTGAGGGAAAGATATTGCAAAATCTCCATTCCAACCCTACTCTGGGGCCAACCAGAGGTACTATTTGCCAGTTCTCCGAACTACTCAAAATTTCCGCTACTAGTTCTCCAGAACCTGTCAGAACCTGCTGGATTTCACCCCTGAGATGAATGTATGTCATAGCATGACTATATTATTATAGACTTGGTTTTAATGGGTTGTTTTATTGTTATAAATAACTGGAAGTCCATGCAGACTATTGTGGTATATAACAGACAAAGAAGCAAGAAGCAAACAAGTATGTACTTTTTATTTGAATTGCAGGTCGGTGTAGGTAGGCAGTAGTTTCTTCCTGTTTTATTAAAAATACAGGTATTCCTCAACTTACCGCCACAATTGAGCCCGAAATTTGTGTTGCTAAGTAAAGACATTTGTTAAGTGAGTTCTGCCCTATTTTATGACCTTTCTTACCACAGTTGTTAAGTGAGGCACTGCAATTGTTAAGTTAGTAACTGTTTAGATTTAGATTGTTAAGTGAATCTGACTTCCCCATTGCCTTTCTTGTCAGAAGGTCACAAAAGGTGATTCAAACGACACTGAGACACTGCAACTGTCATAAACTCATGCCAGTTGCCAAGCATCCGAATTTTGATCACATGACCATGGGGATGCTGCAGTGGTAGTAAGTGTGAAAAATGGTCCTCAAGCACTTTTCTCAGTGCCGTTGTACGTAACTTTGAGTGGTCACTAAATGAACTGTTGAGGACAACCTGTAATGCAGACCTCGGTATTCTGAAAGAAGTTGCCATGGCAACTGGTTAAGTCTTTGATTTTCCTGTTTGTTAATATTCTCTTATACTGAGAGTTTGTTTAAAAACAAGTGGCATGATAATGTGTCTTAATCTAGCAAACTAAAATTATTTTTGTTCTGTCATAGCTAAAAGGCAAAATATTGCTTTGGATTTATTAGAGTCTGAAAGAAAGTATGTTGTAAGCCTGTCTCTTATTCTGAAAGTTAAATCCACATTGCAAGGAACAGAAGTGAAAAGAAATACAAAGGAAAGGTACAGTATTCCTTGTACTTTCTTATATACTATGATTTTCTTTGGGTACCTGAATCACATTTTCTTTTAAAATATCAGTATTCATTCTCTCTAGACTTCCCTTAATTGGCTATATGTCACCTGCTTGTTGGGACCCATCTTATTGCTAATTTTATTATAGAGATGGGCCCAAATGGCTTTTCAGAGTTCTCCACTACATTTATGAGCAGTAGAATTGGGTGGATGATTTCTCAGTATTTCTTCACAGAAAGGATAAATTATCAACAGTTTCTTGTGGACAGAATTACCCTTTGTGGTAACAGCAATACCACAATTTAAAAAGTAATTCCATGAAGAAGAGCTTTCCCGCATGGCTGTATTTAATGCTGCTGTTTCCCCACTTTTCTTTAATGAAAACTCAGAACAACTCTGGGATCTGGATCTTACCATATACCTGCCACTTCCTTATAGAATCTTCAGTTGTACCACTATGAAATGAGTGTTGTCTCTTCTTATCCTCATACAGTCTTGCCAAAAATGCAATCTGATGCACTTCATCAAACATTCCAACTGTAATACACTCAGATGACACCTAAAGGATCAAACTACACGGTACCCTGAGGGTAGAGCCTATTGGCCATTCTAGACTAATGTGGGCATTAGTCTTCCTTTTCTTGTTTCTCTACCTTCTAGAGCTCCAGTTTCTCTATCTTCTAATCTAGGCTATACCTTCTAGGGCAGCATTCTTCAACCTTTCTGGGTTGGCCCAGCACGTGGGGGTGGGGTGGGGTGAGGCAGAGGGAATGGTTTTGTGTGAGAGGCAGATTTGCATGACTGGGGCTACCAGCTCTGGGACCCACCACTCACACGAGTGGGACTTCCAGTGCCAGCATCTGCTGATCAGACAAGAGGGGCTGCCAGTGCTGGCGCCTGCTGCTTGCAATAGTGGGGCTGTGCATGCATGTTGGCTCACCACTCACATGGCCCAGTTGCGAAAAGGCCACGGTCCAGTAGTGGGCCGTGGCCCACAGGTTGGAGACCCCTGTTCTAGGGCTATTCTGTTTTGGAGAACCTGATAGTTCTGCTCCTTCAAACCAGGTTATGTTCCTGTATCTACTAAATCTCTGAGCTGATACTTACTGGACTTTGAGAGAGTGATCAGCCTAAATAGCAACTGACCGATGATGTTGATGGTGGTTGGAGTTGAGAAATGCTTTCAAAATAGTATTAGATCTGTGTTTCAAAGGTCCTGACAAAAAGTGGGAAAGAGAGGGAGGGAGATTTTTGTTATTTATTTATTTATTTGATTTGATTTGATTTGTATGCCGCCCTATCTCCATAGGACTCAGGGTGGCTTACAACAATTAAAATCAAAACCAGATAAAAACATATTAAAATACACTTAAATGTAGATTAAAATTCATTAAAATAAACAAACCCCATCAGTCCAGGCTAGGCGATTTAAACAGCCATGTCTTTAGTTCGTGGCGGAAAGTGCGAAGGTCAGGGGCCAACTGGAGCCCCAGGGGGAGTTGATTCCAAAGAGTGGGCCTGGCCACAGAGAAAGCTCTACCTCTGGGGACCGCCAACCGACATTGTCTAGCCAACAGCACCCTGAGTAGGCCCTCCCTGTGAGAATGCGATGGGAAGCCGTTGCTGGTTGTAGGTGGTCCGACAAATATCCTGGACCTCAGCCATGTAGGGCTTTATAGGTCATCACCAGCACCTTGAATCTCACCCAGAGGGCAACCGGCAACCAATGCAAGTCACGCAGGAGAGGTGTAACATGGGAGTATCGGGACCCTCCCATCACAACCCACGCGGCCGCATTCTGTACCAGCTAAAGTCTCCGAGTGGTCTTCAAGGGCAGCCCCAAGTAGAGAGCATTGCAGTAGTCGAGACGGGAGGTGACTAGCGCATAAGTAACTGTGCGTAGGGCATCTCGGTCCAAATAGGGACGCAACTGGCGCACCAGGCAAACCTGGGCAAACGCCCCCCAGCTATTACCTCAAAAGGAGTACAGTTATCAGCTACAAAGAGCACCAAACACATGTTTGAAGAAGATGGAGAATAACAGGAAACAAAGATACTCTCAGCTAATCTGATGATATAAAATGCTGTATAGTAAATCACTACTGAGGAAATGGCCTTAGATTAAAAAGAAATGATTTTTGGAATGGGGAGAAAGATTAACAACAGATTAGTTTGTTGATAATCTTTGCCATTTTAATTTTTTATATTTATAATTTTTTATATATGGTTTGTTACATTGTAAACCTCCCAGAGACTGCTCACACCACGAGAAAGGCAGCATATAAATTTAATAAATAAATAAATAATAAACATGCTCATTTCATGCAATTGCCTCAGGTTAAATATTCCTTCAACTGCTTAACATTAAAACAAAATCAGCCAAAAATTACCATGGAATTTCAGGGTCAGGCATGTTTCATCCTGGTGTGAAAATCTGCATTGCAAATTGTTCCTGGAATATTTTGTACAGGTAGTTCTCGATTTACGACCAAAATTGAACCATTTCTGTTGCTAAGTGAGACATTTGTGAAATGAATTTTGCTCCATTTTACGACCTTTCTTGCCACAGATAGTTAAATGAATCACTGCAGTTAAATTAATCTGGGTTCCCCATTGACTTTGCTTGTCAGAAGGTCGCAAAAGGCGATAACATGATCCCGGGACACTGCAACCATCATAACTATGAGTCAGTTGCCAAGTGTCTGAATTTTGGTCACATGACCATGGGGACGCTCAATGGTTGCATGTGTGAAAAACGGTCGTAAGTCACTTTTTTCAGAGCCGTTGTAACTTTGAATGGTCACCAAATGAACTATTGTAAGAGGAGAACTATCTGTACTGTATATGTACTGTTCACGTACGATATTATTTTAGTTATGTTATTTTGTATTTTTGCTAGTATATCTGTGAAAAAACCCCTCTTGTTCCTGTTTTCTGGTTGCAGTTTCTTCCCCAATTCTTTGCGATACTTGGTCCAGCAGCATGTAGAGTTACTTCACGCCTTGCAGGAAAGAGTGTTGAGCTGGCCTCAACAAGGAATCCTAGGAGACATATTTCTCAGATTGACCAATGATGAGGTATTTTTGAAGGAAAATAAATAATACCTGTTCAAGGAATTATTGTACTATGAATGACTCAAATCAATGTGTCTGCATAGGTGTATAGATACCTTTTTGGAATCTCTTATTGAAATATACTTGAATATTTCTCAAACTCTGATATATATTTTGTATTTCCTAAGAGCAGGGGTGAAATGCTTCCAGTTCAGACTGGATCGCCCAATCCAGTAGCGATGGTGGCGGGTGGTTCAGAGAACCAGTAGCAAAAATCCCTGCCCACCCACCCATGCCCAGCTGAGCCGCGTGATCATCAGAGGCTTTTTTTTTTAACTTTTAAAAGCATTTTTTTCTGCAACCTCTTCGGCGGAAGAGGTTGTAGAAAAAAAAAGCCTTTAAAAGCCTCTGGCGATCCCAGCTGAGTTGCCTGATCATCAGAGGCTTCTAAAAGCATTTTTTTCTGCAACCTCTTAAGGTTGTAGAAAAAATGCTTTCAAAAGTAAAAAAAAAGTTGGCCACCCCCACCCAGTCACATTACGCCTCCCCCCCCCACCAAGCCATGCCCACAGAACTGGTAGTATCAAATTTTACATTTCACCACTGCCTAAGAAGTTTAATTAATTTGCATTATGAAACTTGCTTGTATAGTCTATTTGCAGCAGAAAAGCACACAGGTAAGTCCTTAATTTACAACCATTTGTTTACTGACTGAAATTACAACAGCACTGAAAAAAGTGACATGACCATTTTTCACACTTACAACTGTTGCAGCAACGCCATAGTCACATGATCAAAATTTGGATGTTTGGCAACTGGCATGTATTAATCATGTTTGCAATATCCTTCTGATAAGCAAAGTCAATGGGGAAGGCAGATTAATTTAACAGCTGCAATGATTCACAACAACCATGGCAAGAAAGATGGTAAAAATCAGGCAAAACTCACATCTTGCTTAGCAATGGAAATTTGGGACCCAACTGTAGTTGTAAGTCAAGAGAGAGAGAGAGGGAGAGAGGGAGAGAGGGGGAGAGGGAGAGAGGGGGAGAGGGAGAGGGAGAGGGAGAGGGAGAGAGGGGGAGAGAGAGAGAGAGAGAGAGGGAGAGAGGGAGAGAGGGAGAGAGGGGGAGAGGGAGAGAGGGAGAGAGGGGGAGAGGGAGAGGGAGAGAGGGGGAGAGGGAGAGGGAGAGAGGGGGAGAGAGAGAGAGAGAGAGAGAGAGAATGTCCCATTTGGCTGGTTTTGAATACTAATACCTTGATGTCTGGTAGGATATCATATGTGGCATTGCTTCCTGTACCTAAAAATCCAAAGGAACAGAATCCTTTCCTTGACCTGTATTAGTAGATGTAAGCATAATTAGGAAATTGGTATAATTGGTATCAGGCACATAAGAATTCTGAGGAACCTTTTTAATTTCTCTTCTCAGAACAGTTTTTTGGATTATTATATTGCTTACTTGAGAGACTTGCCAGAATATATCTCCTTGATCCATGTGGTGATTTTGAAAAAGGTGAGTTTTGGTTTGTTAAATAATTTGTTTCCTGAAATTCTATCATTTGAAGAGAAAACACTGCAATTGTTTCTGATCCAGACCCCTTTCTGCATGAATGATGTGGAAATTTTGCATGAATTGCAGGGAAAGAGCAGTCCTAGAGACACATAGGAACATAGGGGCATGTTTCTGCCATTGAAAGAGATTCCACCAAGAGGATGAGCAACATATGTCCATCAGAGTTTTGCTGGTTTGGGAAAAATAGCTTAAGTTTGTTAATGATCTCATTCCTATGGCAATTTTAAGAAAGTAGGCTATGGATGGATCTCTGTCATCGCTTCGCAAGGGTTATAACCTTTATATTGCTTTTGTTTGGTTCTAAAATACACTATTCATATATTTATTGTTTTTCTATTTCCACACTCCTTGTTACAAATTACAGGTTCGCAGACATTCAGAACAGTCAGCCTTATCTGAATGAAAATACAGAATCGCATATGTAATGTCCAATATCTAATAAAATCCTTACAGTTTCATTTTTGAATAATGTACAATTTATGAACTGTCTTTGAAGACTGAGCCAAGTTAGGAGTACAATGTGGTACTCCTATTTCCAGATTTAACAGTTCTTTTAAGCATAGAGATTTAGAAATAAGTAAACAGTGATTGATTTGCTAATTGTTACAGATACTAAATCCACATGCTTTCATGCATTAATTTAATAACTGTTGTTTAGAAAAAATATGCATCTATTTCTGCAATTAACAGAACTCATCTCTAATTGGTAAAAGATTTAAATTTGTTTTATATTCCCTCATCAACAGATTGAGGAAGAAACCAAGTCTGATCTCTACCTATTTTTCTTCCATATTGTCCAACGCATTCCAGAATATCTTCTTCATTTGCAAGTAAGTTCTAATAACTTGCTTTGACCTTTCTTTAATTAAAATGTGAGAAAGCTTTATTTATTTATTTATTTATTTTATTTGTTTAGATTTGTATACCGCCCTTCTCCTTGCGGACTCAGGGCGGTGAACAGCCAAATAAAAATAGTACACAAAAGTTAAACAATTTCTTTAAAAAAAAGCATATAACTTTGGCTAAAAATTAAAACCATTAACCATTAAATATTTAAAATACCCAACCCTATAATACAGATCTTAAAAATTCAGCGGGGTCAGGCTAGACCAGCAAGCTGAAAGAGATGAGTTTTCAGGGCCCGACGAAAAGTCCGGAGGTCAGCAATTGTTCTCAGTTCCGGAGGAAGATCGTTCCAGAGGGTAGGGGCTGCCACAGAGAAGGCCCTCCCCCTGGGGGTCGCCAGCCGGCATTGTCTGGCTGACGGCACCCTGAGGAGACCCTCTCTGTGGGAACGCACCGGCCGGTGGGAGGCTATTGGCGGCAGAAGGCGGTCCCGTAAGTACCCTGGTCCTAAGCCATGGAGTGCTTTAAAGGTGGTCACCAACACCTTGAAACCCACCTGGAAGTCCACCGGTAGCCAATGCAGCTCGCGCAGGAGAGGTGTCACATGGGAGCGTCCCGTCGCTCCCATAATCCCCCGCGCGGCCGCATTCTGCACTAGTTGGAGCCTCCGGGTGCACCCCAAGGGGAGCCCCATGTAGAGAGCATTGCAGTAGTCCAGGCGAGAGGTGACGAGTGCCTGAGTGACTGTGCGTAGGGAGTCCCGATCTAGAAAGGGCCGCAACTGGCGTATCAGGTGAACCTGATAGAAAGCTCCCCTGGCCACAGCTGTCGTGTGATCTTCCAAAGACAGCCGTGGGTCCAGGAGGACGCCCAAGTTTAGCCCTTCCAGATGCAGTTGTATTATAGATCCTATCATGGTCAGTAGCTAGAAATAATGGGAGAGTTGTCTCATCGTTTGGAGAGTCACAAGTTCCCCATCCCTGTGTTAATGGTTATACATTAGGAAATATCTCAATTCTTCATAGATAATGTGGGTTTTAGGAATACAGGAGGCTACAGTATGTTGTGTTGTCTTGCTACAGTGTTTTGGAAAAGAGTCTGTTTCACCATACAGTTCTCCATTCAGCTTTGGCCCTTTCAGAAGACTGTAGAATGCTGCCTTATTTTGAGTCAGACATGGATTCATCTAGCTTGGGACTGTTTGAAGGCTGCCACCCAACCCCATTCTTGTTGTTCCTAGCATTACAAGGCTTCAGTAGCAAAACTGCTGCTTTTTGATAATAAAGTTCTTGTGGGCTTTTGTAAAAACAAAACAGCAAATTATATATATTTTGCTCCCTCAACCGTACATGTGCAAAACAATATCACTGGCCAATCAGTGTCCATTTCTCCTATAACTTCCAGACATTGAAAGAATGGAAATTCTGACTTCCATCCAGCTCTGATGTACAGTATAGCAACTGGCATTATATGCCCAAGGTTTCATTCAAGATATTTTCCCAAGTTATGAAGAGACCGTATAAGAGCTCAAAACTGAAAACCTTTTCCTTCAAAGCAAATGGTTTACTGGTGTGTTACTGTCCAAACTCAGGGAGAAAAAGGGAGCTTTGACCTGGTAATTAATGTAAGGTGAATGTCGTCATTTATCTCAAATGAACTGAGAAGACGTTGAAATTTAATTCTGATTTCTTTCTTTTGTACTAGAACATCCTGAAGTATACTGAGCAAGAGCACCCAGATTATTATCTTCTTCTTGTCTGTGTTCAGCGCCTGCGAGTATTCATTTCTCATTACAGTCTTCTCTTCCAGTGCAATGAAGATCTGCTAATACAGAAACGAAAGAAACTGAGAAAGTGAGTTTGATGCTGAAGTATAGCCTTTTTGCGTATTTTTATGAAGCTTTCTTTCCAAAAGCAAAATATGTTTATATAACATCTCTCTTCTCCTTTGAGCTTCTCAAGTAATCTGAGAGAGAGGTTGACTGAATGACTGGACCAGGATCATCCTGAGACATACAGAGTGAATTTTAACCTGATCTTCCCAGCTCCTAGTTAATTGCTACAGAATCTGAGAGTAGCAGTACTGTGCTGTGTTGGCTGTGCCCAATAGAGTACACAAAGTACTGGGGAAAGCATTAGCACTGCTGTGGGTAATCACAGTTCACTTTAAAAAGACATAAACATATTTCATAACCTGACTATGTAAAGACATGTGAACAGCTTGGCTATCACTCTCTTTGTTATTCTCAATCCTTCCCCCTGCACTTGCTCTCAATACATAAGGAGTGGAAGCCCAGATTAATGGGACTAATGAAGACACAGCTCTTCTGTAGTATCAGGCATATGGAGCGGTTTCACTTTCAGTATCACTGCTGTGCCTGCTGCTGCTACCTTCATTTGCCTGTCTGGAGGGAACTGGTAGAGGCTTCTCAAATATAATATGGCATCAGATTTACCTCAGAGATGATGTTAGCTCCAAATGAGTTATGCAAGGTTGTGCTGGCTGACATTGCCTTTCCACGGAGGATTTCTTCCTGTTTCTTTCTGCTCCTGTTAAGAATGGAACACTACCATGAACCATTGAGTTGGAGTTGCATGCAGTGTGGTGTAAATTGGGTCCTTTTAACCATAACCCTTAAACAGTGTTTTTATTTCTGTCATCCTACAGTCCCAGGCATTGACAGTCTTTGGGTGGGGGGTCGTCTGCTTTTCAAGGTCAGGTCTGCAGATTATGCATCCTGGTGATAAGAGTGGAATTTTTAGGAGCCATGGAGGCACAGTGATTAGAATGCTATATCACATGTTAACTCTGCTCACAGACTGGAGTTCGAGCCATCTTAAGGTTGACTCAGCCATCCATCCTTCTGAAGTCGTTAAATGAGGATCCAGATTGTTGGGGGCAATATACTAACATTTGTAAACCGTTCAGAGTGCTATAAAGCACTGTGAAGTGGTATAAGTGGGGCTCCGGCTGGCTCCTGATCTTAGCACCTTCTGCTGCGAATTAAAAACATGGCTGTTTGTGGCGTCCAGCCTGGACTGAGGGAGTTTTCGATTATTTTAATGGGTTTTAATATTTTAATATTTGTTTATGTATGTATTTTATGTTTTTATTGATTTGTTTTAATTGTTGTTAGCCGCCCTGAGTCCTATGGAGATAGGGCGGCATATAAGTTATATTAAATAAATAAATAAATAAAAGTCTATGTGCAATTGCTATTTCTCCATGATGGCACCTGACTTGTGGAATTACTTCCTCTTCAATGCCATTGTGATCTTCTAAGTTTTTTTGTTGTTAAATTTTCCACAGCCATTGTTTTTTTTCCTTTTAATTGTTAAAAGGAATCTTTGGATTCCTTTGGAATCTTTGCAAAAAAGAGTAATACTGTAAATTATCTGGAATTATTTATAATAGGTACAGAAATATATGAAGGAATAATAGAAATTTGATATTGTTCTATTCTAATAAAAGCCTGGTGCATAAATGAAAAATCAGGTGGATCTGCTCACTACTTTGCAAGAACTGAATCCTTGTTTAGCTTTTTTTCCTCACACAATGTTAAATTCCACTTGGGAGATTCATCATACTATTTCAGTTATTCTTTAATGGCATTTCTTGAAAAAGCAGCATCAGTTCTTGAACTTCCAAAAGAGCTTGTTAGATATCAGACCGAGTTTCATTTCTGTTTGTTTTGCTGTTATAATACAGATACTACTGGTATTTACATAGTTTTGTTAATGAACATGAAGTATTTTAATGGGAGATTGATATGGGACTTGGAGATATAAAGTAGGTTGTAGATTTCTTAGAAGAATATGGTAATTTGCAGAGAAGGAAGTTCTAAATACATTCGTAATTCTTTAAGTGTTTCTTATGCACCAGGCTGGATAGTGAAACTTGATATTCTAGTACCAAATATCACTCCTATAAGCCTGTTTCCTCTCTAAGATATATGCAGTATATTTTCCTTAGTTGTTTGGCCTACATAAGGGCTAGAAACTTATTTCTGTTAATGAAAGTAGAAATTCTAAAAAATTGCTTATGATCTAGATATTTATCATACTTCTAATCCTTACATGGGACTTTAGATCAATGATAATGGTATTCAAGCACTATAGATACAAAATTATCTGTGGCTGAAATCAATGCAAGGCTAGTTCCCCGTTAACTAGAAAAGCTGGTGTGGTTGCGTTCTTGTTGAACTCATAGTACTATTACATTTCTGTTTTACTAGATCTTCCTTCATAAAGTTATATAAAGGTCTAGCTACTCAGTGTCCCAGCAGCGGACAAGCAGCATCTCCAACACCAAGTGCAACTTCCTTTCACAATAGTGGAATCCATTCTGAAGAGACAGTGCATCTATTCCCATCAACCTCTGTTTCTGGAACAACTGCTATGTGAGTTCAAAGATAGCACCAGAAAATACTAATTCAGGAATATACATTATAGCATAATCTTCAGCGTCTTTGTTCTTATTCTTGTCTATTCTTATGTTTTGCAAACTTTTTGGTGCAATATATTTCACAAATTTTCAGATTTTGTTCACAAAGATAACTCAAACTAAGATAGTAAAAAGAAATGTACATTATTCTCCAAATTCTTGTGAATTATTCATATTAGAACATAAATATTAGCAAGTTGCTTGGGGGGGAAGCACTTAATTTACTTGAATGGCAAGGGGCTCCCACAAAATTGGTAACCCAATCATCCAAAGTGGAGCTTTCATCTCTGTTGGAGGAAAGGGGGAAGGCTGTGTTTGCTTAATCTTATTTACATGTATTCTCTTACTACTCCTTTAAGGCATTTGATGTCACACATAAAAAAAGGCCAACAAGAAATGGCAAACATCCCAGGGAAACCATGTGAGTGGGAAGCTGATGGAAGAAAGCATGGCAGACCAGAGAGTGCTTTAATTCCATCTCAGTTCAATGAAGAGGACTTGAAGGCCCTGGCGGCTTCTCTGCAGCCTGTTCCAGATACGGAGTTCAATGCTGCTTCATCGGATACGAAAGAAAACCTGGAGAAGTCTCACAAAGCTACTGTGGAGCTTCTGCAAGACAGCAGAAGCTTTACTCCTGATTTTGAAGATTTTGAATACCAAGGGAATACATATTCCATTCCTGGACTCTATGAGAAAGAGCCTCTGGCTATCCTTCAGACTTGCTCACCAGCCTCTTCTGAATCTAGCATTGACATCTGCTTCTTGCGACCTGTGAACTTCACAAAGGAACCAGAGAAGGCACAGCGCACTTTGCAACCGCTTCCCAAGAGCAGTGATCTAGAACACATTGGTAGCAGCACCTCCAAGCGTGAGGCTTTTCGGAGCAAGGGCAAACAACTGAGTCAGTCCTTGAAGGAGTTTCCCCGGAGTGGGTCTGAAGGCATCAGCACAAGGCTATATAGCACAAGGAGCAGCAGTGGGAGTCGGCTGTCCAACTTGCAGGAGAGAGGCTTCCAGCCCCATGAGGCCTCTGCCACCTCCAGGAGCTCCCATTGGAACTACTTTCCTCCACAGCGAGGAGTGGGTGAAAAGCAAAGCTTTGTAGAAGTAAGGAGAGCAAAAGGCCAGGGCAAACCCACTTCCCACCAGGGTCTGAGAAACACGTAAGCGGGCTACTGACTCAAAGGCAAAGACGGGAGGGGTCAGGGCTGTATCCCACAGGGATATCATTCAGTTAGTCCCTTTGGCTAGTAGTTGCATGAACCCTGTGTTTGGAGTACTAGTTGAAAGCACTCTCCAGAATATCTTCCTGCCTCTGTCTAGATCAGAAGCGTCCAACCATAACAACTTTAAGACTTAAGGACTTCAACCTCCAGAACAACCCATCTCCCCCATGCTGGTTGGGGAATTCTAGGAATTGAAGTCCACAAGACTTAAGGTTGGACACCCATTTTCTCGAAGATAATGCTGGTTTGTTTTAAAATGCCAAATTAAAGAATGTTTCTAATTCCTTGAATGGTATAGACAGTAATGGAGGGAGTACTTCACACAACACCTTATACGTGATAAACTGTGGTTTAGTGATTTAATCTACGGTAATAGTTTGCATCTTCATGACAAAGTTAATCATGATTGAATGCACATAGTGCAAAATGAGAAAATATGATTGGCTAATTTATATCTGTATGTGTCTTGAATACAAACTGGGACACCATGACAACCCAGAATTAGCATTAATAAGAATTGAGAAAGAGATGGCTACAAATTAGTTGTACTGTTCTATTTTATGTAGGCTCTTCTAAGGATTTGCTGCTTTAAGGTTGATCTTAGTCTGCTACAAACATCAGCCATGCCTTGACAAATCATTTGCCTTAGCTTAGATGCTCCTTGCTACTGAGCCAGGTGTTTACTGTGACATTGAGGTGAGCCTTTCTAAATCAGATGATTAGATTATAAAGATGAATAGTTAATAATAGTAGTAACTATTATTATCGAGGAACTATTAATAATAATAATTCCAGGGTTGTGCATGCTTTAAGAGGATATGTGTGCAGAGAGATACACCTGATTCCTGCCTGCTTTCCTGTAGAAATGCAGGAAGCAATCCTGTAGGGAAGAGGATAAACTTTGCTGCTCTTGATGAAACAGACTTTTGAGAAGCAATTCCTAGTCTTTAAACTGGATTTGGTTCCTATGACTCTTTTTTTAGGAACATTGACAATTGCAGTTGCACTAGTCTATAACAGACTGTTGTTCAGTCCATCTTATCCAAATCCTCAAATATTGGTTTCTTGTGATGCGTAGCTGTCTTCATTGTGCCAAGTGGGCCCCTGGGAACTGTGATTTGCCACCATTTATAGAGTAAAAGGTTTCCTACTCTTACTTCATACATTTCAAAACAAACATTAAATGTTTCCTACAGAGGTTTATTTTCTCAATTACTTTTGTTCCACTGAATGAGAATATTTTTTTTCCTTTTTCAGGATATGCATTTAGAAGATATCCGATTCTCTTGCAGAGATGACAATGAACAAACATCTTTCAGCAGTCATCCACCACGGCAAGAACAAAAAAGAAGCTTTCGCAGTTCCTTTCGCAAACTTTTCAAAAAGAAATGAGTTATTCAAAGAAAAATAAATTTGCCAATATTTATTTACTCCTGTTATGCAGAAGGGCTACCTAGCATTGCATTAACATTCATGATAGTTTATTGGTTCTGAATTGTTAATGCAAAACCTTAGAGAATTGTGGGCTGTTACAACTTTTGGCAACTAAACTTCAGGCAGGATTTACCTTGCATGCTATACAAGACTACAGTGTGTAAAAGTGCATGTTATACAGATTTGGTTCTATATCATCTTTAAATCATTCAGAATGGTTATTCAGTGCTCCTATATGAACTGGTTCCATAGGAAACTTTCTGTGTCTCCAAATATTCATTAGCTCATCAACGGACATCTCCTTCCATTATTCATTTTTAATAGTGTGAAAAATGTAGCATAATTCTTGATTGATCTATCTCTAATAGATCAGTTCGCCTCTTAAGAGTAGCTTAAGATACCATTTAACCCAGAATATTGTGTAATAGGAATGTTTATAATTTATTTAAATGATCTAAAAATAAAAAGTGTCTAGATCACAAGATTCTAAACCAAATTAGTTTTTTCCCCATAAACAGGAAAATGGTGCTAGACATACATACATACATACACATACACACACAATTTTAAATTGGTATGGATTATATTTTACTTCAAATTATGTTTTAAGTGATTATTGCTTGCATTTTGCTTCAAATGAAATTGGCCCTAAAATACATGACTCATTTGGTCAGAAAATTCAACTGAATATTGTTTGTGTGATTGTCTCATTATTAGTCTTTTATAACTTAAAGACTAATAATGAGGCAAAAATCCAAACCACCTAATCATGATTGAATACTTATACAATGGATAGTGAAAGCTGGAGTAGTTTTCAAAAAGTGGAAAATATGGAAAAAAACAGTTCAATATCTTTCTGGAGCTAATAACCAATAATATATTCACCAGAAACATTTAATCAGGAAGAGGTAATTTGCTGCTCATCTAGAAAACGGGGGTAACAATCAGGATTATCCTTTCAGAATATAATATTAAAACTCCAAATCATAGATAGAAGTAATTCTCTACAGGAATGAAAATATTTTATTTACTTAATTTATTAAATTAAGTGTGCTGCCTAGAGACAACATATTTAATATTTAAATACCAGGATTGTAGTAGTAAGTGCAAAGCAAACAAAAGTACAACAGATTGAATTATTTAACTGCATTTTTACATTGAGTAGTGAGTGGCCTTTAGTACTGCAGACTTAACATGTTTGCTTTTCATATAATTAAAATGTAGCACAGGGATGTCAAACTTGCTTTAGGCCACGCCTACCCCCATTTTAGCAAAGGGGAAAAAGGTCACGATACGTTACATGACAAAAACGTGACACTGCGAGTTTGACACCCCAATGTAGCACATTTTCCTATTGCCAATTTAATTTCACTGTTTGAATTGATTCGGCATCAACAAAAGCTCTCTTCAAATTAAGACCAAATAGGAATGAATGAATGGAAGAATTGGACTATGTATGAGGTCTGGGGCAATAGGCAATATTCAGCTACACAATTCACATCTAATAGATTCTGTATTAGATAGATCAGAGTTCCCTAACCTTTCGGGCTTTACGGACTGGGGGAGGAGAGGGAATTATTCTGCAGAATTGATGGGCAAGTGTGCATGCGCGCAGCTGCATTTGTCCAAGTGGCAGGCACGTGTGCTTGCCGCTCACACAAATGGAGTACGTGTGCAGGTGCTTGCCCGCTGCACATGCAAGTTAGGATGCGTATGTGCATGTGCTTGTCCACCCCTCCCATGGCCCGGTTCTGAACAGCTCAAGGCCCATTGGGCTGCGGTTTGGAGACCCCTATATAGTTTACCTGTATAACGTATGCATTCTCACATGATGCTAAAACAGTTGATTGTTTGCTTTTGGCTTAGCCAATTGTGATGTGTGAATGTACTAATAAGTTGTAACATTCTATACCCATTCTAATATTATACTCTTTATTAAACAGCACTATAAGTTGAATAAAAAAATACAGGTAGTCCTTGATTTACAACAGTTCATTTAGTGACCATTCAAAATTACGCCATTGAAACAAGTGACTTACGACCATTTTTCACATGACCTTTGCAGCATCCCTGGGGTCATGTGATCAAAATTCAGACATTTGGCAACTGACACGTATTTACACCGGTTGCAGTGTTCCAGGGTCATGTGATCACCTTTTGTGACTTCCTGACAAGCCAAGTCAATGAGGAAGTCAAATTCACTTAACAACTGTGTTACTAATTTTACAACTGCAGTGATTCACTTAACAACTATGGCAAGGAAGGCCATAAAATGGGGCAAAATTAACTTAATAAACATCTCACTTAGCAACAAAAATCTTGGGCTCAATTGTGGTCATAAGTCGAGGACCACTTGTATGGTAGCTCGACAAATCTAAATGATCATATATAGAGAAATATAGCACTTATGGAATATGTAAGGCCTTTTTATTTAAGAACAGATCTCGAGTGCCAAAAAATAACAGCCACTATTAATTTTTAGTTTAAATGCAATCTGAATACCATTGCAGACATAGCAATACAAAGCACCTATAGACATGAAAAGGTACACACAGACTCATAAAATTTACCAGTTTAGCTATTACCATTTCAAATTTACAGAGCTGAATTGGACTGCCATTGTATTTTAACAATTTAGCAGTGCATCCACAGCATTTAAAGAAGGCAATACATTTTCAAATATATTAAGTTATCAGAATTAATCAAAAACAAACCTGTACATAGGGAACAAGAACTGGCCAAATTAATAATGTAACCTGAAAAATAAGATCCTGTCCAATGAGAGAATCTACTTTTAGAAAGAAAATTTTTTTTAAAAGGCACATTTGGCAGCTACTGAAAGTTACATACATCTGGCATAAGATTCATTTTTCATTTTAGCTGTCTAGATGATGGAATTTACAAAGATTGTTCAATTTTACAGCACCTAACTCCTTAACTAATTTTGCATTCAAAGACAAAGGGAATGGACTTTAAAACCGTACCCATCACTTATTTTAAAAAGCACCCTGTGTTTTTGATTTTGAATCATAATCAGCAGTGATCCTACAATTTACTTTATTTTCAAAAATATGGGAGTGATTATTAGTCATTTGAAAAGCAATTTATAACAATTGTGTGAAAGTTAATTCTTATGACAGGCCAGCATCTGAACTAGATCTTACACTGTGTTGAGAGAAGATCCCTGGAGTCAGTTAATTGAGCTTTTCTCGCTATTAAAAATAAAACTTCAGAAAAAGTGTTCCCTAATTAAAATTTTAGAACGAGGATTTCATGCATGCGTTTCTGTCCCCATTAGTGTGGTGTAATTTATGAGGGAACAATGATAGGCTACTTCCCTAAGCCATACTAAATGTAACAAGAACGGCTAACTCACTAACCCCTTTAGAAGAATCCCCACAGGTACCAATTCTATCTTCTCCTATTGATGGCAATTTCAAGGAACTAGCGGGGAAAGTAGGCTACAGAATCCATGTGTGTATGCACTGGATACTGGGTGTTGTGAAGTATTACAGAACAGAAGCGGCTGAATTATAAAAATGAAGTTTCCAATCAAAAACCCAATTCCAGGAAAAGCAGCCTGACTTAAAGATGGCAAAAGTATACAAAAGCAAACAATACCATGCATAAAAATAACACACATTTATAGCATGCTTAATGAAACATGGCAATAGATTGCTTAGATTTGCAGGATTTCTTTCCTTTTTGTACTGATCATAATAATGGGACATAAATCTCAGATTTCCTTTTTGACAACAAATTAGGTGAAACAGCTTTCTCCGATCAGAAAAGTACTTGCTTATGTACTTTTTCCTAACCCTTTAACAATTTCATGGAAAAGATTCTCTTTCTCTCTCACACAATTTTTTAAAAAGCTCTTCTACACTATCAAACCCTCACAACTGCAATTACACACACACATACAAGGGACAATAAGAGGGGACTGAGGTAAGTGTGCTGCAAATGGGGCACATTTTACCATTATGGTGATACTACTAAGCAATACAATTGGGTTTGAGGCAATCGATTAAGATTTTGCATTTTTAAAGTATTGGATACCTTTGTACAGAAATATAAATACCTTCCATCATTGTGGTAAAGAATCTAAAACTTTCACAATATCTATAACATCTCTTGTTAAATCAATTCATTTAATATTTCAACAGCTGACTGCGATCAGGTGAAGTAATCTTAAAGGCAGCTGTAATAAAATTTTGCCCGGTGTCTCTTTTCATTTAAGACAAAGTTAGATTTGCTTATGAAATTACTATTTAAAAATGTTAAATTAGCAAATGTGTACTCTAGTCTCTTCCTGAATTTCAGACTGCTTGATCAGGAAAATTGTTTCAGTGGGACAGGCAGAAGCAGGAACATTTGCAGCTATCCTCTGCTTTGCTCAAGTTCGAGTGAGTAAGTATCATACAATATTTAAAGTTCTTAAGGGATGGCACTGTTGCCATTATACAAATGAAAGAAAAATAGGTTTAACTGAAGCCAAATTTATGATTTTTTTCATTATGAATTGGAATTATTTCTGAAATATTTTCAACTGCATCCCCACTCAACCGTTCTTATAGTCTTAATATTACACTTTTTCCCAGAATACTCTTTTGATTCTTTTATTATGAGCGTAAAGTTCAAAATTAAAGTTCTTTTAAGATAAACTCAATTATTTCCTGAAATGTAAAGATCATAGTCTGCAACTGGGTAAATTTATTATAGCAGTAGACTCCCACAATGACAAAGACTTTCAACATTATTCCAATGGCATGGAAGTGGGGAAAACATTTCAATTAAGCATATATACTGCACCATTCACAACTCCTAAAGTAGCAAGAAGATTGAAATCTCCAGTAAATGACCTATATCACAGTCACAGTATGGGGATCAGAAGCTCATAGGTTCATAGGTCTATGGTTAATCCAAAGCAAATATTGTACTGTATTCACATAAATTTCCTGACATACTAAATGCCAACTTTAAACTTCGAAAAGTTAGAGATTACAATATTATATGCATGAATCAATTAATCATGCCAACTCACCTGGATTTGTAATTCAATATCTTGGGATTTCTTCTGGGATTATCCTTTGAAAACTAAAACAATGATCTAGAAACAGAGATGTGTGTACCATAGCATGTCTCACCTCCTCAGGGCTAAAAACTGAAATGTATATTTAGCAATGCAATAATTTAATATATGTCAGCCAGACAAAATATCTGTGTCTTTATTTCAATTAAATTAAAAACAATTTGCAATTATATTTATGCAACATTCACTATATACATATGATTTATTTATGCAACTACAAGGCATAATTTGATACTGATTATTCATCTACCTACCACTAGTTAAAACAAGGTGATAGCTAGGGATTGGGTGGGAGAGATGGCCAGAGGATCATTTTTTGCATTTCCATGGCATAATCAAAGAGGCTGCAGCACTACCTTGAAAGTTGATCATTGGTAAATCTTAATTCAAGACCTAGTCAATAATTACCCATGTAGATATGGATTTAAGTGACAATAGTAGTGCCATTTCAAAGTATTTAAGAAATTTAGAGCCTGCCCACTTTCAAAGTGACTCTGGGCAGCTTACATTAAAAAATAAGAAACTATTAAAAGATCCCATGTGTCTGGATTAGCACACTCCCTTAAACAGAAAACAACCACGGATTTCCACAAACAAACTATCCCCAGACCTGGGAGAACAGCCATGTTTTTAAAAACTCCCAGATCATCCTCAGGGTGGGAGCTACACAGAACTCTGGGGAATATCACTCTAGAGGGTAGATGCTGTGACAAAATAAGGCAGACTTTCTGGGTCCTGAAAGATGGCATTATTTGACTGAAGCAACCCAAAGCATACCAACTGTGCCCAATCTTACAGGACAAGGAGTCCTGGGAGCAGGCAGTCCCTCAGATAGCTTTTGCTATTCATGTGAGACGTAAATCTCTTGTTTAAAGGTGGCACAAATTAGGCATTCTAGTTCCTGCATCTCTCTTTAGAACTGGCCTCAACACATTTATATAGAAGGAAAGTACTTCTTTGGTGAAGCCTAGGTACCCATGTATTTACTAATTATTTTAACAAGTTTGTAAACAGGACTGCAGTATAATGTGATATCTTAGCTGTATCTGGTTCAATGCTACAAATCAACCTCACAGTCCAGTATGATTTGAAAGCAGGGAATGATACAATTAAATTAAAAAGGCTAACGAATTCCGTTTGAGATTTTTTTTTTAAAAAAAGTGCATATTATTACTCCAAGAATTTATATCATGGTGGACAGATTATAGAATTATGCTTCACATCCTTCACTGGACAATACACAAAGCACAGGAAATGCTTATTGGCCCAAAGAGATCTGCAAACCTAATTTCTGGTACATTCAGATGTCCAGTGAGTTTAGAACAGTGCCTTGTATACTTTACTAACAAACAGCATTTTTTTTCCACAACAAAGGGGCCTGTTATTAAGTTTTATTATTTTCCACATTATATATATCAAATGTAGAGTCATTAGTGTTAGGAGCAATACCACGCAGCTCCTTGTTGCCAAAAGACGTGGTGCATCTATTGCCAGCAATAGACGTAGCACCGCAGAAAGCATGCTCTAGCACAAAGGAGAATTCAGGTGGAGTGGGCATTCTCCAGCAAAGGGGGTCCGTCACGATGCATTGATGGATGGGTGGGCTCCCTTTTGTAAGTTTTTGGAGGAAGCTTTGGGATATGTTGAGAAGTGCTTTGCCGTGGAGGAACAGGTGGCCCAGCGACAGAATGGATGTCCATTTCTTGGGGTATCAAAGGAGGTGATGGCAAATGCCTGCGTGCAACATGGGGAGAAGGGGTCTGAGGAGGAGGGGGAGTAAATGGAGAGGGGCTATTGGGAAAGAAAGTGTTGCCAAGTTCACTCTTCCTGCCTAAAGGCGGTGGCTGGAGATGCAAAGGCGAACTAGAGAAAACATCAGGAGTTCGCACAGGTTCTCGTGGTGGCAATACAGGTGGGCTTTCAGGAGCATCTGAGATAGAGGTCCTGTCGGGCACCGAATACCTTGGTGAATAAATTTTTGTTGTTGGCTGCCGAGGGGGAATTGCTGGTGGACTATCCAGATGTACAGAAGAAATCTAAAACAAACAAAAAATGATTCTGTTATAAAGTGATTCAGGGATCTCTGTGTTACATTATTAACCCTTCCAATAAAAGCTAAATTAAACCTTGATACATCTTTCATCCAAAGATAGATGAAACAAATTTATTGTTCAATTTCTGTTTTTCTTTCTTTGGTTAAAATAACATCCTTATGTTACATCCATGTTTATTTTAAACATACCACACCCTGGTGATGAAAACTAGGAGTGTGCAGAAAATGGGAATATGTTTTGTTTTAAACCAAAAAGCCCTGTACTCCTGATATTCTGCTTGACTCTTTCAGATCATGATTTGTTTCTTCCATTTTCTTCAGCAGTCACTTTGTTTCTGACTGAATCAAAGAATCATAGAGTTAGAAGCAGTCATTTATGCCTTCAAATCCAGTTTACAGCTCAGTACAGGTAGTCCTCAAGAAATGACAAGTGACTTAACACCCGCTCACAATTATGACCGACACTGCAAAACTTCATACGAACCTGTTTCAAAGTTATGACAGTATAGTGTGAGCCATGGTGGCTCAGTGGTTAGAATGCAGTACTAGAGAGTACTGCTGATTGCCGTTGCCAGCAGTTCAGCAGTTTGAGTCTAACTGGGTCAAGGTTGACTCAGCCTTCCATCCTTCTGAGGTGGGTAAAATGAGGATCCAGATTGTTGGGGGCAATATGCTGACTCTATAAACCGCTTAGAGAGGGCTATAAAGCACTGTGAAGCAGTATATAAGTCTAAGTGCTATTGCTATAGTACCTTTGAGGTAATTAGTGTTTATGGCAGACCACGAGGATGCTGCAGCTCCCCTTGTCTATCTCCCTCCTCCCGCCCAGATGGGACACCTGCAGCGCATAGGCCTGCTCCCCATGTCCCTTGGAAGCAGTGACCTCTGCACCAATTGGGTGCTAAAACTAAACTGTCTGCCTCTGCTGCCATTGACTGCCTGTAGGGGGCAGTCTAGCCTTTAAGTCCTAGCTGGGCTCTTACAGGCAATCAAAGGACAGCTAAAGTTTGCAAAACCCCAGCATCCTCCATTTTTTAGCAGTAGTTTCTAGTCCAGTTAAATTTTGGAGCTGAATATAGTTTTAGCACTTAACTGGGGCAGAAGGTAGAAGAGCTACAAGTCTGTCCCTCCCAGTTTTTGCTTTTTATTGAAGAAATGTGACTGCGGGGGATGGGGGGGAGAAGGGGGAGGGAAAGGTGTTTTAAGCAAGGGAGAAATTTTTGGAAGCTCATCCTGAAGCTCCTTTTTATGCAAGGACCAGTTTCCTAAAGCTGAATCCAAAATCCAAATCCACCTGCCTTTAGCTTAATTTCATTTTTCTATGGTTTGTACTTTAGAATGACAGAAAATGGGCCCTGAGTTTCTGAGTTACACTTTTTAGGAATTTGAAGTGCCATTATGGCCTCTTCAGTCACATTTTCACAGGGTTCATTCCGTCTATTTTTGTAAGACTTAATCATTTCCTATCCTCCTAATCATTCTTGTTGACTTTGTTGGATTCTTTAATTTCAAATTGTGGTTGCCCATTATTAAGCCAAGTACTTAAGGTGACAAATATTAAGCTAAATATTTTGAATTCAAAATGACAAATACACAGTATTGTGACTATTACTTCTTAATATTTAGAACAATCTAAATCAATTTTACTGATGAACTTGCCTCTTTAGTAATCACACCAAACTACCAAGTCAGGTATCCCCTATTGTTCATTCATATCACACATCCATATGCATATGTTTCTGTTATTTTCACCCCTTTTCTATAAGTCTTCCTTTTAAAATTCTGTTCATATTTTTAGAATATTAGTTATTCCGTTTGTTTTATATCTTCTGCAAATTTGATAAGTATTCCCTCTATATTTTCATTCAAAAGTCCATTTGATTTTTCATTACACTTTGATGAGGAATCATACCTGAACATACTCTAAATATAATTTTCATCCTATCTACCTGAGTCTACTGCCCATTCTACCCTTAATTAATCTGCTGTTTGGAAAGTCATGTGCTATCATTCTTGGCCTTCTAGAAACCGTTACAGAGAGAGTTGTTTTGGAGAGCCTACATGGAGTAGTCATTATTGTACTTATTTTATAATGGTACATTTGTACTTTTATTGGTTTTTAGGTTTTCATTATGTTTTTATGTTTTTTAATGATGCAAACACTAAGAATCTGGCAATATGTAAACAAAATAAATAAAAAATAATAAACAAACAAATGAACAAATAAATGGCTGTGTTACCTTTGTATCATGCTTGGGGCCCCAATAGGGGAACAGCAGAATGGAGGTGGTTTATTGAGTAAAAACAGATCCCACTCCCCCCCACACCCTACTCATGTGTCTTTAAATTTTAATGTTTGGTTTAAATTTATTTAGGTTTTAATGTATATGTATACATATATTTTGATGACTGCAAACCACTCAGAGTTACCCTATGGTAACATGGATGGCCAATACATTTTATAAATAAATAAATAAATAAATGCATAGTTTGTGTCAGTTTTTGGTCACTTAGGAATTCACTAAAACAAACATTCTGACTGGGGTGCACCAAACTTTTGCATGTCGTATCACCTTATATCTTTTAAAAATAATTTTAGCTTACTTCTAAAATCCATTATTTCTGCTATTGGAAATAGAGAAAAATTACCTTTGACGGAGAGGATTCGGCAGGGGCAGATTCTGGACGTCTTCGAGGTGGAATAGGAGGAGGAACAGTAATTTCATCAGAATTTTTGGGAAAACTGATGGAGGATACAGAGGCAGACCCTGAGGATATATGAAAATTTTGAATGGCCTATTTTAAACAGAGTAAAATATACCGTATTTTTCGTTGTATAAGATGCACCCCCCCCCCCAGTGGATAGAAATGTCTGTGTGACTTATACAGTGAATGTTGCCGAAGCCCTGTCCACCCGCTGGCCCCCACCCTTCGGCCTCTGCCTCCCAGCAATTTGCCTCTTTGCAGCAAACAGCAAACAGCCTGGTCAGCTTCAGCATAGCCTGATTTACCACGAGCAGCTGACTGATGATTGGATCTGCATCCCGGAATAGTGTCTATCAGCTGTTCCAGGCTGTGGGGATCACCACTGCCCATTGCCGCTACTGCCCATCACTGCCTCTGCGCACCTCATTTTTGGCTTCCACGCGCCTCATTTTTGGCTGCCTATCCCCACTGCCTGGAATGGGTCAAAAAGGGGGCACGCAGAGGCAACGGGCGGCGATGGGTGGTGGCAATCCCCACAGCCTGGAACAGCAGATAGTGGTATTCCGGGAGGCAAATCCAATCGCCAATCATCTGCCCATGGTAAATCAGGCTGTGCTGAAGCTGACCAGGCTGTTTGCTGTTTGCTGCAAAGAGGCAAATTGCTGGGAGGCAGAGGCAGATTTTTTTTCTCTTGTTTTCCTCCCAAAAAGCTAGGTGCACTTTATAATCAGGAGCATCTTATAGTCTGAAAAATCCTTATAAAAACTGTTTTCATTTAAGTATTGAATTTCTGTGATTCATGTTTATTTCATAAGAATCAGATTCTTAAGGCGACTCATTTGTTATATTTGTGTAACTGCCCATATCATATATGTGGGGTTCACAACATTTAAAAACATCAATAAAACAGAATAAAAATTAAACTCAACGAACACACAACCATAATAAAAACCACCATTAAAATCTAAATTAAATTAAACCAAAGAAGGCTGGTAAACTTTGCAGTTTGCACAAATTAGTGAAGAAAAACTACAGGAGACATCCAAGTATGGGACATTTAATTGGATAGAAGTCCTCATGAGAACAGGTAAATTACCTGATTTATATACTCCTTTTATTGATCAATGCATCTTGGGAAATTCATTTTGGAAAATAAAATATGAAGGAAACAGTCATCCTTGTTACTTTTTATATCCATCATCATTAGAAAATAGCACTGCTTTTCTTGAATATTAAATCTCACTGTAATTTTCTAAATTATGATAAATTATAAAAGCATCAATTCAATCAAATTGAATTCTATTCTGTATACCGTATTTTTCAGAGTATAAGACGCACTGGAGTATAAGATGCAGCTTAGTTTTTGAGGAGGAAAATAAGAAAAAAAAATCTGTCTACCAAGTATTCATCTGGCTAGCATCCTTAGTCTGGTCAGTTTCAGCACATTAGTTTGCTGGTTTTTTATCCCCTGCTTGGTGAGGCACAGCTGAGAGGCAGGCACAGCTTCCTCTTCTAAGGCACAGCTGAGAGGAAGCAGCAATGAGAAAAGCAGGCAAAGCATGGGGAGATCACTTCACTCGGCTACCGCCTAGTTAGGGCTGAAAAAAAGTTTCTAAAGAACAGCTGAGAGTTGGAGCAAAGCATGGAGATCGCTTCACTCACTAGTGGCTCGAGAGTCGAGGGAGCAGGCAAAGCTGGGAACATCACTTCACTCGCTAGCGCGTTAGGGCTGAAAAAAAAGCTTTGAAAAAGCTACATTTGGAGTATAAGACACTCTCAAATTTTCAGCCTCTTTTAGGGGGGAAAAAGGTGCATCTTATACTCTGAAAAATATGGCAAATACCATCTCATTTATTCTTATGCTACGTAAGACTTTCGCAACACAAACAGAAATGAAAGGGGCCAAAAACATTAAAATGGGAGAGAGCATCATTGCCTGTAATTGCACCTACTTGAATGAAAAGGTGTAGAGGGGTCAGAATCAAACACACTGCAGACATCTGTAGTGCTGGAAGTGGAGGACGGCAAGGGTGGGGTGAGTGGTGTTCTTGGAGAGTTTGGTGCAGAGGCTGCATTCTCCGATTCACTCTCAGGGACACGACTGTAACTAATCTTTCTAGGCTCTTGTTGCAGAGGTGTTGGGTGCCTCATGGTTCCAGGTCTTGGATTTGATGGACGAATACCCGGAGATTTGAGAGAATAGCTGTATTTTTTAGGCTGAAAGAATCCAAAGCAGATATTATAGGAAAACAGTGTTAATCTGAACCTTTTTAAACCGTTATCATTTCCAAGTATCATGTTTGTGTTGTTGTACAAGTAATTGATTATGTGTTATAAAGTTGATGTCAGGTCTGAGTTTCAACATTAGTAGATCTGTCCCAAACCTGGCTTTTCAGATCTCCCAATGGCATACATTGATTGAGTTAATCCACCTTGCTGCCGGTCATCTATCTCTCTTTCATTACACCATTTCTAGAATTATCAACTTCTGAAGGAACTGATGTCTTTGCATAATGTGTCCCAACGAAATATCATAATTTCAGCCTGATCATGTGCCTCAGATGAGACTATGGACTGATTGGTTCTATGATCAATTTGTTTTGGGCTTTTCTGGTTGTCAGTGATATTTTCAGAGGTCTTCTCTAACTCCAAAGTTCAGAAGTGTCAATATTCTTTCTATCCTGCTTTTACAAAATCCAACTGTACTACAAAAAGTCATCGACATACAACAGTCATTTAGGGATTGTTCAAAATTACAATGGCATTAAGAAAAGTGACTTATGACCAGTTTTTACACTTATGGCCATTGTAGCATCCCCATGGTCATGTGATCAAAATTCAGATGCTTGGCAACTGACATGTATTTATGACGTGTCCTAGAGTCATGTGATCCTCTTTTGTAACCTTTTAACAAGCAAAGTCAATGGGGAAGCTAGATTCACTTAACAACCGTGGCAAGAAAGGTCATAAAATGGGGCAAAATTCACTTACAACTATCTCATTTAGCAACAGAAATTTTGGACTCCATTGTGGTTGTAACTCAAGGATTATCTATACAGGGAAAACCTCTGCTTACATAAATCTGATCTTTGTAGGTATAGACATGTCATAGAATCTGAATATTGTTTTCAAGATCTTCATTACTATCCTACCAAATGTTAATATGCCACATATTTCTTGACTTCTGGTTTACTGTAAAACTGTTCTCAAAAAAGAAAAGAAAAAGTGATATATAGCAAGTAAATAATAAATGTTAATACTCACAAATCTTGGAGGCGGCTTCATATTACGTGGCTCTATTTCTAGGGATTTGTTGTAAAGAGAATCTGCAAATTCTTTTTCCATGCTACTTCCCATTGGATTCAAATTTTCAAAAAATCTCTAAAACCAAAACACTTAGGATGATTAGTATAATGTAATATTGTGATTTTAAGGCAAAGGATGCAAATACTTTAACAACAGGGCACAAGTCTACCTTGCTTTTTGTTACTGGATGGATTCATGGAAATGCATTTCCTTCTATCTGCTTCTAAAGCAACACTTATGCAAACTAATCAGACCTGAAGAACCCATTGAAATACCTGAAACGGATGTTTAATTATATCTGAAACTGATGTTTAATTTGCATCAAGGAAGCAGATCCTCTCACAGAACAGGCCATGAACTGGGTGGAACTGGCTATCATTATACCTCAGAATCATAGTTGGGAAGAGCCACTTAGGTTATTATTTCCAATCATTTGCTCAGTGCACAAATTCAAATTAGGGCATTTGCTGATTCAACTAATTTTATATCATCTATAGAATTATAAATCTTACACTCACTGTTTACCTAGACGATTATTATCAATAAAAAGAACAGAGGTTCCAAGACTGCTCTTAAGAGTACTTCTTCACTCAGTACCTCATTCAAGTTCAATGAGGTAGCGATAATTAGCACATTTTCTGTATGATTTCAGGCAACTGCATTTAAATGTTAAATATTTATGATTAATGTCACTATGGTTTGACCAATATATTTTTACAACTTTTACAATTTTTGTAAGATTTACACTCTGAAAGAAATTGTGTAAGAGAAGACTTGAGGAACATTTTAAGCAAATATTTTTCCTTCCATACTTGGAAGATGAGGTAATCCGGAGTTACAGAAGAGTTTTTCTCCAACAATCCTTGTGAAAGTAAATTTTCATGCATGCTTGTATATATTTGCAAACATAGCAGTTGCTGTTTTGCACATCTGCAAAAATCATAGTGTTTTTTTCATCCACAGAATGTTTATTTATTTATTGAAAATTTATGTAGCTACCATTTCTTGTGCCTCTTTCCAGGAAGTTAAAGTTACATACAGTAAATCAAAGGTTACTTAACCTGGGTACTGCAAAGTATAGCAAAGGAAAAATTCAGTTTGCAGTTCCCTGGGAACCGTTTTATGTTTATATTTTATTGGATTTATATACCGCCCTACTTCCGAAGGACTCAGGGCGGCAAACAGCCACAAAGTAAAAAACACATACATACAAAATTTAGGAACAGAATAAAATCGAATTAAACAATATGGCCCCAGCAAATTTAAAACACCCCAATAATTTAAAACAATTAAAATTTACATTATAAAAGAAAAAGGGGAAAAAGATTAGGCCAGGCCAGCTTGATGAAACAAAAAGGTCTTGAGAGCACGGCGGAAGGTGTGCAGATCCAGGATCCTCCGTATCTCCGGGGGGAGCTCGTTCCAGATAGTAGGTGCCTCCACAGAGAAGGCCCTCCCCCTAGGGGCCGCCAGCCAACACTGTTTTGCCAACGGCACCCGGAGGAGCCTCTCTCTATGAGAGCGTACATGTCGGTGGGAGGCTATTGGTGGTCGCGTAAATAACCAGGTCCTAAGCCATGGAGCGCTCTAAAGGTGGTAACCAGAACCAGGAACTACCGTAAGATAGCTCCTGAAGTAAAACTTCTTTCAAGACCAAGGATGACACGTAGGTAAGTAAAGATTAACCCCAGATAATCAAGCAATAAATGGTACCAACAGAAGAGAATATATGTAGCTCAGGATTGAACTGTTAGATTATTGGTGATCTCTGATCACCAATTTCACCAATTTCTGATCACCAATTTCTTTAGCAGACATTTCTTTAGCAAACCAGGTAACTAGCCTTGCATTGATGATGATACCTAGTTTGGTATTGAAATGTCTTCAAGAAAACCACCAAGCTCACAGAGCACCAAGAACTCCACAGTAAATTACACCCTAATCAAGGAATTATCAACTCAGACAAACAAGTAGAAACTACACAGTAACCAATGAACTTCCAGGGAGAAAATAATATCCCCACCAAACTACTATATATAAATAGAAAGCAAACCTCATTCCACAAGCAAACAACCGAGCTCAGAGAACATCAAAACTTCCTACTTACCCTGATGTCAGATTCTACCTTTAAGCAATATGGCTGGTTTTGATACTGTTGTATTTCTCCTGTTATCTCAGCTACTTTCCTCCGTTTGCTAAAGTTAATGAGCTCTCTTCCATGTCTTTTTAGAAATTCAGGATTGCCTTCTTCTGTTTTCAAAATGTTTGTTAAATAAATTCCTATAATAGCAAATATACAAAAATGCACAATGTAGTAAAATGTTTATGGACATTCTCAGTCATTCAGGTCATGGTTGTCCCAAAAGTGCTTTTTCAAACGGCTTCAAAGAAAAACCAGAAAATCCAGGAGTCTCTTGAAAAAACACTTTTGGGTGTGACTCACTTAACAATCATCTTTCTTAACATCAGAAATTCTAGTCCCAATTGTGGTCATAAATTGAGAACTACCTATATAAAAAACATCTATGGCATATGTCACTGTGACAATTATAGCTAAAGAGTTCTTTCTCAAAATATAGAGTAAAATATATTATACTGAGCCAAATAAACAGAACAATCTGGTATATTTTCATCTCAACTCCCCTCAAAGTACTTCCAGTTCAGTTACATAGCATAATTATCACACATATGTTTATGGAAATTCTCAATCATCCAGGACATGTTTATCCCAAAGAAGCTTTTCAAAAGAACCGAAGAAGCTTCTTGGATGAAAGGTGAAACGTTTTCAAGGAAAAAACCCAAAGCAAGTGCAGTTGCCTTTTGAAAGCACCTTTGATATAACACACATATTTTAAACAATTTAGACAACAATTTGCTTTTACACGAAAACTTACAAATACTTGAAAAATCATACCAATTGTTTTCACTGAAATGTATTCAACTATATGCTTTTGATACTTAGCCTAATTAACAACAAATTCAGGTAGTACATTTAAACAAAAAACTTTCCCATATACTCATTCTACAATTCATTTTCTTTATCCATTAATGTTTGTGATTTTATCTTTATCACAAATAAAATCCTACTTACCAAAGAAAGGCACACATGGAGGATTAATGGACCTGAGTTTTGCCAAATATTTCTTATGATGATCTTCACTTAGTTCATGTGCTTCTTCAAATATCTTCTTTTGCCGGCTTGGGATTTGCTGAAGATAAAGAAAGGTGAGGATATTATTTGCCCACAGAAAAATTGCTGACTATACCACTATAGTTGACTGCCTAGGCTGGCCAAAATGTGTGAATCATCTACATGACTCATCCCCTTCCTTTACACAATGCTTTCCATATAGAAAAATCTATAAATGTTTAAAGTAGCAATAAGATCTGCCTATACTGTTTTATTTTCCTTATTTAAATAATATTTTTGATCATGAAAAGACTCATGATCCAGACAAAAATATTGATGCAGAGCTAAGATTTGATATAAAACATGAAGTAGAGGCTTTTTGTTTGTATACCTGAGATTAAATAAACATTTGTGTTATTCTTTTGTTTTAATCTAGGCTTGAGATAATTTCTTATATACAGAAAAAAGGTTTTAAATCATTTTCCAACATATATTTTTAAAAAGTTTCTTTAATTAAAAATATCTGCTACCTCACTTCCAAGTAGTTTTCATTTTAGATCTTCATTGCACTTACTTCAAAGGTATGATCCAGTCTGTAAATAGGTGCAGAGTTCATAGCACTGACGACTTCAAGAACGCCATTAAAATTGTTTAGCTCTTGAAAAACTTGCAAGATTTCAATTATCCGGCATACTACCATTACTCTTTCTTCTAGATTTTCTGTTTCTACAATGCATCTAGATATTCAGAAAGCATATTTATATTTCTTTTTGGATTATCAATAATGTAAAAGCATTACTACAGGTTTTTTTCAAGGAAGTGCGACCTAGTATTTTCCAAACACCTAATTGAACTTGAATCTCATTTATTTTTGAATTAAAAGAAAACTATCATACACTGCAAATGTAATGTACATTTTAATGGTACAGAGGGATTGGAGGTACCCGGTTTTAAAAGGTTCTATCCTGGGTCAATCGATCTGTATACATTTCTCAACTGAAAAGAAAGCATCTAAACTTACTGAGAACAGGTGATATGTTTGCTAGCTGAAGCAAGAAACTGAATGTAATGATATTCAATGCAGTGATGGCTGACTTATACCACTACAACACTGGTCTAGTACCAATATATAACCTAATATTATCTTTTGCTGTTTGAATACAGACCTCAGAAAATATAAATAACAATGTTTTTTAATGTAATTACAGATATGACCACAGTTGAGCCCAAAGTTTTGGTTGCTAAGCGAGACAGTTGTTAAGAGAATTTTGTCCCATTTTATGACCTATCTTGCCACAGTTGTTAAGTGAATCACTGCAGCTCCTAAATTAGTACTGGTAACACAGTTGTTAAGCGAATCTGGTTTCCCCAATGACTTTGACAGAAGTCTGCAAAAGGTGATCATATGACCCCAGGACACTGCAATCATCATAAACGTAAGTCAATTGCCAAGCATCTGAATTTTGATCATGTGACAATGGGGATGCTGCAACAATCGTAATTATGAAAAACGGTGATGGAGCGTTGGTCCTACCTGATACGGTCCTTCTTGTTGAGTGGAGGCAGCATCCAGAAATGGGTTGTCTTGTCTATTGGCCAATGAGACTGGGTCTGTCAAAGCTGTGAGGACGCTCCCCCTACCAATGGTCCAACTTTTGGCAAAGATGAAGTGACAGACTCGTCGTGGTCCGCTCAGCTGCTATCCCTAGAGGAACCGAGGGCCAGCCTAAGCTAGGGAGGGGCTGGATGCTGCCTCACTTTTTTCAGTGCTGTTGTAATTTTGAATGGTCACTAAATAAACTATTGTAAGTGGAGGACTACCTGTATTTCCTGTTTAGAATTCAAACTCTGCTAAGTTAATCATAGGAACCATGCAAATACCAACACTGATCAATGAATCAAATTAATCTTACTTTTCAAACCATAAGGTAAGATTAGTGGTATGTCTTATCATTTTGAGTAGGTTAGGAGAATTAATTTCTTTATCTTCCTTTGTCCATACACTCCCAACAAGCTCTGATGGCTGCACAGCCCTGCCAAACATAAAATCAAAATGAGGCAAGATTAGCTGGCTTTTCATCAAAAGTATTTCCAATTAAATCAGTAATTTTGAATTAGACTAATCAATGAACTGATCTGTGTTTCTTTTGAACAGCTTCTTGTTCACAGAAAGAAAAGCATTTGGTTTTAATAGTCAGCTTTCTCTATAGCTACTAACGATATAATATTATATTATGCAAATTAAAACCATTGTTTTAATTTTATTAAATAAGTCCCAACATATGAAGAGAAATTCTCACTTTTAATTACTGCTAATATTAACTGTTCATTAAAAGTAGGCAAGTATATAATCCCAATAATTCTGCTAGTAAAAATAAATGGCAGAAAGACTCATGACATTAAAAAAGAACACTTAACAAGTCTATATTTTAACCAAGAATCATACATCTTAAAGGAAAAAAGGCACTACCTGTAAAGTTCTGATTCAAGTAGAGTAAGCTGTCGGGCAATTTCTATTGGATGCAAAGTGAGTAGGTCAAATGTTTCAGTTTGTCCTTGCCTGCTGATATGCCACTCAATTGGAGGTGGTGAGCTTTCAAAAGTAATATTGTGAGTTGGCCCAATGGCTTGTGCTTGCTTTTTCCTATGAATTATCTTGGTGATTGACTCAACCCATTTCTTCATAGCTTTACCTGAGAATGAGCACAGAAACTGGTTTATAGCACTATGGAGCAAGTTCTAAAAATATTAAGTGCTTATCTTACCCACAGGCCCATTGGTAAAAGAATGCAAGAATTTCAGCTAGCCCAGCATTGCTAGTGTTCCAAATTACAACTGCTTTTTGTTGAAAAAAGGAAGCAATAGTTTCCAACCCTCTTTTCTGAAATGTGAAAACATTACATGCAGAAGCATGTAAGAACTGGTCATACAAAGAAAAAAGTTGGTATCCTATTTTATTTGAATAATCTCTGAATTAAATTACAAAAAAAATCTCCGTAACAATAAAAAACGCCGTGTCACACAGCAGTTCCAATTTAGTTAATGTAATGAGAGAATGAAAGCTTTTTACGCTGTCAGTTTCAAGCTTAAAACATGGAAGTCTCTATAATATGAGATTAAGATATGCAAGGCTTAGAACGACATATAGATGCCGTCAGGTTTTCCTGTGGTGAGTACAGGTAATCCACTTTTTTTGGAGAATAGGTCTTCTATTCACTTCCACTTCTCTATGGCCGTGATCTCCGCTCACATTTTCTTGCTCCAAGTTGAATGTTTTCCAACTCTTGCCATCTCAAATGTTGCCTGGTTTGCTCTGTTGGTCTTAACTTCTTCTGACAACCCCAAGTACTTGGATTGGCTAGTGAGCAGAGTAGCTTCGTATTAAGGTCTGCTACAGCTAATATGGAGAAACAGGAGTCTCAGTAGAAGAGTGATTGTATGATTTGTCAACTTTTTTCATTACCTTTTTTCTTTTCTTGCGCTTTCTACATTTCCCATGGATTTCTTTTAAATATTTTTTGGTAGAGATGGTTGTAAAAAGGGTATTAGTTAAGCCTTCTAATTCAAATGACTGATACAGTAAATGATGAAATGGTGCAATGGTAAAAAAGTACAGTAGCAAGTTCAGGGAAGATCAATAGTAATTTAAAAAAGCTGGATTTCATACCAGTGATAGTCTACATGTCAGGCAAGTGATTCTACTATGCTATTGAAACTCCTGTTTCTCAACTGTAGCTGCAGCACTTTTTTGAACCAAACTGGAAAGATGCAAAAAAAAAAAAAAAGAAAAGAAAAGAAAAAAAAAGCTGTTTGCTTTGCCTTCATATACGTGTATTTTGATGTTTTAATTTTGTATATATAAATATCACTTTTCCTCTATAATATTTTTTTATTTGTATATATAACACAGACACATAAAAGAATATCTATGTCAAGTAATACCTATTCGCAGAAAGGAAAGCAACTGATAATGCTTTTCTAGAATGGAAAGTTGCTAAGGCAGAGCAGCAAGGGAAATGTCAAATGGGACACTACTAGCTTCACCGCCCTGAGTCCGGAAGGAGAAGGGCGGTATAGAAATTTAATAAATAAATAAATAAATAAATAAATAAATTCAAACAGGCTTTTCATAAACAAGCTTTTAGTTAAACTGGCATCGGAATAAGAAAAGAGCAGCCTAAGATTGGCACATGGATACGTTCCTGGCATGTTCCTACATAAATTAAAATATAATGAATCTTGGATCTTTGTTGTTTGATCAGGGAGTTTCCTTTTAAAAACACAATCCTCCTCTCTAATCAGTCAGTCAGTGAATCAATAAAACAAATCCAAGTCAATTTCTAGAGTTTTTTCTGATTTATTCTAACTATATATGCTTATCTTGATTTATGAAGCACTGAAGGGTTATTTTTTCTAATTATGACTGATTATCTGGGGTTGGGCTGATATTTTATGTTAAGATTCCATTATCTAAAATAATTTTAGGTTGATTTTTCTCAAAACTGTTTAATGGATGACCAACAAACCAGGCATAGCTTATTAAAAGGCCCATAAAGAAATAAAGATGGACTATTAGAATAATAATATCAACGTAATGCTATGTCAAACAATGAATACATGCTGACATTTTGCTAGCTTCTTCAGAGCAGAAACTTTTACTCTAATAAATTAACAACATGGCTAGTAAAATATTAGAACATAGTTATTATCCCACATAGCATTAAATGGAATCCATTTGATTAATAAGGAACAGGTATGAAAAGTACACTCAATGAAAATGTAAGTACTAGATATCTGGGGCCATCAATTACCTCTGACTGTGCCAATGAATTCTTCCAATCGTTGCAAAAGATCTACATCTCTCTCAAAATCATAGAAATGATGTTCTACCCAGTGTCGACATACATTTAATACTCTGCAACATAAATGGTTAGATATTTGAGATCAATATTTATTGAACATATTTTAAATAACAATTAGTAGGGTTGCAATTTGAGTGTTTACACTAAGCAACTCATAGATAGAAGGAGCAGAGATTTATAAGCACTCTTATTTAACTCTGAGCCTGACTGGGCATTCTTTGAAAAGGATGAGAACTGTGGTCCTTCTAGCATACGCGATCTCCCATTCAAGTTCTAACACTTGGACTAAAAGGCAAATTTGTGCAACAAGCTGATCAGTATCTAAAACTAAGGCTGTCTATTGCGCACAAAAAAGGTAGAACTTCCACAAAAAAATTCTTTTTCAAGAGATTGTAATGGAACCTATATTTCCTAATCAAATGAAATGCAACTAGGCTGTTTGCTGCAAGGAGACAAATTGCTGGGAGGCAGAGGCAGATTTTTTTTATTGTTTTCCTCCCCCAAAAAGGTAGGTGCGTCTTATAGTCTGGAGCGTTTTATACTCTGAAAAATACGGTACTATCTTATGAGAGTTTCTCATCTGTGAAAAACTATTAACTGAAAATATAACTTTTAATATTCTCAGACTGAGTGATCAAGTACAAGCACTCTTGTATTTAACAATCCAACAACAGAACAAGTATCTAATTGTTTTGTAAATGATGCTGCCAATATTTTTTTTTCTAGACTGAATTATTACATACGAAACTTGTGAGATTACTGAGTAAATTGAACTCCTAAAATGGAAACTAAACTATTCACTCTTTATACATTATGTTATTTGTCTCCTAATCAATATAGATATTTGGTCTATATTAAGTTAAATATGAAGTTAAATCTCATCACTGGATACTAAGGTTTTAGGTAATATCTGCCCCTCAGAAGCTCCATTTCGGCCGGCAATGTGCAGGACAAATGTTTCAGAGCCTCTGCGGTTGTTTGTAAGGGTGAACAACTGCCATGGTGCTGCAAAATTTGTACTTGTTTGCACTAGGGGGCGCTTATTGCATAACTTCGAACGTTCACTAAGGGAACACTCATAACCAGGGGATTACCTGTACTGCTGTTTAATATTTGAATTAAGAAAAGAGCAAAAAAGACAAAAAAGGTTTGTCTAGGAAGGAAATTCTAAAAAAAAAACACCTCTGGTGCATGAATGGACACATTAATAATCCTTTGGACCCTAACCAATATTTTAAAGGTAAGAAACAATTAAGATGCAATTTTATATGTTTAATATAGATGCACAAAAGGGTGCTCCATTTCAGGCCTTATGGGCATGTTTTTTGGAAGTTATTTCCTAGAAATGATTTCATCTATTCATGGTGCAAGCTGGCCCTCAAATCATTCTTCACTTCAAAATAAAATAAAATAAAATTGTCAAAAGCCTTGACAAAAGCTTCTGTGAACTTTCATGTTATTGAGTTAGTTCTTTGCACATAAAAATACCCTGCCAGCTCCTGAATTATTATGATTTTCATTGTCAACTAAAGACCCTTTGAGCTCTCCAGAATAGTTAAGAGTTAGTCTGCATAAAAATGTAGTAAATAAATACCATATTTTTTGCACTACAAGTAGTTTCCCTCCCCCCAAAAATGGGTGGAAATGTCTGTGCATCTTATGGAGTGAATACTGCAGCAGGGGGGAAGGGGATTGGTGTGGCGGTGGCATTGGCCGCCGCCTGTTGCCACTGCCGCCTGTCATAGCTGCTCGCCCCTGGGGAACTCTAGCCATACCGGATGGATGCTGGGAGGCAGAAGCAGTTTTTTTTCTTGTTTTTCTCCTCTAAAGCTAATGTACTTATGGTCTGGTGCATCTTATAGTGCGAAAAATATGGTAAATATATTTCAATACTTACCGTAGCTGTACAGGTTGTATATATTCTTTTCTAAATCTTTTTAATTCTGCACTAAGAGGTTGATCTCCATTCTCCATAGCTATACGATCTGCTTCTGTTGGTTCAGGTTCTGGAATTTCAAATCTAATATGGGATGATGAAGAGAAACTTAAATGATTAAGTGTAACATTAATACATTAATTTAGCTAGATAGAAAATACTAATTTCAACAATAAATGCAGGGAAGCATTTTTTTATCATTCAGGAAGTTACAGGGAGTCAGGAAACAGGACGACAACCCAACAGAATTATAATTCTGAGAGTTAGTGCAGTGTGAAGTTTCTGCAGATGCAATAATCCCAAGTACCGTGTTTTCCTGAAAACAAGACCCAACCACAAAATAAGCCCTAGCATTTGTCTGCATGCTTGTAATATAAGCCCTACCCCCAAAATAAGCCCCAGTTAAGATTATCAGCCAGATGGATGCATTTTAGTATCCTATTTCCCTGAAAATAAGCCCTAACTGGAAAATAAGCCCTAATGGGGGCCTTTGGAGCAAAAACCCAGTCTTATTTTCAGGGAAACACAAATGTATTTACCAAAGAAATAGCAACAGCAATAGCATATAGACATATATACCGCTTTACAGTCCTCTCTAAGCGGTTTACAGCATCAGCATATTGCCCCCAACAATCTGGATCCTCATTTTACTGACCTCGGAAGGATGGAAGACTAAGTCAACCTTAAGCCTGGTGAGATTTGAACTGCCAAATTACAGGCAGCTGGCAGTCAGAAGTAGCCTGCAGTACTGCATTCTAACCATTACGCCACCATAGCTTTTGCCAACGGCATTTTAATTGCAAACATAAGTGTTTACATTTGTAAATAAGTGTGATACAAATGTATATTTTATTGATTATTAAAATTATTTTATTATTTTACTAAGCCATATATACAAATAGGAAATGTGAAGAATGCTAATGATTTATTTAAAACATGGAGAAATTCAAGTGTACCAAGTCCATTTTTGTTAAAAAAAACCACCCCATGACTTAGCATAATGTACTAATTGGACAATATAATTTGTCTTATATTGTGATACTGCCTGCAATTTTGCCAATTCTGATCCATACTGTAGACACTGCTGTAGGGATTGTTGATTTATCTTACTTCATTTTTTATTAAATTAATCTGGAATGGAAGTGAGCTTAAGACAAATCATAAACTTTGCTCAAATAATATTTGATTTACTTGGAGAAATAATTCATTCTGAGGTTATATGTCACATTAAGTTGGGGAAATAACAACCTTCTTCTCAAGAATAAGCACTTTAAAAAAATCTCAAGAAGGAAAAAAAGTCATAAGGCAGTATTTCAGAAAGATTCACTCACCTTTCTATCAGGAGACTCAGTAATTCCTGAGGCTTACAAAAAGATCTGTATGTGGTAAGAAATGTTCGAACAAAATTGGGATCTAGAATAGAAAAAGAATGACTTAGGCAGCTTATGAAGGAAGACCTGTGATGATAGCTAAAAGCCTCCGCTATTACAATGTAATGCAGACCATTTAATAGCAACTATGCTTTAATGATGACTGAGGAAACAGGAAAAGGATATTAATTCCTGACAGATTTCAGGAAACAATCCAAGATAAGCAGAAGGATACTCAGTTCAGGACATTCTCACTTAAGGGACTTGTTAAGCCAAACTAATGACAAGTAATGGCATTTTCAGAAGACTGATCTTTCCTTAGATTCCCAGGGAACTCAATACAGGAGGCTGAATGTAAAAGAGTAAAAATAAAAAGCATGCTTGAACAGGAAAGCATACTTCTTGGTGCAAAAGTAGACAACTAGAAGTCCTTCTGATGTATTGAACTCTCATCAAACCTATCTAACATGTCCAGTATGAGTTGAACTGTAACGGGGCGCAACTGAAAACGAGCAAGGATTGTCTTTAGCCTTCATCTCAGAAGTGGAGCAATGGCAGAAAACATCATTTCAGAATAAACAACCCTTTCAGGGAACATTAAACAATCTGTTTCAAGCTGCAGGAAAAAGGTTGAAGGTACTCTACCCATTTCCACTGTCTTTGCAATGATTGGCAACCCTTGCAGGAATGAATTTAACTTCACCTATTTTAATACACTACATACCAAGAAATCAACTTACTGTTGCTGCCTTTTTTTGCTTCCCCAACTAGCCTGGAGAGAAAATGATTTGGAAAAAAAAAAGAACCCTTCATCTTATAGCTTATGCAGATAACCCATTTTCATTTAGTTATTTATATTTCTCATCACTTTGGACAGCATTGGAAGCATTTTTCCTACCCATAAAAGGAAGATGAACCAAATAGAAACAGCATTTGTTAATTGACTCCAATCACGAAGAGGAGGATGTCTCTCAGTTCACTGATTAATGGAAAAGGGGCATATTGTTTTCTAGTTTTGCTCACTAATATAAGAATTAATTTCATCTTACTATCTCTTAACACTACTTTATTATGTCTGCATTATAATCAGCCAGTTAGCTTTTACTCTTCAGCATGAGAAGGAAAGCGATGATCAGAAAGGGTCATTCAAAGGCCTATTAATGCTCATGGATGGCTAAGAAACATGTGTTAATGCTGCAGTAGAACCAAGAGAAAGATTGGCCAGTTGCACGTATTACAAATGACAACAAAACGTTACAGTCAATTTAGATGTAAATATTTATGTTTTAAAATCTTAGTTTCAAAGTAGCTACATAGCAAGTGCATTTTTCCTACTGGATAGTGTTGCTACAAGACTTCAAACAGTCATTTATTTGGGTCAAACATACACACAATTAACCAGGATGCCCATCTGTGATAAATGTCTCTTCAACACAGGCATTTTAAAAGCTATAAAAGACCTTCTAAAAATAATAATAATTCCTGAATGCCTTAACAAAGGAAATTGATGCTATGCTGACGCACATGCATTCAATGTACCAAAACTTATAAATAGACTATCACAACCTTATCAGAGAAAAAAACTTGCAAGATTTTTTTTAAACTGGAAGTATTCACTCAAGAAACAGAGGAGCTTATAAAAACAGAGAAGCAGCTTATATTATACATGCCAGAATGTGAAGAAAGTTGAAACAAGTTTCTGAGTATGAATAAAAAAGCTATATTACTGTCTACATAGAGTTCGTAAGTCAATTCCCCCTGACCTTTTTGTCCATTATTCATCAATTTTCATATTTTAATTATAAACAAAATCATGAATGGAAAGAAATTATTTCACATCTGTTCTCCAGGGAACTAAGCTACTGGCTCTCCTCTACCTACCAAATGCTAGATTCAAACCCATCAACATTTAAGAGCAGGATAATGAAGTTCTGGAAATCAAATCCTGTTAACCCAAAATACAACACATATTGCCATCCTTACATGTAACTAGACACTGTGGTTAACTGCTTCCTCATTCTGGCTTCTTTGGAAGCTTATAACCATAGTTTTTGCTTGACCATAATGAAGTATTGTGCTAAACAATAGTTTATTTTAATGATAGATTCCTGAAATAGCTACAGTAGCTGGATCACATATAATCTAAGCATATCCCATGTTTAATGCAATGTGAGGTGATGTTTTATGGGGTTTATGTTGTGGATTTTTAAAGTTGTAATCCATCTAGAGACACCTAGGTGTGAATTTGGCAGCCATGTACAATGGATGGATGGACAGACAGACAGACAGTGTGGAACCAGTACTGTCTGATTAGATAAGGAGCAGAACAGCAGCAAAAGGGTTAGGTACAAAAGGAACAGCACGATTCTACAATAATATATGCTTCAGACAGTAGTAAGCACTAGGACATGTATTTTTATAAACGTTTGAGTGAAACAAGGGTTGTGATTTCTTAAAAGTAATCCAATTGTTATACTCTATCTGTAGCAGAGAGATGTACTGGAGCTTAGCCAGACTCTCTTTTCAAATTCTTAGTCCAGATTTTAGTAAGTGAAAGGCAATACAGTGAAATGCATAAAGCTATATATGTGAAAGATTGTAATATTAGTATTTGTACTATTAATGATTTGGACCAAAACAGTGTTTGTATAATTTCTGTTATCCCAAGCCAGACCAGATGGCCAATGAACAATCAAAAATACTTTTGAAAGGAAGTTCTTCTAGAGAATGGTAATTTCCGGCTCCCACCCATTTGTGTGCAAGTGCTGTTCAAACACAATGACGAAATAAATGTTAAAAAACAAGAAGAAAATGTAGGCCATTTTGGGGAAAATTGCTTTGAAAGACTTTAAAATATAAAATAAAATAAGAGTTTATTTTTCATTAGTGGTAGACCTTTTTGCAATACTTCTTTCCCCCACTCCCATTGTCATTTCAAGGATGAATGTGCCATTCTGAGGGTTTCTCAGAACAATACTTATATCTCCTAGTTGATGGGAGGCAGAAAGTTGTATTTCGGCCTGCAAGTAGTTCCCACATTAAAGGTACGGAATGTGGAAAAGATTAGGATAAAACTGGGCTTTGGTCATCTTTAGGCCATAGGGGCCGAACATGGCCACATGATTAACACTATGCTTATCCTAAGAAGGTTACAGGAAGACATGATAGCTATCTATCAGAAAACAGAGCAGAATTGTTTCGGAAGACAAGAAGTCATCAGTTTAAAGAAAGCAGACATCATTTGGACATCAAGAAAAAATTATAAAATATAAGAACTGTTCCACAATAGAACAGACTGTCAGAGGATGTTGTAATTTTTGCTGGGGTTATTTCAACAAAGGCATGTTCGATCATCTACTGAAGATGCTATAATAGTAGATTCTTACACTGAACAGGAAGTTGGACTAGATGATTTCCAAGGTCCAGTCCAACACTTATATTCTGTGACTGTATGGTGATTATCTGAGAAAAATATGAATTTGAAATAAGAGAGTCTATTTATATGTAAATGTATGCCAATAGAATGAACCGAAACCTAAAAACATAATTGGTTTATGATGAACTAGCATGATGACTAATGAAAGATACAGGAGTGAATGTGTAAGTTCTGAATGTGGGACAGATCATTTTTGGCAATCTCAAGAAAATACATGTTTGAATTAAGAAGGCACTCACAGCTCACCCACTTGCTCCAAAATACCTTGTTGCATTTGACTGTAGCATTAGAGAAACAAAATTATAAAAAAGGATTGAATTACAAAATGTTTTTACATGAATGTGAAATTTAAACTTGATTGCTGAATGTAGCAAGAGTGCAACAGATGATACAAGTAAAGCATACAAAAGAATAAATGGAATGCTTGGGTATGCATTGAGCAAGATATATGCACGATGTTCCCTTCATCGCTTATTTACAGATAATTTTGCAATGAATGCTTTTGGTGATTACAGATGTGATGGCTGCAAAGCTTTTATGCAGGTGATGCTTTGCTGTTAATGGAAAATTTCTTTTATAGCAAATGTTAGGGTGAATGATCCACTAAGGGATCCACTAACATATAAAAAAAACCATATTAAAAACCAAGGCTGTATTTAAGAGGAAAAAATGGAATGAACCATCGCAAGTCATACCTACTGTATTTTTCGGAATATAAGATGCACCAGAGTATAAGATGCAACAAGATTTCGAAGAGATAAAGAAGGAAAAAAAAAGTTTTTGCCCTCCCTGGCCCCCAGGAGCACTCTGTAGGCCTCCCCCCGCCACATGGGGGGTTTGGGAGACCTGCAGAGTGCTCCTGGAGGTTCTGGAGGGCAAAAATGCTTTGCATGGGGGGGTTTGCGAGGCCAAAAATGGGCCCATTTTTTGCAAAAATGGGGCATACTGAAGGTTTGGGAGGCCACAGAGTGCTCCTGGGGGCTGAGGAGAGCAAAAGAGCCCCTGTTTTTGTGAAAAACAGGCCCGTTTTGACCTCCCCAACCCGTGTCACGTTTTTGCACTCCGCAGCTCCCAGGAGCACTCTGCAGGCCTCCCAAACCCTCTGTGCATCCCGTTTTTGTGAAAAACAGGCATCTTTTTCATGAAAACAGGACGCACAGGGCAGGATTTCAGGAGGCCAAAAATGGCTGTATTCAGTGTAGAAGACGCACCAACATTTCCATCCTTTTTTAGGTGGGGAAAAGTGTGCCTTATACTCTGCAAAGTATGGTAAGTATAAAAATTTTTTTAAGGACATGCAAATGTTGGTAAAAAGATACTGGAATGGCGGCAGTATGTTGTCTGTTGCAAGAAATAAATAGTTATCAAGTGAGATCTGGGTAAAACAATGAATTATCATTATGAAAAAAGTATGTTAGATGTTTGGTATTCAGAGACAATGAATGAAGATTAGACCACAAAACAAATACACAACAGAAAAATGAACAGGTTGAGAAGAAAGAGAAGTCCAAAAAAGTTGAAGTGATGAAATTGCAATAGAAGTGCAGAAAAACAAAGAGCTAAAAAGCCAGAGAAAAGCAATGTATGAAGCAGCATACAGACAGATCAGAAACAAAGACAGAAAGACACAGAGATATATGGTGAAGAATATTATTATAAACTAGTTTTACTATGGTTCCTTTTCCTTTCTTTTTTAATTTCATATTTTAATTTCTTTGGCTTACTATTTCTTATTCTTTTTTGTATTTGATAGATTAAATTGCCCCTTCCAATTCTGTATTTATTTTTGTTTAATGGGAAACACTTCTAGTCTTCAATTTTCAGAATATAAACATGTTAACAGAAGGCCTAATTTAACATGCTATCTACAGTTTGAGGATATCTTTCCTTAAAAATTGGCACTCAATTCTATCAATCAATGTGGTTCTGTTACTGCCAACCTCCCAGTTCCTTATTTTTATATCTCACTTTATTCATATATAACCATGCCAAAACTCCTGGGAATTTTAAACAGCATTTGGACAGACATGTGCAAAGGGAACATGGTAGAAGAGGCAAAGAGGGGCATAAGAATTTATGGCTAGTGAAGAAAGATAGGAGGTTGCAGCCAGGATTGGAAACACAAGAGGGTGACAGGACAAGACAAAAAATGATTTAAAAAGGAGAATGGCAAGATAAATGATACTGGAGTTTGTTCCTGATGAGAAGGACATGAGGCAACAACAACTGTTGAGGCAGAGAGACACAAGTTTCTGGTAAGCAACAGAATTAAGGAAAGGAGCAGAAAGCTTTGATACAAGCAATTGTGATCTTATGCTCAAAAGTTTTTAGATGGTCTGAGTCAAGTGACCCAGGAAATATAGCTTTACTGCAGTCATTTATTGCAGTGCTACAGTATCACTTTTACAAAATTATCTATTTAACATAATGGTTTGTAGCATATTATTACAAAATCATTTTACTGAAATATAAGATTCCTTTTTTGAAAATATCTTCTTGTTTAAGCTGCACTGCAGGCTGCAGTCTTGAAGACAACAACCATAATGAATCTTTAATGCCTGTTTGTGTCTGATAGTTTTACAAACACATCTTACAACCAAACAAACAGTGGTAGTACTTTATTATTTTTCATTGATACTCAGTGCTTCTTTATATTTTAATGCAAAATTAAATGATCCGGCATCTAAGGCATAGTAGCTAAGCAATTTTACTTTGGTAATATGTTCTTAAAATTAAGAAGATGGCCAATGAAGCAAACAAAACCTATTCAAGGTACAAGGTAAAGCAGAGATTGATTTTTTTTTGTACCTGTATCTTTGACACTGCTGGAATTTTTGTATTATTTTTTTTAATGGGATGGCTGCAACCTGTTGTTGTCTTTACTGCTATTGAAGGGATTCTTTTTATGTTTTGACTTGCTAGCCCCTTAGAGCCTTTGAACAAATGTCAGACAAATCTAGCAAACACAATTAAATCAAATCCAACCTTTCTGGTTCTACTGGTATACAGATATTTAAAAAAATAACTCAGATATTTTAAAGATTTGAAAAGATTCCTTACCAGCATACATGTGGAATGTAAGTCTCTCAATCAGTTTGACAACTGTTCCTGCCTTAATAATTGGGATTCCAGATTTGGGCTGCATGTTTTCTTCAAAAACAATATTTTCTGTAGAATCAGGTTCTGCAAATCTATATAGCTCAGGACTTGGAAATCGCATCTGGTCCTCTTTCTCTTCTTGCAACATTGTTACATCTAACATGCGTTCCAGTGTACTTCTGTACTGTAAAGAGATCAAGGCTGCCATCCAGTTGTTCTTCTCTTCAGCCGATTTAGCAGCAAAAATAACACTGTTCTCATCTTTCAAAATGATTTCAAAAGCATGCTTGTACTCGTTAGTGTTATCTTTATCATTGATCTGTACCTTTCGCATAAGAAATTTCTCTTTCAGACGATATTCTGCATTGCTAGCACCAGGCAGTCTTGGTTGCCCGTGATTTGACTTACAACAAATCATCAGACCATCAAAGAGAAATATATGTCTTTCATGTTTGGCACCCACACGTGTGAGAGTTCCCTCCATAATAAATTCATTGCAGCACTGTCCAATGTCTTTTCCTTCCCAGCCATCAATATTCTTCTGGATCTCATTCATTTTCTTGATTGCTAGCTGCTTCCCCTTCATTTGTTGACTGTAGAATCGGCATGCAGATTCACTTTGAAAGAGGAGCAAGATATTTATTTATACAGTAACAATCACATATTTATTTATTTTATTTTTGTGATTTATATGCTGCCATTCTCCCTGAGGACTCAGGGCGGCTTACATAAAACAGTTACCAATACAAATCACAATAAATATAATTAAAATAAGATTAAAATCCACAATAACAACCATTAAAATTATAAAAACTATACAACCCCACGATCAGAGAATATTCAGCAGAAAAATAACATATCTGTTGACAACTAATGTGGAAAAGAGTTTAATAGGATATAGAAGATGATAGAAAAGAAATCAGCAAGTTAGCTTCAACTATATGCAGATAATTTCAGATCTGAAAGTGCTGTCATGCTTAAAAATGTAATTGACAAATCAATAGATTCCAGTCAGGCAGACTTATTTAAACTGTCAAGTAGCAATTAATACTTTATTAAGAAATAATAAAAATATATGAATATTACTTTCCATTCTTATGTATTACATTCACCACATGCCGTAAACTATTACCAAATGAATTAGTACAAAAACTGTTAAATGCTCTAAATTAATCTGCAAGATATTTTTGTTTGAATAATTGTTAATAAAAAACTATTTTTTCTTTCTGCTTACCAGTAGAGTCTCAAGATGCATTTACTAGAAGCACGAAGGCAAACACACATACAACTTTAAAACAATAGCTATCCGGACTTTGATGTCACTTCCTCTGAAAAATCATATTGTTGCAAACTACTTTGTTCGTTGTTTACTAAGAAAGGAAACTGAGAAATCCAGATCGACCACACAGTGCTCCAGGACTAAAAAGTAGGGAGAATACAGAAGTGCATTTACCTAAGCCTTCTCTTTGCAAGACTTTTGGAGCAAATTCTTTCCATACTACTCTGAAGATTAAGCAGGGCTGTAATTGCTTGCTTCAAGCACTCTTTATCTTCTTCATCTTCACTCTTCTCTTCTAATTGCTATGAACAGGAGAGAAACAATTTATATAAATATAAAATCTTACATATCAGTTTTTAGCTTTCAGAGGAAAGCATTTCTTTTTGATGTAGTTATGTTTGTAATAATCTAACAAATAATAATGCTATGAGAGGAAAGGGACAATTTATCTACGTAAAATTTCCTGGTGTTTATATGGAAAAATCAATATTCTTCACACAGCACAGCCTTGAGAATGGATGAAAAATGAGCAAATCTTTCACTACATCAGTTCCTTGTTCGCTCTCTGTCTCAAAAGAATATATAAAAAAGATCAGGCCCCCTTTAATAGGCCAGTCTGAGGTGGTGGGATTTACAGGAAGTGAGAAATAACATTGACAAGGGAAAGGAATCGAAGTGGTGGTAGGAAGGTGGGTAGGAAGGAGGAGAAAACAACATTGAAATCCTCTCAATTCATTTTGCTTTGGATGTTTTTTCAAAATAATAATAATTAAAATTATAATTATATTGATAAAAATTATACCAACTGAAAAATAAAAAGAAAAAAAAGAAAAAATAGAAGTTGCAGAAAGAAAAACAAATAAGAATATAACAAAGACAAAAAAGAATCTTTACTCATGACTCAGAAGATTCATAACAAATATAAAAAAATTACTAACTTATCACCTTTTCTTAAAATACAAGAAATAATATTTTTCTTCCCATGAAAAGACTATCTCTAGGCAAATTCTTAAAATCTTGAACTTTCAGTCCTGATCAGACAAAGACTATTAAAAATTATCAGAGACAACAACATATGTATCTTAATCTTGATCCAAAAAGTAACTTTATATTCCTCCATTTTACTTTTAATAATCTTGATCTTTAGTCCTTTCAAATCATGTCCTAGAACTTGATTTATTTTCATTTTTGTCCTTCTCACAAAATTCTTTAAAGGTTCAACTCTTCTGTAAATCCAATATAGGAAAATTATTCAGGTCAGTCTCCTGATTTGTTATTTATATATCCCTTTTCATTATTAAGACATCAGTTAGATTCTGTTATATTTTGATCCTTTTCCACATCATTTTTGCAGATTGTCATTTTTAAATCCACTTTCAGATCAGTCTCAGTTTTTGTCCAGTAAAACATGTTCCTCTTCCATAATATCTTTTATGGAGATAATCTATCTATAGAGGCAGACAAAATTAACTTCTGGATCCATTGCTCAAAAAAATCCCTCAATATGTCAAAAGTTAAAATATTTTGCCTCATTTTGTATTAGTAAGTCTAATTTAAGTGTTATTCTTGACTTCCAATTTGACATCGCAGTGAGACAGTCGGGGAAATTGCGGGCTCTGACGAGCCCTGTGAAAACCCCCGCTGCCGAACCGCCACCGATGGGTCTTCGGACCGGAACCGTCTTGCAGGGACGGGGATGGAAGTGATGCGCCTTGGACGACCAAGAGGAACAGGCAAGTTCCTCAGAGATCGGAGGGAACTCTCTGCAAGTCGGTGGGGGGGGGGGGGGGGAGGCAGCCATGGCGGCTACCACAAAGCTGGGACAAACCGGGCAAGTGATGTGCAGGAGGAAAGCGGAAAAGAGCGATGCCTTTTGAAGCCGGGTGAGTGACAACCAACCCAGGCCTGAAACAAGTAATGGAGTAATGGCTTTTATTTGTAAGATCCCTAGTCTTAAAACAGCGGCTGAGGAGCTATGGGGCATAGAAGATTTTAAGGTTTTTAAAAGAAAAGAAAAAGACCCAACTGAAAATTGATATTTGAATAGACTAAATTGGAAAAATAAACATTGAGACTTGGTTCAAAATGGAAGAACTTTAAATCTGAATTGGATTTTTAAAGAAAAGAAGATAAAGAAGAATTACTACCTTTAAAATACAGAAGGAGTGAATTAAACTGGAATGCTACATAACTGAAACAAACAAAGCGATTTACATGACTAAAGGAAATTGTGGATTGCAGAGGGACACCTGGTTTAAAAAGAAACATTGTAACTTGCTTCTTGTTTTGGAACATTGTGAAGGCTATGGATAATAACCGTGGGATTTTGGCGGTGGAGCTGTTTTTTCATTGTCTGCAAGTGATTTGACTTTGGTGAGGAAAAAAAAGGGAAAAGTATGATGGAACTCATAATTTGACTAATTGGTGCAGGAATAAAAGAAGAAAATTGATATTATTTGCTTGAAATAGAAGTAAGAAAAAGAACTAAATTGATATATGGAGAATTAAATTGTGAACACTGAAATTGAAATGAAATATATGCTAATAGACAAGGAAATGAAGAATGACATACACGGCTAGAAAAAAGAAGATAGAAACAATGTGATTAAAAATAATGTAATGCATAGATGGACAGTTATAATAATAAGCAAGTTTCTATAGATGAATAAAAATGAATATAAGAATAATTTGATATAATATATAAAAAATTAAAATAAAGAAGAAAGTTAGAATATAAGAGGAAAAAAAATGACAGCAAAAGAAGAAATTCAGAGCCAGTGGTATTTGCCTTATGAGGAATTAGGAGGAGTTCTGAGGCAGACAGGAGAATTTTGAAGGCTACACATGGTCTGCCTAGCAGACATCTGCTTAATAAATCATGACATGTTGTAAAACTGCTAGAGTAAAAGCAGGGAGATTTAGTGCTGTGGATGACTTTGGGGCAGTTATCTTTTCTCAGCACAATCTATTTCACAGAGTGGATATTTCTGAGAAAAAAATGAGGAAGAGTCTCATGTATTCCTGGATGAAAGGTGGAATGTAAGCCTAAATAAATAAGAAACAAACTCTGAATTTATAATATGATAAAAGTAACATTTAGCAAATTTTGTAGTCTTTAAGCAACAATAAAAAAAGAGTTTTCTTTAAATTTTAGTTAATATGATACAAATCATAATGAGAAACAGCCTGGTTACACATGAAGAGAACACTTAAATTCTTCTTCCTCATTATCTAATTAATGAATTCTGCTACTGAACTAGCAGTATCGAACTCAACATACATATCGAAATTCCTGAAAATGGAGAACTCCTTTAGGAATATACCACCGACAGTTTATTGGAAACGTCATAAATATTAGATGAAATTATATTTTCTTACCTTTAAAAGTTCAAAATAGTGAAGACAATGGTAAACAGGTACTAGAAGTAGCCTAGGTAAAACATACTGAACAGCTTCTTTAAAACCATATCCAATTGACTGGAAATTAAAAAAAAAAGTATTTCAGTGTTACAAGCAAGTCTTACTATACCTACAATATCCATTATATAAATGAATTACTTAACATACCTGCAAATAGAAGGCTGCTCCAGGCTTTGATAACTGGCTAAGAAAATGATCATGAAAGCCAGTCCGTAAAATATCTTGAGTGTATGATTCATAAGGATCAAATGCTAGCTCCTAAAGAAAGATTTGAAGACTATTTCAACTATCTCATTTCTTCAAATTATCATGTCAACATACATTCCAACATTCATGAATCTATATATCATTGCTTTAAGTTAATCAAAAGTTATACCTGTACTGACAAAGATATATATTTAGGTAGGAAGTATTCAATATACTGTATATATTCTTATTTCTACACACAAAGTTATTGGTGTTTTTGTCTTTCAGTATTCACAGGTTGTTTAAAGTGTTCATGATTACAATTTTTTAAATTAAAAAAATCTGAAATTACAGTACATAGACCAATAGTAAACATAAAGCTAAACGTTAAAGATTTCAGATATTTACTAGGCATTTTCCAATTCCAACAATAATCAATTAAAAAAATATATTTAACTAAATTTAGGTGGAGGGTCCGGTAGCAGAGCAGAATATGGGGATTCCCTTGATTTTTCAGACTTTATAGAGAGAGTATATAAGAAGGAAGAGAATTAATGAATTCTGAAGTGATGACTTCCTCCCAAAAATGTGCATTTAAAGAGGAATGATTCTTATCACGCTTGTGTGTCTAACGTGTAACTTCATTGGAACTAGAACGTTGCAGTTACTCTTAAGTAAACATTGATGTCTGGGCCCTATATGAGTATGTCCATGCATTTTAGTGACAATATGAATCATTTATGTCATTTCTTGGATTATTTTATTTCACTTCCTGCTAGCAATAGCAATAGCATTTAGACTTATACACTGCTTCACAGCCCTCTCTATGTGGTTTACAGAGTCAGCATATTGCCTCCAACAATCTGGGCCCTCATTTTACCAACCTCGGAAGGATGGAAGGCTGAGTCAACCTTGAGCCTGGTGAGATTCAAACTGCCAAATTGCAGGCAGCCAGCAGTCAGAAGTAGCCTGCAGTACTGCATTCTAATCACTGCGCCACTGCGGCTCTGCTGTAGTTTTATAGAACTTTTACAGGTAGTCCTCACTTAATGACAATGGGGATTAGTCTTGGATGTTAAATGAAGCGGTCATTAAATGAGATGCCCATGTGACCACTTTGCTCAACAACCACAAACCCAGGACTCCCTGTTGCAACTGTGAAGCTATCTCATGGGTCATTAAGTGAACGGAGTCACTCTCCATGCCTATTGCAGGTTCAGAGGGATTTTGAGCTCTGTGCTTGTCCGAATTTCACAGCCAAGGTCCAGGTATGGATCTTGGAGTCTTTCTATCGCTGCCTCTAGAGAGACACAAGCAAGCACAGATCAGCAGGGAGCTCTTTCAGCCAGCTCCAGAGAGGAAAGGGAGTCTTCTTGACAGACAGTGGGCACTTGCAATCTTCCCCATAGACTTTTTGGGGAGGATGGCAGAGAACTGCAAAGGGCAATGATGTGATCATGGGGAACTTGGCAACTAGTCATAAATGTGAACAGATTGCCAGGTACCCAGATCACTATCATGTGATTACATGGTGGTATTTTGTGACAGTCAGAAGTGCTTCATAGGTTGTCAAGCATTCAAGACCATGGAAACTTTGAACAATCATTAAGTGATTGACCGTTAAAGTGAGGACTACCTGAACTGTTGATGGATTTCCATTAAAATATCAAGCAGATCTCACCTTGCTTAACTTTTTGGGCATCCAGTAAGGTCTGCTTAGTCTGCTAATATAGGATCCAGGATCTTAAACATCTTTAACAAAAGTCTCCATTTGACTTAATTCTGGTTATGAAGGATATCCAAGTGTTTGTTGGAATGATTTAAGAATGATATACAATTTTTTAGAAAATAAAATAAAACATTTCCTTTGAAAAATATAATTTGTTAATATGTTTATAGAATAGTCTGCCCAAAGTTAATTTAGGATTAAGTGGCTAAAATAAATTAAAAAAAAAGAATATTTGACATTCCTTGTTCTCTCCTACTTTAAAAGATACTATGATGAGGTGGAGAATTTATGTTTTTAGAAGTTGTTAAGAGGTTCAGCAAAAGAAAATTGCAGTGAATTACAATAGTAGGTAGTTAAAACAGCAGAAATTAAAATTAGAATAGAATGAAAAATTACAAAGATCTTTTTCCTGTTGCTAGAATGGTATATGTGCCAATTAGATCTCTACAGGATCTGGAAATGGGTCTTCTGAGAAAGATGGGTGGTTTCTAAATCTGATAGATAAATACAGATAGTCCTTGCTTAAGAATTATTTGTTCAGCAACTGCTCAAAGTTATGCTAGTTGAAGCATCCCTGTGGTCTCTGACTGGTTTCTGAAGTTAAGCTAGTTGAAGCATCCCTATGGTCATATGATCAAAATTCAACCATTTGGCAGCTAACCCACATTACTGACCACAGAGACATTTCAAATTCCCTCACCTGCTTTCTTCTCTGCATTTCTAAAGTAAGGGCCTGGAAATTTCATCTGTTTCACCTCGCTGCCACTTGACCCATGGCCTCTATTTCAATACCAGTGCTGCCATAGCCAAGGAGTGCCTCCTCAAGCCCCACACTATGGCCAGTCATCCCAGTGCCAAAACTCAGCCACCCTCTGGCCTGCACATGATTTGAAGATCAGCAGGCACAATCTTCTCATGACTGTTGGAAGGTCTTATAAGTTATCTGAAAGCGTTACAAACCATTTTGAGAATGGTGTGAGTGGCCTTGGGTAGAAGTCCTAGCATAGCCAGGAGGTACCTTGCATAGGGTCAGGTATGACTTGTCAGCATCAGCAATAAAATGGTGAAGGTCAGGTGGGTGTGGTAGGGCCTATGGAGTGCAAGGAAGCGGGGGCAGCTGGGGCCTTCTGCTGTGGTGCCTGAGCCTTGCATGGGGCTTGAGGTGGCACTCATTGTCGGTTCTGGAGCTGAAGTAGAGGCCCAGTGGTAGTGGTGGTGCTTAACTGAGACTGACCAAGTTATGCTACTGTGCAGAGAAGCCAAAAAGGCAGGGGTGGGAATGGGAGACAGGTGAGTGGGAGGAGAGAAAGAAGAGGCAGTCCCTTACCTCACTGAGGCTCAGGCTGAAAAGGATCAAGCCAGGAATGGCTTGGATGAAGATGGGTCTTTGCCTAATGACCAGTGGACATGATAATAACAGCAACAAAGACTGCCAGTATTGCTGTCACTAAGTGATGTAGGTATGTGATATCATGCTTTATAATCACATCGCTTAGTAACAGAAATTCTGTTTCTGTTTTGATGACATCAGGATCAGTGGGTGGAGCCTCCTGCTGGTTTTATTACCGGTTCTATAGAACCGGTGTGAACCGGGGGCAACCCACCACTTATCTGTACGCAGCACACACACATGCACACTCCGTGTTCCCCCCACTTTTGGCACGTGATGGCACAGTGGACCCGGTAGGCCCATTTTTTTGCACTCCCCAGGCTCCAGAGGCTTTCTAGGAGCCTGAGGAGGGCGAAAACGGCCTTCTCCACCCACCTGGAGGCCCTCCGGAGGCCAGAAAAATGGCCCGTTTCCCAATTTCTGGTGGGTCCGGAAGACCCAAAAATCAGTTGGCCAGCATGCACATGCGCGCCAGAGCTAAGATAGGGCAACGCTTGTGTGCCCACAGATGTGGCTCTGTGTGCCACCTGTGGCACGCGTGCTATAGGTTCACCATCATGGACCTAGCGTCATCAAACTGATGGCTTCAAGAAGTCCAGGAAAAACAAATTATCACACCTCTTCTGTCTTTCATACAATCAAAATTATTCTAGAGGGCAACCAAGATTGAATGTCTAAAACAAACACTAGATCAAAAACAAAAGTTTAACAAAAGTTGATTATCTGAAAGTAATCAACCACTGTTTGACTGAAGCATCTTCAGCTTCTGTTAATAGTGTTGGGAAAGTTTGATTTGGAGATTCAATTTAAAGGTTTTAAATTGAGGTTTAAATTTTATTAATCTCCAAATCAGGTTAATCATCAAACTAAATCAGCTACCTTCAAATCTATTTAATAGCTTTGCATGCCAAAGTTTTTTCCCCCTCTAAATAGAATCGATGATTTGTATAAGACTGAAACAGATTCATAAATCCCTGATAACTAACTTTTTTTGTGAAAATACAACCATAGGCAGCACAATCTGCTAAATACAATTAAAAAGTATAGCAATGCATACTTCAACCTTGAGGCCAAAAGAAACTGCTGACCACATGGCATTTTTAAAAATGTATGATATACCCAAGTCAGAAAAACAGGAAAATAGAGCACAGTAGCCCATTCATAAATAGTAGCATAATATTACCTACCTCCGCTAAATCTTCAAAACAGCTTCCTACTAATGGATGGGGACTGCCTTCATCAGTCATTTCTACTGTATCTTCAATATGGCCTAGCAACTTCACACTAAGTTCATGAATGTCTGATACTCGGCTGAATATATTTTCTACATCCTGCAAAACAAATATATTGATATATACAGAAGTCGGAATTGAGATATTTAAATACCAAATTTGTTGATCATGGGACATCCTACATAGGAAATAATGAAATAGTATTCCACACAATGGGCCTTCATATTCAACTTTCACTACATCTCATTTCTCAGTACATAGCCTACACAGACACTCTTCCCATCTTAGGCACAAGGCTCTTCAGATTCTCTTCTTTAATTAGATTTGTACTTAAAACTCAGAACAGCAAGAAGCAACAGAATAGAAAAGGTTTTTTTTTAATTTATGGTTAGTAATTTAACTTTTTTAAAGCCAAGAATTAATCATATATTTCTGTTATAACCACCTAATGAAATTTTAGTACTGCTAATTTACAATTGGTATCACATACTTTTAACACTTACAGGTAACCCTCGACTTATGACCATTTAACAATTGTTCAAAGTTATGACTGAACTGAAGAAAGTGACTTATGACAAGTTCTTATAATTAGAACCATTATAATGTCCCTGCAATCACATAATCAAAAATTTGGGTGCTTGGTAACTGGATGTACATATGGCAGTTGCAGCATTTCAGGGTCATGTGATTCCCGGGGGCTCTGACAAGCAAAATCAGTGCGGTGAACTGGATTCATTTAACAACAACAGAAAAGAAATGGTTGTAAAATCAGATGGGGCACACTTAATGACCACATTGCTTAATTCCAATTGTAATTGTGGTTGTAAATCAAGGACTGTCTGTAAGGAAAAATACAAAATACCTAAAAATACTTTATTTCACGGGGTTTTTTTTTTTGTGACAGTTACAACATTTCATAGACTATTATTTGTACAGATTCTTTTATTTCTTTCCTACATTACATATTAGCAAATTAGAATTATGAGGAAGCAAAAATGTATAGAATGTTATATCTAGACAGCTTTTTTACTGTATCTATAAGAATTACAGTAATTAAGCATGCGCGTATATTATACACAAAGATATATAATGTGGAATAGATTTGAATGGCCTAATTTGTTAAACATTTTTATGTTTTACTGTTATTGTAATGTAATTGGCTCCTAGTGTTAAAAATCTAAATTACTATTCATAAAATGATATAATGATGTGTAACTTTGAAAGGTCACCAAATGAACTATTGTAAATCAAGGATGACCAATACATGGAATGGACTTACTCATTTAAGGATCGCTTGAAGTTACAATGGTACTGAAAAAAAAAATGACTGGTTTTCACATGACTGTTGCAGCATCTTCACAGTCACATGATCAAAATTCGGACACTTGGCAATTGACTCATATTTATGACAATTAGAGTGTCCTAGGATCATATGATCACCTTTTGTGAACTTCTGACAACCAAAGTCAATGGGAAAGCCAGATTCATTTAACAACCCTGTTATTAACTGAATAACTGCAGTGATGCACTTCACTGTGACAAGAAAGGTCATAAAATGGGGCAAAACTCATTTAACACCTGATTCACTTAGCAACAGAAATTTTGGACTCAATTTTGGTCATAAGTCAAGGACTATCTGAACTAACAGTAAGAGTGCCTTGGGGGCAATCCCAAAACAACTGGAACACTATTTGATTACCAACTTTTTTAACAGTTGTTTTATTTTTATTTGCAGGTCTTTGCATTTTGTTATTTTCTCCAGTTATTTGTTTTCTATTTTACTGTCTCCAGGTACTGCAATGTCCACTAATCAGACTTATTTTTCTTATTAAGAATTGTTAAGTCTGGGTTGTAATATGACAACTGCCTATCTATTTGAATTCTAAAATCCCAGAGTAATTTAATTTCATTTTCTATTACTTTGTCTATTTTGTGGTCCTACCAGGTACTTGCAGGTAAGTGGTATTTCTTGCAGTTATTCTAATGAACCATTATTGCTATTTTGTCTTTTTTGAGGGTTTTTTTTGAGGGGGTTGTTTTTACTTTATAGTCTTTTGATAAAGACGTCCTCATATGATATGAAGGCTATTCAAGAACATTTGATGATTTTTATATATTTGTATGTTCAAAATGTTTTAATAATGTCAGTAGGATCACCTCATCTCTATGTCTGGCTCAAGGAATTCTAGAAGATTTATCAGACTTTAAGAAGGTTCAACTGGTGACTGTATCTTAACTATATCTTAGAACAAAGCTGGCATACATATACAATAAGGTATATTACAGATATGTAGCTAGCCAACAGAATTTGGGGCTCAAGTGGCTATATTATACTCTTAAAGCATATATATATTTAGAGCAAGCATGCACTTGATTTTAAGATGCTAATGCTCATTATGTTTTTTCGTAATCTAGCACTCTAATAAAGTATTTTTCCTGAATAATGCTAACAATATATAAAAAATAAATTCAAGGTACTTACATGACCTGAAAACAATTTTGGATTGGTAATAAAAGGTTCTCTGAAAACTTTTATTATGAGATTCAGTTCCCTTATATATTGTCGAACTTCTGCCATGAATGACTTTACAAGATCATAATAGGTTTGTTCTCCTGATGTGGAAGGTTCCTCATCAGATAACGTCAGGGTACTAATATCTTCTACATCTTGATGGAACATATCCATCAACACCTGTTTGAAAAAAAGGAAGATCTTAATACTAGATATCAAAAAGGCAATATATTGTATTGTACAATTGAATAATAAACTGTCAGTGTGAAAATTAACACAATATATAAGCAAGTATTTGTCTGAGAATTATATTGGCAGAAGGAAAATTTTACAATCAGCAATGATACTTTACTTTAAATAAGCATAACATAACATAAGCATAAGCATAACAACTCAAGAGGATATTTCAAGAGGATTATGATTACATCACAATCTCATTTGACACTTAAGAAACCTGTTAATTATATAGAATTGGAAACTTTGATACACCCAAATGTCTTTAATTATGGAAACATTGTCAGATATAATAAGTTATTAACAGTTAAGGGGGAACTGAAAGAGAAACTAGAATTGGAACAACAAGGAATTGAGATAGATTGATACATGTACATGCAAATAAGAGCAAGATATGAAAAAGATGTTAAACTATATGGTTTTTATATGGAGAAGACTGAACTGGATAAGATACTCATGGGAACAGAGGAAAATTTAATAAATTTTTAAAATAATTTTTTGTTGTATATTGAATTGGAGGAGGAGCAAGTAAAAGAAACGATGATAGTCTGGGGTAGAAATTTTGGTTATTCAATTGAATATGAAAAATGGCAATAACTATGGGAAAGGAACTATAAACTATATTCTGTGGACATTAACATTGTTAATGTCCACAGAATATAAGGAAAATCAATATAAGATGTTTTATAGATGGCATATGCCACTGGAGAAGTTAGCAAAAATGTTTAAAGATAAATCAGCTAAATGCTGGAAATGTCATCAAACATCAGGATCTTATTACCATATGTGGTGGATTTGTCCCGAAAAAAAATTATTGGTACAAGATTAAAATCTGGCTGGAAGAAATGATACAACAACATAATGAATTTAAACCAGTTGTTCCTACTGGGTATCTTTCCAGAAAAAATTAGTAAGGAAAATGCATATTTGATTATAACAGCTGCAAGAATTGTGTAATAACAGCTGCAAGAATTGTGTATTCTCAAAATTGGAAATCAGAGAAAATACCTTTGGAAGAAGTAATAAAAATCTTTTTAGACTGTGCAGAAATAAATAGATTAACTTTGATGATTAAAGATAAGGAGGAATCAGAATATTTTAAAATACAGAACTATTTTTTTAGTTGGTTGGAAAAGAGATAAAAATGATTGATACTATAATTATGTACAAATGATAATTATAATATTGAATTTAGAAATGAACTGTTAGAACGGTGTGGATGAATATGAAGTTAGAAGAAACTTATGGAAGATGGAAAAGAAGCCTAGAAGATAATACCATCACAGGGAAGAGAGGATTGATGTATTAAATGTTTGTCTGTCTTAAAAAATTAAAAAAAAAAATTATTTAAGAAACCCGTTAATTATACAGAATTGTGCAGCAGCCAGAATCTCAAGATTCTGTTAAAGGATTTCATTCAGAAATACTGATCAATACTGACCAATATCATGAACCATCAACTGAGGAATCAAAGGTGCAAGGGAGAAGTTCATTATTTCCTCTTTAAGCTGCAGCCTTTTGAAAAATTGTTGGAGGACCAAGATATTAGCATGAAAGATGACGCTAAGAGAAACAAATGAGAATCCAATTTCCTACTTCTCAAAATCCCATGTCCATGTCTAAATTCAGCTAGTACCAAGATGACATAGTTATAAATATGACTGTATATACCTTATCAGCACACATTGCCACTTTGATGTCCTGTTTAGTAATTTCATCATGTCTTATATTTCGTACATAGTTTCCAACCAATTTTAAAATATCTGCAGAAATGTATTCCAATACAGCTACAATGTAAACAGATACTTGATGGTCAACTTTATATCCCAGGACTTCCTGAAAGAGACAAACTTATTTTAGTATTTTATTACACCCAGACATACTTAATAAATGTATACATTTAAATATGGAAAATTATTCAACCAAAGCACAAAGAAACATTGACAGGTGCACAAATTTATTCAGCCTCCTGTAGATACTAGAGGAATTATAGTGTAAGCACACCATTGGGGGTCAAAGGAGCAAAGGTTTACTTTTTATTTCTGAATGTCTGTTTTAAAATTTTCATAAAATGCCATAATACCAGCCACAATTTTTGGATTTTCCTTCTTTGGTTTCTATACCACTTCACTTATGAAGAATTTGAAGGATTCTAAAGCTTGCACATCTGTTATTTTGCTGACGCTAATAGGAGTATCTATTTATTTGAAACATTTACATGGCTATCCAACTCAGACAATGCGACACAGATTGGCATATAAAAGCTATGTAATCAGAGCCCAGACCATTAAAAATCAAATAAACCAATAAAATGACAATCAGAACTGAAATACGCAATACTCACTAACTGGCAGTTGTGCTCATCCTGAATCAAGCATCCAGAGACAGATCAGCTCTTACCTGACTTACTACAAAGTCAGGCCCAACCATTTGTCAATGGAGGTAGGGGTGGGGAAATCATTCCAAAGAGCAGGGACCAGCACTGAGAAGGCACATCTGAGTCCTACAAGCTGATGCCCAGAGTAAACTTGCAGCATATGGGGTGAGCAGATACTCTAGGGAGCAGGCAGTCCCCAATATAACCCAGAATTTGATTGTTCACTATTGGATGCTGAACTATTTAATCAAATGTTTGGTATTAGTGTTTTATTGAAAGTATAGTAATCCAGATGACACACTGATGATGATGGCATATGCATTTTTAGAATTACATTATATTTTTATTTCAATGCTAAAACCCAGCTTAATTTTTTTTTAATATATAATTCATGCATTTATAATGAAACATGTAACAAACAATTAAAAATTCCAGAATCCAGAGTGCCTAAATCTTGCGTTTAGACTGGTTAAGAATATATATTACTTTTCATCTGTATTGGTTATGAAAATAGGTTTAATTTAAATTGTTTAATATTGCCACCCACTCCAGAAGATTCTGAACAGCTTACAAATTCAATAAAAAGAACAGAATAAAACAGTTAAAACAAAACCTATATAATAGGCAGCCCAGACTAAGGCAGTTGCAGAAACCATGCTGGCAATATGGGATAAGGCTATTATGGGGAATTGACCAATAAATCACTCCTGCATTAACACCATGCCTTGGAACAGAGACAGGTTAATAATTTCACTTCTTTCAGAGAAGTATCACAGAACTGTCAACCAGTATATCAGGTTGCATCATGAAGGATGCATCATTTCCCTTTCACTGGAAGTATTTAAACAAAGGATAGATAGCCATCTATCCAAAATGTTTTAATAGATCCTCCATGAAACAGATGATTAGACTACATGATCTCTGAGATCACTTCCAACTCTATGATGTTATGAAAACTATAATCCACAGCCTTTCTCCAGAGCTATGGCAAGTTTAAGTGTTCTAAGTCTCCAAGTATCATGTGTCACAGACACATATAACAAGGAAGAAAACCTTCTCATCCTATAGAAGGGCAGGGATAATGCCTGATCTTTGCTTTGCTGAAGCACCTCCAGTTCTCCACCATCTAATCCTCATCAGAGTAATGGGAGAAGCAGCATATTGACAGTCAAACTTTCTGATTGGCTACTAATGCCAGTTAAAATAAGCAGATATCTAATTACAATCTTTATTAATTAAGAATGAGAGATTGTTTAAACAAGTTCTAGATCCGTGATGGCGAACCTGTGGCATGCGTAGCCAATGGGACCGCCAGCTCAGCTCTGGCGCACAGACTCCTAGAGAGGCTCTGGAGGCTGGGGACGGCAAAATACATCACTTCCTGTCCCACTGAGAGTTGGGAAATGGGCCATTTCAGGCCTCCGGAGGGCCTCCAAGGGAGTGAAAAAGGCTGTTTTTGCCTTCCCCAGATGCACAGAGAGGATTTGGAGCCAGGTGAGAAAGAAAAACGAGCCTACCAGGCCATCGCGTGCCAGGAGCAGGGGGAGGGGGAGAAAGGGGGGTTGCGCACACATGCACAGGGCAGGGTGCATAGAATTATGGGTGTGGGCACACACGCGCGTGACCCTCCCCTGCCCCCCCCCTTCCTGGCATGCGATGGCAAAAAGGTTAGCCATCACTGTTCTAGATGGATTGGAAAATAAATTCTATTAATAAGTTTTAGGAAATTGGCTTCTCTTTCAAAATATTACTGGTTATTTGAAAAAAAACCTAATCTATTGAATTTGTAACATCTTATATATTGTGTTCATATTACTTACCTTTAAGAGTGGATGAATTTTTTCTACTGGAAGAAATAATGGATTTCTTCGCTTCCTCTTTTCAATGGCAGATTGAGCATCAGCTATTGCCCATTTATCAATCGGATGAGGAAAACTTTTTTGGACACGATCCTTGTAACACACAGAGATAGTACAGTTAAATATATAAACAGTAGATAGCTTTTTGCATTACCATGTTCTAAGTAACTAAAGCTACTTTTGCGGGTGAGGAAGGTTTTTTTTTTACTCGATATTTCATTTCACCTTCAAAGCACAATATAACATGTACAGCAAATTATTTAATCCAAAAATATAATGGGATAGGCTCAAATAAACTATGTACAATTGATAAGACTGTAATGGTGCAATGGTTAGAATGCAATATTGCAGGCTAACTCTGCTCACAGCCAGGTGTTCAATTCTGACTGGCTCAAGGTTGACTCAGTTTTCCATCCTTCCGAAGTTGGTAAAATGAGGACCAAGATTGTTGGGGGCAATATGCTGACATTTGTAAACCGCTCAGAGAGCGCTGTAATGCACTATGGACCAGTATATAACGCTATTGCTTTTGATAGGCATTTAAAACAATTAAGCAAATAACAGTTTTATTTGACATCTTTAACAAAATAGTTATAATGGCATTAGAAAAATATCCCTTCAGGTGAACATTTGAGAACTGCAATGTCACCAAAGAATGTCTTCATTCAACACTTCTCTTACAAAGAGAAGATCTTCGTCCAATTATTTTAATGCACAGGTGAGCTAATGGGGGGGATACTCTTAAGATCTTTAGGATTTAAGATATTTTGAATATAAAGATATGAATCATTAATTAGAGTCATGCTCAGAGGTGAATAGGCAACTGCTAAAATTTTATTTAGAATATGATCCCACATATTCAAATCAGCTAACATTCCATCTGCAAAATTCTGCAGTAGCAAAAATGGCTGGTGTTTAGTATATTCTGCAATCGCAGATACCGACATACTCTAACAGGGTCAAACCCAATTTGCTGCTTCATCACATATTTACTTACTTACTTATTTTTCCTATTTTTAAATCTCCCATATCACTCCTTTGTGCCAAAGGAGTTTTCAATATAGCAGGAGAAACAAACAATGCAACACAGCAAAATTATGTCAAAATTTCATAAAAATTAAATACATATTTTATACTGAAGCATCCATAAGTTAAAAATAAATTATGAGTATTTCTTAATGCAGGTAGGTCTCTTTAGGTCTCTTGTGGCTTATGATTACTACTGAGACCAGAATTATCATTAGAAGTCATAGCAGTCATAAATCAAATCAGTCCTGGTTTTATGAAAATTTTTATAACAGTTGTTAAATACAGCCACTTTGAGCTGTCATTAAACAAACAGTTTTAAGTTGAGGACTACCTGTATATCAACAAGAACATATCAATAATGTATAGAATTGGACAATGAACTACAAGTGGTACCTCTACATCTGAGAAACTTCTTGGCTGAGCTTGACACAGCATATTTAGTAACTGCAGAATTAACTCCTCGACATACTGCAAAGCATCTTCTGTAGAAGATAGTTTAGGGTGGACTTGCATCTGGACCTATATTCAACAAATAATTGAACTTATAAGAATATTCATTACAAAAATGTGGACAGCTAAGAGCCTGGTGGCCCACAAAAGCATATTAAAAACCTTAGATTCAGACTGTAGACATCAAAAGTATTTAAACTGTAGAAAGGAAAAAGAGGCACAAAGAACGAAAGTAGCATTACAGTCAAGACAAAGAACTATGCATCGAAAATTACTGGTTCAGATTTATGAACCACTCTGAACTCACTGGATGAAATTGAATACAAAGGAAAAAAAGTGTTCAGAGAAGTATAAAAACTTTGACTTGGTCATATTCAACAGCTGACAAGATAATTAACACATTTCCTTTACAGAGTACCATTTCTGATTGCAATTCAAATGACTGAAATTGCATATTAAAAAATGCCAAAAAATCTTATTTCTTGGATTTATTTATTTAGGGTATGGCTGGTCACACACAGTATTAAAACATTTCATTTTTACAGGTTAAAACAATTAAAACAATAAAAAAAAGCAGTAAGAAAACCTAAAAGGAAAAGAGAAATAACATTTCCGAGTTTAATGTCGAGTTTGGAGATCCAGTCAGTAGCTGCCGTTGTTATGCAGAGGAAGTCCTAGAATCTCCTGGATACCTTCTGTTAGAGCATTCCCTCACTATGTGCTGGATAGTCTGTCGAGGGGCCCCGAAATCACATTGTGCTGAAAGTGTCTTTTCCCATTTATACAAGGAGTCAGCACACACCCCATGAGTTGTTCTAATTGTTATATGTCACCCCTATGTGTCGGGGTAGGTTAAATCCTGGAGGTATACTATTAGGATTGATATGTTCAGAGATATCTTGGGGGGAGTAGCTACTCCATGCTTCCATCCACTTTTGTGTGGTGTTCTGATGATCGGCCATCAACTTAAGCGCTGTCAAGAGTGGTGGGTTTCTTGACTTTCATTGGCATCTTAAGAGATCAGGAATGTATCCATGTATGGGAAGAGAGGAATTTAACAGGATCTTTCTATACTCCCGAATGAGAGCTTCTTGTCGTCGTAAGTGCGGGGGAAGTATGTGACTAAGAACTGGTAACCAGTAACTAGGTGTAGATTTTATGCACCCAGTAATTAGTTATAAACTAATTATTTCTTATAATAATTAGTTATAAACTATAAACCCAGTTATAAGCTACTTATTTCTTGGAATATTGAAGCAATAAGGGAAAAGGAAATTTGTAATTAAAGTTATATCTTTTATTATTTTTAAAATATGAAATAAGCTATATATAAAACTTGGTGATATATTATGAAATGTAAGGTTAAACATTAATGCATTCGATAGTATATTTTAGTTTTTACTGAGAAAATGGGCAAGAGATAGTGTAACAACCTTTTTAAAGAATGAAATGGTGGAAATCCTAAACTTCACCTTCAGGTTGACCAACTTTTAAGTACCACCGGGCACAAAAATATTATAAAGGATATCAGTAATATGTTAATGTTGAGTGAGATGGGAGGTTTCTAAATTTGATGTATAAAGTAAGCTTAATTTTATTTATCTGCAGAAAGCTTGACTATAACATGAAGAAACTGAAGTAATTCTTACTTTAGTGACAAGACTAAGAATATAAACTATTTACCGTAGAAACAGCAGTAAATATGAATATTATACTTTCCAAACCATATAAACACTACTGCACTAATTTATTTTCCTGTAACTTTTATCTTGATTGAAATCTGTATTTTTTAAAATACCGCCATATTCGCTTACTCAGAAAATGACATTGCTTTCAATTGTCAAGTTTCATAAATATTAGAAATGTAAAAATCATATGCCTTTAATTGTAAAGCAGACAACAAAAAGGCTCAACTCATATTAGCACCATTCTTTAGGTGCACCCATTTGAATTAGATACTGATCTGAGAACAATATCTGATGCAGACTACCCTCCTCTTTATTTTATAAACAAAGGAGATTCAAAGGCTATTATTTGATTGTAGAACACGCTAAAGCCAGAATGTGGCTTGTTTGGTTTTGATGTTTCTTAAATAGGCCATCATTAATCAAAGCAAAGCTTAGTTATCACATTTGAGTAAAAGATCCACTAAGCACTCTGCCCTTAACAGTGGCCAGTCAGATATTAAAGAACCTTATAAGCAGGAAATAAAGGTCATGATTACCTGCTTGCTTGCCTCAAACAGCTTCTTGCAGCTTTATTGCCTCGGTATATGAAGTCCTATTTAATTAACATATAATCAGTTTCCCATATGTGTATCTAATGGCTAGGTATCCTGTACATACATACATACATACATACATACATACATACATACATACATGTCTTGTGAGTTGTCAGTATGAGAACTCCAGAAATCCCTAGACTTCACAAATTTCAATCATTTAATGTGTCCTTGAAAAATATTCTGCAATATCAGTCATCACCTGAAAATGTTATTCTCTACAGTGATCCTTTTAAAAGCTATCTAAGAGTGCAGCCTTAAATTTCTGTTGCCTGGTGAACATGAGTAGGATATTGCAGAGATGCTGGTCTAAGTGGAAGATGGAGGTTCCAATAACACAGCATATTTCATATGCCAAGAATTTGGAAAGATGGAATGTTCTGTCAGCAATGGCTGGCTGAAGGGTACTTTGGTATTCGGACAGCTTAGCTGAATTCAAACTGCTGGACTCACCAGTTATGCCAATGTACAGTTAATCTAAAACCCCCTGCGTTCAATGGGAGGATGCTTAAAATACAACAATGCACAGAGCTGAAAATTTCGAAGTTGTTCTTCACTTACTGCCTAGGTCAGCAAATACCAGCAAAGGTGGGAATAAAGGAGACTTACTTTCCAAAGCTATTAGTTCCTTTCTTTCCCCTTCCTTTCATTATTGTCTTCCCTCATGTTTTGTATACATCATTTTTCTATACAGTTCAACAAATATCATCTAGAAAACTAGAATACAACATAGAAATCAACACAAAGATAATTCCAATATTGTATGATCTTAAAACAAACATAGACCACAGCTTGTGGTTTCATTTCCTCCTCCCTTGCCTAGGTTGATCTCTGTTTGGGTCTTTTGTCTAAATTAGATACGGAGGCTTAATTTCTACAATCCAAAAACATCAATTACACATTTGTTTATGAGTAGGATTTACACTAAGATTTCTAAATAAGCATAGTAATTACATTGAGAGATTTGGCTAGCAAATAAAAGGAGATAACAATATTAGCTAAATGTGAAAAGAGCAAATAGTTTAAATATATATACAAGTATTTGTATTTGTGTGTGTGTATGCACACGCACATATTTTTGAATTACAACTAATTACTATTCCAGAATTAGATTAAAAAGCTATTTCAATAGTGTCAACATTCAATGCAACATTACCATATAGCTATGACTGTGTAAATTTAAGATGTTGGATAATGATTATGAATTCAACATTCAGCCATAGAAGTTTTATTTGGTGACTTGGGATGATTATTATCTCATTTCATCTCATTCGATGTCATAAGAATAGTATGGGGAAAAAATTGGAGGGACTGCACTGTACTTTTTAAGGCAGTAAAGGTAACACATAAATGAAATACAGATCCTATTGATAGTAACACATCATTTAATTAAGCTATAGCTGGCAGTAGTATTCAACTCACACATTTCATAAACAAAATAACAGTAAAAAGCTATAACTTTTTCATCTTCACTTAAGCTATATATAAGAAATCTGCAATCAATGCTAACTAATTCAGAGTAACCTGGCTTAAAACTAGGCTAGCACATGCTAGTTAAGAGAATTATAATTATAATTAAATATGATGCAGGTTTGAAAGAAAAACATGCATATAGAGTAGCGTAAAATATATGGCTAGGCTAAGACACATATACTCACTATACACCATTATCCATTTGATAGATTTATATAATGCCTTTCATCATAGCATCCCAAACATCAAATAAGATTTCCAGGTAGTCTCCTATCCAAGCACTTAATCCTGAATCATTTATTTTCAGCAAAATCCTTGATTCATGTCCATTCAAATTAAAATAAGAGAATACATTAAGAATGGCTTTAGGAAAAGCAGAGCAGAACACCAGTTTCTCATAAACAGTTGTAGTAGTCTTTCTTCTAATATCTCAAGGCTATTTAACTTTCCCAATACACTCTCCTCTAATATGCTGAATTACTTGCGCATGTTATTATGATCAATCAGAATTTTTGGGGGGAAAATACTCTTTGTCTTCTTATTGTCTTCTTTTAGTTCCTTCAATATTTTCCCCTCCCTTTCCACTATTTGTCTCTAAGCAGATACAAGAGACTAATGGCCAGCAACTGCTGGGGACTATTTTCAACACAGTGCATGGATTTCTACTGCAGTCTAGCATACATTTTGCAGAATGTGCATGCTGATTTTTCCAAAGGCAAATTATGCAGGTACTGACATTCCATTATCACAATTCCCTGGTGTAAATCCAAGCACAGTAATTAGGGAATAAGGTATAGGTTCTCCCACGGAAAGTTACCAAATACCTCAACTACTTGCCAACAGTCAATAACCCCAGGCGCTAACTATATAACTGTATATCTAATGTTCACGCGTTCTCTCTCTGTCTGTCTAACCTATCTCTAATCTGCACGCATTATCTAACCTCCACGGGCTCATCTGCAGCCTTCTTCTCGAGGTATTTGTAAATCCAACGTGCCCTGGAAGGATAAAGCCTCTCTCACCTTTTTTAGGGCGGCCACAAGCAGACCCCGCCACTTGGGTGCATTCTCTTCACTGAAGAACTCGTACTGCAGCGGAGCCGCTTGCATCTTGCCTACCCCGTCCCGCCCCCTAAGGGGTGGGGTGGGGGGAACGACGGGAATCACTGCCGAGGCCGAGCCCGACGTTGCTCCCGGGCTTGGAGTGAAGGTCGCAGGCAGCGACCAGAACCACCGGAGGAGGACAGAGGCAGCGGGAGCCGCCAAAGGCGGCAGCGGCAAAACCCAACGTCGGGGGACGGAGGCGACATCCCTTTCCCGGTCACCCGCCGCCCGGCCTGGCCTGGTCTCACTCAGCGCCGGGACCGGCCTGGGACAAGACACCACCGGACATCCTATCTCTCGTCTTGACAGGTCCGAGACTGAAAAAGGTCCGAGGGGAAGCCGTCCACGAGAGGAAAATGACGGTTACTCTGGAGAAGAAGGGGCAGGGTCTCGACTGCAGCTTTGAACTCTCGGGATTCTTCCCTTGTCCTGATGGTTATAACCGCCGACGCATGCGCAGTTAGCGCGAAGGCTGATTGGGCATGCGCACCTCAGGTTCAGTTACTCCTCTCTTTTCTTTTTTTCTTCCCGAAGCGTCTTCTTTGGAAGTTGTTCGCTTTGCTTTCCCTTTTCCTCTTCCTCCGAAGTGCGGAAGTGAGACTGTGAGCTAATCATAACCTCTGCTCGGTCTAGGATCGAGAATCGAAAGCCGAATGTTTGAGCGAAGCTGTTTTGAGCTTTGGAAAGGGGGTGGGGAGGCGAGGTCTATCCAAGCGCCGCCTGTGGCCTGGAGGACTCATGACTCCGTCGTCGGTGTCTACTTGAACATTCAAAACAAAACAAAGCGGGATAATACTGGATTCCTTCATATAATTGATTTGACAGTAAACGAACGTTGCGGATTTCGTGGAATTACAGGAAACTGAAGGAGTGTTTTCCCGTGCAGTTACGAAGATGTGTGACGTTATGTTGGCGGCACAAGAATAACTTTGATTCCTCTTAAGAAAATTAATTCAGGTTCTCCAATTTGTGCTGTTAACATTTTCCTTGCGGGGAAAAAAAACAATTTTTCTTAGCTTTGAAATATATGTAGTTCAGGAATCAAGTTTAAAATATGTCTAATCTTATTTTTCTAAGATGTCTGGAAACTGTCTGTATGATGAACTGCAATCATGTAAAATAGTTTCCTCTGCCTCCATAACCCAAAATAAAAAAAGTACAGGAAGGAAAGTCCAGGATGAGCCTCTGAAGGATGTCTCATAAAACAAGTTTCCCTTCACCTGTTTGAAATTCCAGAAGAATGTCATAAACAAAAGGGCCATGCTGCTTACCAGGGCTTACAAATGGGAGACAAAGACAAAGGTTTCTCCTGTCTTTGTTGCCGTGCAAGCAATGTTTGGAGATAACATTGAGTCTTCACAGGTAGCAACCCAATAGCAATAGCACTTAGACTTATATATCGCTTCACAGCCCTCTTAAGCGGTTTAGTGTCAGTCCCCAACGATCTGGGTCCTCATTTTACGGACTTCCTCTATAAATTTATCATTCCAATGTAGTTATTTGGAGGTAGATATTCTTCACAATATCTTGTGGCTATTCCATGGATTATGTGCTCTTCTAAAGTTCCAATTAGTGTAATTGAATGCCCCCGTTCCTAGTATTTTGAAGAGAAAAAAAAATTACGGAGAACTGCAGAACAGCAGTCACCAACTGGTGGTCCATGGACGACTGGTAGTCTGCGAGAAAATGTTAGTGGTCCACAGAAAAATTATTTGCATTTTTTATATTGCACTAAATACTATTTTTTAAACAAATCAAATTAGTGGTCTGAGGGATTTAAAATAATAAATTTAGTGGTCCTTGAGATCCGAAAGGTTGGTGACCAGTGGTAGTTTTCACTTACCTTTGCTACCATTCGCTTGTGCCACTTCTGCACATGCACAGGAGCTTCTGCGCAGATTGTATTTGATGACATCCAGGCAGGTAGGCAGAGCCGCCCACTGCTGCTGCTACAGGTTTGCCTGAACCGGGGCAAACTGGTAGCAACCCACCACAAGACCAGGAGGTCTTGCTCCAGAAGACCTCAGATTAGGAAAATTCTACTCACCCGGTTTAAAGAGATCTTTTGGGAATTCATCGTTTTAACTTTCTACCACCCCATGTGGAGTAGCTGTAGACTTAAGCCAGCTTACTGCTTATTTCTAAATTATGACAATTTGTGAGCAAATTACAGGAAAAGAGGATCACATGAATGGTCATAAATATGAACCAGTTGCCAAGCATCTGAATTTTGGTCACATGACTTTAGACCACAATTGAACTCAAAATTTAAGTGAGAAATTTTTGCCTCATTTTACGACCTTTCCTGCCACTCGAGTCACTGCAGTTGATAAATTAGTTAGCGCAGGTGGTCAAATGGCCATTAAACAAATGTTGTAAGTCAAGGACTATCTGTAGTTACGTTACTGTAGATTTTAATTGTGGTTGGAACCAATTTGATGTAATTATGGCACCAGGCTAGAAACTGGAAGACCATGAATTCTAGTCCTGCCTTAGGCACAAACGCAGTGGGTGATGTTGGGCCAATCACTGTCTCTCAGCCCTAGGAAGGAGGCAATGGCAAACTACTTTTGAAATCTTGCCAGGAAAACTGCAGGGTTGTCCAGGTGTTCAGAAGGACTCATCACTAACTTGAAGGAACCAATAAAAATGTAGTAATATGTGTGGTTTACTTATATCTACTTTACTATGCCATTATGGCTGTTCTGGTATTCTGTAAGCTGATATCAGTCTGCTTAGATTTGATAGGAAATAAAAGCTTTCTCATAGTGCAGCTGGTCAATAATTACTAGCTTGGCTTTTCAATAAGACTTCTCAACAGGTATGTCTGCAGCAAGCTTTCTTCAGAATGTTCATTGTAACAATCACTCATCCCATTACATTACAGCTCACGTATAAAAAAAGTGGAGTTTGCATTGTAAAATTTTGACACATTACATCATTTCTCCTTGTCACCTGGTGGATGTCCATGTATACAAGTGTTGCTAAGTGTGGCTCTGTGCTGGAGAACTTTAAAAAGCGTTCATTTAAAAAGAAAAGAGTAAGGTTTCAGCTCAAATAGAGGGGAATGTGCTCTGTGGCTGGAAAGTGAACAAGCATGAAAGGTTAGACTAGAATCAGGCCTGGCAAATTGGTGGCCTGTGGGCCAAATACGGCCCGCACAGGCCACACCCACCCTGGCTCTGCAAAGGCAAAAAATGTGATATGTCACAATCCATCCCGCAATGTGATCAAGTTTGACACCTGTGGACTAGATGATCTTTATGAGCACTTCCATCCTCACAATTCTTTGATCCTTTGAATGAGCGCACACAGGCCTTGGAGCTACTTCCACCACCATTGCTGCAATGGAGCAGAATACAATTAACCAGGGCAAGTCATGGGGCGGGAAATCAAAAGCCAAAGGACTCTGTAAGATTAAGAGGACTTCTTTAGATGCTAATAATACAAGTACAATAATATTGTACTTATGCTGCAATGGTTACTTTGTATTATGCAGTATAATTTAAAGGAAGTTAATTTAGTTGTCAGGATGTCTGAATTTTTTTATACTGAAATCAAAGCTGATTTCGGTAAAAATATTCTTCCTCAATTAGCAAGTGCTAAATTTCATTGGACAATTACTGCAGATGCTAATCCACATGAACAACAAACATGTTAAAAACTTTATTTTACATTATATACATGAGGAAATATTCATTACCAACAACAATACAGACCATAAATCAGTTTTAATGTACTTTGTTCTTACTTTATATCACAGTATAAAGAACATATACAAAAAAGTATGTATTTTCCCTAAAACATGGCATCTACATATCGCACTGAAAAGAATCAGGATAGTTTTGCTTAAAACTAAAATTCCTGTGATGTGTTATAACCATTTAATTTTGTGAGGTAGTAACTAAATAATTCTGGCTAGGTGTTAAGACATTAAGAGAAAAAAATGTGACAACAGTAGTAAGGCAAAACATTTTTTAAACAAAAGCAAAATTCCTTAAAACAGTTGTCCCACCTAGTATCACTTTTTCTCCAGAACAGGTAGTCAATATATGGTGTCCTTGATGGCAGTGGGTTGGAAGCATCCTTCTTTTCAGAAAAACATATATGCATGTTGCATGTTATATATTAGTGCCAAGAAGCTGTTATCCTCTACTAATTATTAATATACTCGAGTTTCCCTCACAACTGGCATTTAGAAATTGTAGCTCAGCATCACAAGGAAGGTCATAATTTCACCACTCCTATTGTTAGGGTGCATATGAGTTGCTGGCTTTCCTTCTTCCTGAACTGAGGCCAGTCTACATTTGTTCTGAGGCTGGGAAAACCAGTTGCAATAAGCATTTCCTTTTTTAAATCATTGTTACTGATTTTTTTGTTTGAAAACTTTGTTGCTATGTCTGAGGAAGAGCAAAGATCCTTGAATGTAATTTTAAAACCATTGATTCATATTCCTTGCTAAAAGAAAAGCTTCTGTCTACACATAGAATCCAGCAGGTGCCCTATGGCCCTATCATCCTGTAAGAATCAGAGAGGAGCTCTGCAGATCCAATAGGGTACAATGGCAATTCATTAGTGATGGTCAATCTCTTCTTAATGAAGGAAAATGTATACGTTGTTTTAATGCAAGTGCTAATGAGTATCTGCAAAGTACTGCATACAGTACTAAGGCCTTTTGCACATGGCTATCTGGATCTAACTCCAAATATTTAAACACTTCCACAGTGTGGAGTGCTGTAAATTTTTGCATGATATAATAGCTAGTAAGATTCATCATAATAAAGCTTATATTATCATTGTACACACTTATAATTACACCAAGGTACCACTATTGGATTTATTCCCATTTCAAAATAGGTATTTTTTTTCTCCAAGCATAGAAAATAATTAAAGAGAATTTTCCTTAAATATAAAAATATAGGTGTTCAATTGGCTGGCTTCACAAAGAGAACTACCTAAATAAGCTAAAATTATAATGCCTAAATTATTTCCACAAATGTACTTTTATGACTGAATACATTACATATTAACACTTTGTGCAACCAAAACACCAGTGTACTTGCATAGAACTAAAAACAAGATTGTAATAGGATTACCGCCTTGATTACAATGTCTAAAAGATAAGATTTATTTATATTAGTAAATTACATAATAAAATACAATAGTGTTATTTAAATGCACTGTGTTTATCAATACCATCCCATTAGTCCTTAAAATAGTACCCAAACACAATTTTCTGTCCTCAGCAAACTTTACATATCTGTACAAGTAAAACATTTTGTTCATTATCTACAGAAAAATCAAGAGAGTCCTCCAGTAATACACTTCAACAAAAAATACTGCATATATGTACAAACATTACATAATAGTGAATCAAAAGTTCTGTAGAATGTACTAATCATATGCATATCATTCGGGCAAGCATTCTTGTTCTCACTCATACTCATACACTACAATAAATTACAAAATAACTGTGGTTGGGATCCTTTCGCTTTTGTGCAATTGCTGTCAGATGTATTGAAGCAGTAGTGTTTCCTTATCTTGTTGCCTCTCAGTAACTGTTCTCATGACCTGCTAAAATGTACAAGTTGCTATTGGCAGTAGGGTTATCTGTTGGTCTACTCTCCAGTACCACAACTCTGGGGAAAAAAAGAACATCCCAAAAACAATAATTTTGGCAAATATATAAAACCTTTATGAAAGCCCTTAATTGGGTCTTGCTTTCAGATTTGGGCAGATTTGGACAGAATGGGGCATGTGACACAACATAAGCCAATTGAGAGTATTGGACTTTTTTTCTTGATCTAATCAAGTATGCTTTTTCTCCTTTATGCAATCACACCTTAAATGAGAGAGCAGCTACCAGGGATTGGTCACTTGCCCTGTGAGGTGCCTGAATGGCAATAACACACTGGCCAAGTTCCTTCCCTATAAATGATGGAAGGATTTGAGTCTCTAAAGTCCAATACTTAAAGCTGTCCAGAAGAGAAAGACAAGCGAGAGAATTGTACGTAGCAGGTCTAGTGTTTCCTGCTTCTCCCCAGAAAAAGAATGAATTTGGCAGCTACTAATGTAATGAGTCCCAAGCCCAATAGATAATTTATTCCAAAACTACTCCTTCCTTATATGTTGTGATAGTGATTGATCATACCTGTCAGATCCAAGGAGTCTAAATATTCTTGTACTGTCAGAGATTTCCTGGGTGATCTATTTGAAAAATCAAACATTTAACAGAGTGAAAGTGCATATAACAAATGCTCAATGAGTCAAACTTTGCAAACATTTTACTTGGCAATATTAAATAAAATGAACTGAAGTCATATCTAAATTGAATACATACATACATACACATATATACACAGTGGCTAACTAGCTAGGGCTACCAAACCTAGCAGCAATTTCTGTACATCTACTAGATAGAAACAAAACAGAATAGAAAACCTAACTCTTTGTGCTTTGGTCTAGGCTACCAGAGTCTCAACATTGGTAGCCTAGATCTAGCAGCCCTATTTTTAAGTATTATTGCAGTATTTCAGGGGAACTGAAATTAATTCTATAATACACAAAGTGCTAACTGACTCAAACTGTAGAGTTAAATTTATGATATATGTCATCATTATTCACCTCTTTTCCATACGGGGTGACTAAGGCTAAGGGAGTACTTTAGGTTATTAAGTGAGCTCACAGAAAAACCAATATTTCTACTGAGATGTTCTACTTAGTATCTTGGATTGCTATGATTCTCAGCCATTTTTATGAGAGGAAATGTATTTACAGCTACCATAGTTTGCAAAATAATCTGAAGTTTCATCTAATAAGAATACTAAAAATTATTTCATTTTCAGATTATTTTTCAAGTATTAAATATTTTTTTTCATCTCTCAATATTTACCTCATTTGAACGAAAACTCCTGCCTTGCATTCCATGCTTCCAAAAAGCCAAAACGCTATCTTGTAAGCAAACTGGCAGGAAAGAAAACATAAGTTAGATTTTTTTGTGACTGGGTTCTAAAAAAACACTTTCCTACTTAAACTGTATTAATTCTATACATTATTTAATGAATGAAGGACTGAAGTTTAGGGTGCAAGAAGTTTTCATCTTTTTCTTATATGTGATAAACTTGTTTCCTTCCAGTATTCTGAACCTTCCATGTGGTATCCGAAGTTGGATGGGCAGAATGCTATAAAGCAAATGCTATTTTGGGATTATATTATCAGAAACATTGAGTCCATGGTCAGTAATTATCTTACTACGTTCTGACACCAGCATGGAGAACTACCAAGATGTCTGGGGACATGAAACCAAGCTCTCTGAGGAATAGTTAAAGGAACTAATTAATTTTAACTGGCAAAAGAGAAGATTGAGGGGAAGATGCAACAGTAGTTTTCAGATATCATATGGTGGAGAGAGTGAATTTATTTTCTGTCACCCAGGAGGGAAGGACCAGAACCAATGAATGAATATGAAATTCATTGAAATTACATGGAAATAAGAGTCAGGTAAGATATTAGCAATAGCAATTAGACTTATATACCATTCCATAGCGCTTTGCAGCACTCTCTGAATAGTGTTACAATGTACATTCTGGATCCTCATTTTACTGATCTTGGAAGGAAGGAAGGCTGAGTTAACCTTGATCCCATCGGAATCGAACTCCAGACTGGACAGAATTAGCCTGCAATACTGCACTCTAATCACTGTAAGGCATGCAGGACGCCTTAAGGAGCATGGAAGGCCTCATATATCTTTTAGTTAACTTGATTTCCAGGGATATTAAAACTTTAGAGAATTATAAAGAGAATTATTATAAAGAATAATCCAATGAAAGTTTATAGTCAAACATTTTTGGTTTTCCCTTGACTATGTTTTGGAAGGATAAGATTGTCCTAATTTTATATCTGTTTTTAACAATATATGACATGATTTGGCTTGTCATTAGAGACATTAAAATTGTGCATACTGAGCATCTTTCTACCTTCAAATTTTCATCTATATAATGCAAATTTTCATTATATAATATAGTGAAGTATTAGAATAGTTAACTAACTAAATGCTAGGTTCATTTTTACTCACCTATTGATTCAATTTGGAAATCAAAGGTGAGTTCGGAGGACAGTTTTCGACTAGATTTTAATCTGCCTTGCAAATTTACGATTTTTATACAGCCTGAAAAAGTAAAAACATTTATTACTCAGCAACATTTCACAGTGCACCTTATCCAAATATTTATATATGGATCATAGTTGTCACTTACAATCCAAGCAGACTAAAATAGTATCTCTCTCCAGTTGTGTTACATGTACAACAGTTGTCTGTGTAGTATCTATAACAAAAGAACTGAGTTAACATTTTTAATATACAGATCAAGAAAAGTATTATGTAGTTAAGCTGTATCAACATCCTAATAGTATATATTTCATTTCATTTCATTTATTAGATTTATATACTGCCCTTCTCCTTGCGGACTCAGGGCGGTGAACAGCCAGAAGTAAAAAACTTACTTTTAACTTACAAAAGTTAAAACAATTTTAAAAGCAACTAATATATAATTTGGCCCATAAATTTAAAACAGTTCAATTAATATTTGATATCAAACTCTAAAAATTAACCATGTGATCAGGCCAGTCCGGCTAACTGGAAAAAGTAAGTTTTTAAGGCCCGATGAAAAGTCCGGAGGTCTGAGATTGTTCGCAACTCTGGGGGAAGATCGTTCCAGAGAGTGGGAGCTACCACAGAGAAGGCTCTCCCCCTGGGGGTCGCCAGGCATTGTCTGGCTGACAGCACCCTAAGGAGGCCCTCTCTGTGGGAGCGAACTGGCCGGTGGGAGGCAATTGGTGGCAGAAGGCGGTCCCGTAAGTACCCTGGTCCTAAGCCATGGAGCACTTTAAAGGTGATCACCAACACCTTGAAGCGCACACGGAAGTCCACCGGCAGCCAATGGAGCTCACCAGTTGGAGCCTCCGGGCGCACCCCAAGGGAAGCCCCATGTAGAGAGTGTTACAATTTTTCTTCTTAAAAAACATACTCATGCTACCTGCTGATTAGTTTGTAAATAAGATATATTTTTTAAAAAAGTGATGAGATGCAAGCTATCTTTTAAAATGGAAGAACAGAAAATAGCTCAAGAATCATACTTTTTTCCAGCAAGCTAAATAACAGTAGGAGATGGGGTCCCAATAAGGAAACCCATGCTTTCCCTAAGATGGCTAACATGGAGCATTTTCTATTTCCTATTTTCTTTTGCTGATGGAGCAAGATGGTTCATCCCTCCCACAAAAGATGAAGGAGAAAGCAAGAAGTGATATCCTTAATACGAAGATAATGCTAAACAACAAAGAAGACAGAATTAAAGACAATGAGAGGGGAAGCCTGGTAAGTTCCCCTTGACCCTTAGATTAGAAATTCTCCATCCTAAGCACCCAATGTCTTCGGCAAAGAATAGATAAGAACAAAGTTTAAGTTCCCTCTCAGGATATAACTTTGATCAGAACCATTTTCTCACAACATTCAGTGGCTGGAGAAAAATAACAGCCAAATAGTATTTGTCCAGTGATAAGACATTGAGTGAGCCAGATAGAGCTTCAAACCAAAGAGCACTAATGACTCCAAAATATATTTAGTTTAACTATTAAATCATCTTGGAATGGAAGTATTATAAACCTGGAATCTGAAACTACAGGGAAAAAAAAGCACAGAAATCCATAGAATCCATTACTGTGCAATTTATGGAATTATCATAGGAAATAACAAACCTGTTTCTGTAAACCATGAAGAGGTAGAATTTGGATTGATGGTTTCAAATTTCACTACTTGATTGAAATCTCTCCCTTTAGTTACACCAACACAAACCAAAGGGAATTCCTGTTCAGGCACTACAAGCATTTCAAACAACCTCAGCGGACATGGTACAGGAAAGTCTATGTGCTAAATCAAGAAATATGTTATTCACAAAGTAATTATCGAAGTAGAATATTATTAAATTATTTCAATAATATATTACAATAAAATAGGCTTTCATTCTGTTAAGTTTTTTTTTTTAGTAAATTCAATTCTCCTTTATGAAATAGATCAATAGCTAACATTCTAAAAATAAAGTCTTAAAGGAGATTGTGGTTTTGCTGTTAAAATGTCAATTATGATCCTGTGAGATATCTGAGGGGTAACTTTGAATTTTTAACTATATCTCAAGTCTATGGACAGTGCAAATGTGGAAGCAGAGTTGAATCCATGCTAAAAAAATCCATGCTTCCTAAATATGGTGGATTCCTACCAACCAGGGAAAAGGTGGAAGAGCAACAGTCTTCCCTACATGCCACTTTGGGAATTGTCCTGTGCCAATGACAATACTGGAAGAATATTTTTCTCTTTTGGACAACATGTTGGGAAAATTTAGTTTTATATCCAAGGTAATTTTTGAACACTCTCCAGAAAATTATCCGTCCACTTTGCTAGCCATCAAATGTTCCCCCACCCTGAACCCCCCCCCCTCCCCCCAGATATAGCTCCAGGATCTTTATTCAGGCTGAATTGCTGTGATGATGTTTTAACCTCATCTTTGTTAATAGCAGCTGCTTCTACTACTACTACTAATAATCTCTCTCCCTCCCCCCACCCCTTTATTCTTAGAATGAAGTTGCTTTTAAAAGCACTTACCTTGATTAACATGAATTTCTGCATTGGTTCAACCCATTCTAGTAGAATAATACTAGACTGAAGTGCCCCAGAAAGATATTTGTGTCCTGTATAAGGATTCCTCACTGAAAAAAAAAGAGCAGTCTCCTTAGAACAGGGCTTCTTAAATCTTTTGCTATCCCTTTACTGTAATGTTAATCTACATAACTCATCTAAAAATCCAAACACCAAAATGAACAGAAATTACCAATGAAACAGTACAATGAAAGTTTGAGGATGGTGAATTCATTGTAACAGTGTACACTAAAGGGATCTTCACATCTTCCTTGGATCTGTATTTACCTCTCCAAGGGAGGTAAACTTCAGTTTAGGAAATCCTGCCTTAAGAGTAAAGCATGCACAACATATAAATTATATATTATGCAACATTAGAGAACTGGGTATCTGCATATAAAGCTAACATGAAACTGTTGTTATTCTGTAGCTGTAGGCTTATTAGACATGAAAGTATTATAAAAGGGTCATAAAACTATCACAATTTTTTTTCTATTTCTATTGGGAAAATTATACTTTTGTGGGGGGAAAAGTCCTAGGTAGGAATGAATATTTTCCTTCCTTATCTGTTAAGACAATTACCTGCATGGAACCAACATCTCAAGTTCATGTCTGCTTATTGTAAGATATTCTATATGGAATATATAGAAAAATATAGAGGAAGATGCATACATGTGCTATAACAGTGTATGTTAAGGATAGGGAGATAAAGCCCTATTGCACAATTCTAAATTTCCCAGGGAAACTCAGAAAGAAAAGATCCTATTCCTACAAATTATTACAGCCTCAGAAAATTTTATTTTGCACCCTGTTCTGAAAAATATTTCTTCACAGCATGGTGCAGGTACATCATCAAATTACAAGAGACATTAAAATAATTATTAAATGTAAAATCCAAGACAATTATTATACAGGTGTATATTATAAAAAAGACACAGACTGAAATGAAAAGGTATCCTTACTTACCCACACAACATTTCTGACACCATTTGGTATCAGGGATTTTTGTAGACACTGCAAACTTCCTAGAATGCATAAAGAACAATGAAAATTAATATCATATCTTCCTCCAGATATGATCCTATTACCTGAGCCTTGATTTTGCTCCAAATAATTGCTGGAAATAGAGTGGCAGGAAGATACAGTTACCGTATTTTTCAGAGTATAAGATGCACCTTTTTACCCCTCAAAAGGGGGTGAAAATTTAGGTGCATCTTATACACTGAATGTAGCCCTGCCCACCCACTGGCCCCCACCCTTTGGCCTCTGCCTCCCAGCAGTTACCTCCTTGCAAGCAAACAGCAAGAAAAAACAGCCCCATTCAGCTTCAGTATAGGCTAATTAGCACAAGTTGATTAGATTGGCCTCCTGACTCTCAGCTGATTTGCTCTCAGCTGTTTTGCGCAGGCTCTTTTGCAAGCTCTTTGCTTGCTGCAAAGAGTGCTGGGGAAGTTTTTTTCCCCCCTAGCTGAAATGAAACTGAAAGTAAAGCAGGCTCTGCTGCAATGTGACAAAAGGAGGCAGGGAGAGAGATTTCTTTTTCTTTTTCCTCACCAAAAAAGGTAGGTACAAACAATGGGAAATTTAGGGCAAAGAGGAGAGTTCAAGATTTTAAAACACAAAAGAAAAAAAGGTCTATTTAACTAGGGAATTGTAATATTTGAGATGCTATTAATTGTATATTGTGTTGAAAGCAGAAATAGTTAAGTTGTGGTTTGGAGGAATATATGGGGAAAATTATTTGGTTTATTATTATTGGTAAATATAATTAATTGATTTGTAAGAAATTGGATTGCATGGAAATAATTGGAATATTCATATTCATATTGATTAATATACAAAAAAGATAGTTATAACTAACTGATTTATATAAAAATGTTGAATTTGTATTAAACAATTGTAATATTAAATAATTAACCAATGTGAGGATGGATATAAAAATAGATGACAATGGGAAGGGGTATAATATAGAATAGAAGGGAAAAATTGAATTTGATTAAGATTAGAGATGAGAATGAAGGGTAATATTGATTTTTTTAAAAAAATAGATGAGGAATAAATATGGCAAAAAGGAAATATAGAAAGTGTAAATTTAATTGAAATGACTAAACGCTGTTTAAATTTGTGAACCAGCCAAATACTCTGTTCAAAGAAAATACATTGTATGTTTGTATGTGTGCTTGTCTAAAAAAAAAAAAAACTTTAAAAAAAACAACCGAAAAAGGTAGGTGCACCTTATACTCCGGTGCATCTTATACTCCGAAAAATACGGTAGTTGTAACCGTGTACTACATAAATTAACCAGGTTAATTCTAGTCTGTAAAATATTAAACCATCAGCCCCATGATTAAAGACTTAAAGCCCCAATCTTATAGTGCTACAGAGAAACTTAAGAAAACTTCAACTGAACTTTATGTGAGGAAAGCATCTAAATGCTATTCCTTATCCTGTAATTGATCTGGCCTCCTTTCTGTGCAATCCTTAATACAGTGGTGTCAAACTCACATCATCATGGTGGCGTCACGTGACATATTGCGACTCCCCCTCCTTTGCTAAACCGGGCGTGGGCATGGCCAGTGCATGATGCGTCCAGCCCGCGGGCCACAAGTTTGACAACCCTGCCTTAATAGTTCTGTTTTCCAACTTGGTGGCTGGGGAACTCTGGGAGTTGAAGTTTACGTATCTGGAACTTGATGAACTTAGGAAACAGGCCTTAAGAAGACAATGTTCCCTCAACTTTTTTTCAAACTCAGAGTTCCATGTCAATGGAAGACAAATTCTGCTTTTTTTCCTGTTAGAGCACTGGTGGTGCAGTGGTTAGAATGCAGTACTACAGGCTAACTCACTGCTCACTCCAGAAATTTGATTCTGAATGGCTCAAGGTTGACTCAACTTTCTATCCTTCCAATGTCAGTAAAATGAGGATCCAGATTGTTGGAGGCAATATGCTGACTTTGTAAATCGCTTAAAGAGATCTGTAAAGCACTGTACGGTATATAAGTCTAAGTGCTATTGCTATTATTCCCTAAACCACTTGGTGCCTAAGTCACAGTTCAATCCATTCAGGAAATTATCTTAAACTTTTGAACATTTTTAGAGGGTAAGGAAGAGGAAATTCCAACTTTTTTCAGTCTGCTTTCACTGGCTGTTTAAATGAAGTTTTCTAAAAAATACAATAAATTGTTCTCATCTACAAACACTTGTGAGCCATTTTAAGGATTCCATTAAAAAGAAACAACCCCCACCCTCGCCCAACAAGATACAATCCAATGGAAACAATATATTTACCTGGGAAGTATTCTGTCAGGTAGTTTATGTGCCGGTATAGCTACTGGTAATTTCTGCATTTGCCGTGCATAGTCAAATAATCCTGGCAAATTATGAGAATAAAGCTGAGAAGCTTTGCCTATAAACAAAAGGGTAAATAAAATTATTTTACAGACCAATGTACTAATATTTACAAGGTAATATTTTTTTAATGACATGACCTACCAGATATTGACAGCAAGCAATTGTTCATTACATATAGCCATGTGCATCGTCGGGGAAATAGCTGATAAAAGGAAGAGCAATAATTTTGAATGAGATAGATAATATACTTGATATAGAAAGCTGTTATTAGACATCCTGTCTTACACTTGCTTAGTGACATATTTTCTTGGTTGTTTATTAAACCTATAATCCACCTTTTAATATATGGTTCCAATAAAAAAATAAATGTAAAAAGTGTAAAGTTAAATAGTTGTGATTGATTCATTACTAGATAGCCTATAGGACCTGCAGGAAAGCCATATGCATAAGGTATAAATCACGTTTAAAATTAAGCACGGCTTGATGTAATTATATCCTATTTGTTTTTAACATAGCTGAGGGCAGCCCAGACCAAGGAAGTCTTTTCTTCATAACAGTTCATGCCAAGGAGAGTCCCATCAATTTGCACAAGATAAGATCCTCTAGGAAGGAACTGTCAGCTGACATTCATTTGCTATTCAGTAATCATGCTCAGTATGATGTAGTTCTTAATTTTGCTGCTACTGGTCGGTCACCTAGTGTCTTATGCTTCAACTCAGCCACTTAAGGTGAACATAAGCCATTATATTTTACCTTCAATCATACTTGCTGTATCATTGTCCCATGATCTGGATTGAGATGTTATAAAATCAGTGGATATAGAGTCTCTGATGAGACCACAAATTCTGAGTAGGGAGATGGGTGGCATTTTAGCACTTTCTCTTTAAAACAATTCCCTTAACCATTATCCAAAACTGTAGCCTACATTCTGAATACCTCTATTCATATTTCCACACTGTTTTATATTTTCTATTAATTTGAAATGGATATACAGTAATTAAATATAATGAAAGTAAATTTAACAATTAGTGTATACTCAAGTATATTGTTTATTGGTTTTGCACTAATAATATTTTGATATAGATAAACTATTGTCTGACATTTCATTATCTATTTTGGGTAAAATCCACATAGACATCCATTTTCCCCCCTGGATATTAAAAAATCTATTTTATTTAGATCAATTAATAGCTAGCATGTCATATGATCACATGCAGAAATACAGACATTTAATGAGATATAGCTATCTTCATCTAAATAGATAGATAAAACTATCAACGTATCTGAAAAATCTGAGTAATTTACATTCTTTTAAAAAATGTTTTGGAGGTTAGTGTACTCCATCTAGTGATAATTATAGCTGTCAAATATCTACCCCCAAACTTAACAATTTTCAGCCTTAAAAATAAAGATCTGATCTCTTGATAATTAACAGAAAAATGTTTTAGGCTATATTGGGAAAATTATTCACTGCTACATTTGAAAACCAAAGTCTGAATACAAACCTGTTCCATGGATGTTTCATGAAGCTCATTAAGATTTAAGGTATAAATACCTTCCTCAGCACCAAATATTAAGTACTGATCTACAAAGAAATGCAAGTACTTAACAAAAGTTTTCATTTTAGCACACATTTTAGCTCTCAAAGCAACACCCATTCATTTAAAATAAAATAGATTAAAATATACTACTTAAACATATGGCAGATATATGAATGAATCCCTTTTTAAACAAGCAATTCAAAATATCTTGAGTTACATGGTAAGGAATTACAGATTACACCATGCATGGTTGAAAAATCCATGCTGAAACAAAGCAGATTTAGTTAGTGCCTGAAAGCCATTTTCTTTCATTGATTTGCATTGCTTAATGGAACTGTTACACATAAACCATCATTATTTATTAATTTTTGGATGTACATTATGAGCCAACTATTTGGAAGTCTGAAACAGCCCTCCCCTCCAGCCCTCCAATGTATGGGAGATGGATGAATTAAAAATGTGATAAATAAAAACCAAATATTTCTAATTTTTAAATATTAATTGGCAAAGGTCTATATTTTGTCCTAGGTCTATTCAGTTGCAAATTGTGCAGAGGTTACAATTTTTTCCCCTAGGTCAATGTTAGCTTGGTATTTCTAAGACTTTATCAGTGGCAAATTTAACATCTTTGTAAACTTTTCATCTCAATGCCACTCAGCATTTAAAGGGAGTATAAGTTTGTAAGGAGAAGCTTTATCTCTGATGGCTCCATCATCAAGTTCTCTCTGATAAACAAAGAAAGCTCAAGTTTTTTTAGTTAGAAAAACTGATCCATGCTTCATTCCTTATCATATGATAACAACTCCATAATTGATTTTCAATATCTAAACCAGAATAATTTTCTGTTGAGAGCTGATATATGCAAAACAGAATGGACTCCATGGAATCTTCCATCTCTAAATGAGAACAGAACATTGGATTAAGATTATTTTTAATTTCATGTGAAACATACAGCAATAGGGTATTTTCATGAGGGATGAAGACTGGTGTGCCAGCCTCATTACAGGTAGCTGACCTAATTCCTAAGAAGGAAGAATGTATCTACATATGCAGAAGAACAAGATGACAATACAGCAAAATGGCCTGTACTATTTTCAGACAATGTGTGTGTGTTTAGCAAACTTGCTGCAAGTAAAAAAGAACAAAGAAAGCATACTGTATGAGCTAAGCTAGAACCAATAACCGAAATATTTTAATAGAATTTTAATAGAATAACAGAATTGTAAATAACCTTAGGTCTTCTAATACAACCCACTGCTCAAGCAGAAACCCATAGACAAATAGTTGATCAATCTCTTCTTAAAAACTTCTAGTGTTAAAGCATCCACAACTTCAGAAGACAAATCTGATTAATTGTTCTAATTGTCCGGAAGTTTCTCCTTAGTTTAGGTTTTTCTCTCCTTATTAGTTTCCATCCATTGCTTCATGTCCTGCCTTCTGATGCTTTGGAGAATAGGTTGACCCCACTCTTCTTTGTGGCAGCCCCTTAGATATTGGAACACTGCTATCATATCTGCCCTAGTCCTTCTTTTCATTAAACTAAGCATGCCTAATTTCTGCAACCAGTCCCCTAATCATCATTCCCAGATTTTAAAAGTGTAAGAACTAGTTTGGTATAGTGGTTAAGGTACCAACAACAAACCAGAAGACTGTGATTTCTAGTTCCACCTAGACACAAAACTAGGTAGGTGACCTTTGGCTAGTCTCCCCCTTTCTCTCAACTCTAGGGACAAGCAGTAGCAAATCACTTCTGAATAACCTTGCAAGAAAACTGCAGAGATTTATCCAAGCAGTTGCCAGGAATCAAAGGCATAAAATATAAAAAAAACAAATAAGGGTGATTTGAAGGCATGACTGAATAAATGAATAAATAAGGTTGACTAGAGGGCATGCACACATGCATGCATAAATAAATAAATAAAGGTAACCTCCTCCCCTTGATCTGCAGATGACCCTACGGCCTTCAAATTTAGCTATTTTGTTCCATTATCTGTGTAAGACTAGGTCTTATCTGTATAATCAAGATTAAGCAGAATGATGAAAGGCTCACAGAGGATCATTAGCATAGACGATAAAATCTTAAATCATATGAAAAGCCTCAAATAGATATCTAGTGTGATATTAGGTTTAAAGAGAAAACATAACGTGGTAGATGACTTTCATTCTGTAAAAATGTTTAACAGGATTATAGTTATTCCAGGTATCCATACTAGTTCAATAAATCAAATCCACGTTCCATTGGGATTACTTCATAAAATTGCAGATAATTACTAAAACAACCAGAAAAAAGTCACTTGGGTGAGATGGGGGTATAGAAATGTGATGAATGAATCAATAAATAAAATATTGACTGATAAAAACTTTAGAAGAGAATCTTGCTTCAAAAGAGATTACAGAGAACTTTTAGGGCAAACTGCCTGCCTCAGTGTATGAGCATTCAAGTGGCAGCCAGAACTCAAATCCATAATAAAATGCTTTTTATTAAATATTATTTTTTAAATATTATTCCATCCTGGTTCAGGACAAATACATAATTTTTGGAAAGCTTGATGAGACTATTACCTCTTGTATCAGGATTTATCCATGAAGTTGCACAGTGAATTTTCAAGGGGCATCCATTGAAAACCTTTGAAAAACAAGCACCCATCTGTGTAAAATAAAACCACACATAATTTAGAACAATGAATTTACGAGTGGCTCAAGAACTTTCAATTTTCAACTAAAAATGAGCACTTTCAGTGAAGTGAAAGATCTAAATATAACAATATGGCATATCACACAATGATTTTGCCTTAAATTGTAGGAGAGCAGAGTTAGTCTATGGTGGCAAAATTAAAAGGAGTCTAGAAACCCTTTTTGACTAACACTAACAAATTTTGTCTCACAGGCAACTATCTGCCACTCCATTCTTCCCAGCTCATTCCAACTGATGAGCTACAGAAGATTTCGATTCTGAGTGTCATTTTATTATTTTAGTACATTTTAATAATAGTTATATGAGTATATCTTTTGGAATGTCATCTAGAATCACATGGTCTGAGCTGGGCAACCATATAAATGCTTAAATAAATAAATCTTAAATCCTACTTTTTAGGATTGAAATCCTTAGCCACTCCATGCACCTGATGAGGTAAGATGTACTCAAAAAAGCTTAAACCATTTAATAAAATGTTTTACTCTGAAAAGGTGGTCCTACACTCCCCCTGGTTTGTGATACATAACTGCAGCTACTTAATAAGAAAAAGTTTATTCTGGACCAATAACAGAACTTATGCTCTATTTATTATAGCTACGACTTAGTTACTATTTCAAAACCAAAAGTATCCTTTACTTGGCTGTACTTAAATCTTTGTATCATTTTTATGTTCTTCTTTCTTTTTGATTAACTTCCTACTTGATTAGCTATGGCAGCCAACACTATTTTGTTGAAAAACATTGACTGCACCTTTTGTATTTTCAATTTTATTTCAAACAAAATACATCTGGATCCCGGATCCTCAGAGTTACAGCTACTCTGTAATTATTTGTTATAACAGGCATAATATTTTTAATGCAGTACATAAATGTAATTTCTAAATAAAAATTGTATTTAACAATGCCATTGAATAGTATTTAAATTTTATTAAAAGGAGTTTGTCAGGTTCAGAATGGAATACTTACATGTACTTTTGGTGTAGGAGGAAGACCGTTACTAATTGGCTTCTAGGAAAGAAAAGAAACATACATTTACATATTGGCTTTGAATCTGAGCTAAAATAGCTGGGAAAAAATCCATTGAAATGGGAAGATATGTGCTCATGGCATCAAAAGGGTACTTTTAAGTATGATGGGGAGACCAAACTTTCATCTCAAGACTTGCAGAAGGGGCCTATTAATTAGACTTCTATACTTCAGAAAAACAATGAAGGCAATGTTCTTTGGTAGGTTCAAGTTGGAGAAGAACCAGAAACTTAAGGCAGCCCAAAAGGGCAGGTTGTTTCATGAATGAAGGCGGATATAAGTGTCCCAGGATAATGTTGCAGGATTCAATCTGGGTCAGTCACCGGGACCAGAGATTTAGTCTTCCGAGCTTTCGGACAGTGCTGGAGAGTTCATTCTCAGGCAACTTCTCTCTAGCAGAGTGAGTGCTTTGGGCTAGTCTTTGTGTGCTATTTGAACAGGTTGCTTTCCTGTAATTGTGATTCTCAAAGAAGAGAGGCGCATAAATTTGAAGTAGAAAAAAGTTAGGGGGTTATTTAGGTTAGGTATGTATTTTTGACTATCTGATCTAGTAGTATCAACACTGATTTAAAAGCTTAGGTTTTCTCTCTTGTTTATTTTAATAAAAAATATCCATTGTACTGGGTTACACAATAAATGAAAGTAACTAGAGGGAGTTTTGCATCTGTAGCCTTTGGGATGAATCATCATTGCATATCTGCAGCTAATCCATGATTAGAAGCATTGCCATTGGATTTAGAGGACAAATAATTTCTTTGTCTTCCTACTGCAGTCTAAAGTGATCTTGAATATGCAAGAGCAAGATATTCATTATATTCTTGTGTAAACAGGACACTCTACCACTGGTAACTGATTATGAGAATCATGATCTTCCATTCTATGCTGAATAAAGTAAATTACCTTTTGTTTAGAAAAACATATTCAAGTAAGAGATATTGGTCCCAATACTGCACATAAATTATGCCCCCCCCCCTCCTTAGTCATTGTCTTATTTTGCAGCTTTTGAAATATGATCTGACTGGTAGCAATTTTGCTTTCATTTTTGAGTACTTTTTTTTTTTTGCATTCTTACAAAAGGCACTCACAATATATGTTAAGACTGCCAACCTTACAATTCCCTCCACAATTATAGCTCCTGAAAAGCTTATTTCTGGTACATGGAAAGTACATTTCAGACATTCACTGAGACCTACATTCCAAATTTGTACAATAACATTAATAATGGATTTATTATTTTGCTTTTCTTTGCAATACAAATGCTTCAATTCACTAGCATAAAAATAGCCCCAAAATACAAGCAAATCATATGATGCGATAACTTAAAAGGAATTTGCATTGAGTTTTTCCAACAATCTGAAAGAACAACGCAGAAACATAGCATTACCTACCAATATTTCTTTTCTTTCTTTCCTAGGATTAGTGTGCCTATTCTCACTTGTTTCTTGATGAGGAGAACTTTCCTTGTCACCATTTAATTGCACAGAATTAAATCCATTACCTTCAGAGAAAATGTTAAAGGCAATTAAAGAATGCATCACAAAAACACTTTAATTCACGTGCATCATTGAAATGTTCAAGGTCTACTGAAAGCATTTTCAGATTTCCAAAAAGCTACGAAAGATTGTTGAGATTAACTCTCATTTACATAATTTAATCCCAATCTCCAAGATGGAGAATATTTCAGAAGCACTGTAAGAGATGGTTGTCTATGCTGGCCTATGAGCTAAAGTACAAGTTTGAAAATAGTGAGACATCCCAAAAAACTGATAAAAATACTCTGTTTCTATTGAAAGCTGAAACAAAACTCTTTAAATGGCACACATATCAACTTGGTATACTTGAAATATGAACCCAGGCTTGACAACTGTAGTTTATTTGCAATTTGAGCTACAAAAATGTTATGATGAAAAACATCAAACTGAGACCATATACTAATTATTTTTCTCCCATTTGTTCACTCTAGAATATGCTGGGAGCTGCAAGACTGAAGTATAATACAGCATTACAAGTAAGAAACATACAAAAAAAAGACAAGATAATATATTACAATTAGTGGTGGATTATCAATGGGCAGCCAAAGACTGGGTGCCTAATTTTGCAGACAATATAACAAAATTTTATACATTCAAAAAGATTACAGTGGACTGAACCAATAATAGGAATTGTACATAAAAAAGATTGGTGTTTCCTGGTTATTTTATCAGGTGTGGTGTTATGAGATGTGCCTGTTAGAGAAGGAACAATATAGTAGGACATAAGCTGTAGTTTAGATAACTCCTTGTCTGCAGAGGCACAGTCTCAGCTTGTATGGAAGCAATTTTTCTCAATATGATCCATTACCTAAAATGTTTGATTTCTGTGGAGGTAACCGAGGAGGTGGTGGTCTAGGAGGGACTTGAGTGTTTGATTTTGCAGGACTCTCTGTAATAGGACATCTTTTAATAGTTCCTTGATTATCATCCTCAGAAGTATGATTTTCCTGTGGAATGTAGATGGATTTAGGCTAAAAAAAGAATAAATAATTATTCTAAGATGTCTATGCAGTTATTTATCTAGAACATCTATCATACCACTTTCATTTTAAGCTCTTACACCCTTACACTTTAAACCTAAATCTGTAAAGACCAGCTGCACTTACTGGTGCAGAAAGAAAGAAACTGAAATGTACTTTAAAGCACATTTTCTTTATATCTGTAATGAGAACAACAAGTTTTGTTCTTTTACTTGTTAATGATAGGAATTTACATCCCTCTTGCCCTCAATGAAGCTATCTTAGTTCCTTAAATCAATCAAACTCCCACTCTGGAAATCAAGGAAAACCTATAAGTAGTCTGGGTGAAAAGAAAAGAAAGCAAATAATTTCTTCCTGGTCCAATAATCCACAATTTAAAAAAATTCAGCATTATTACCATTACAATATTATTACAATATATTCAGCTGGCAGAGTCCAGGAGACAAGCCTTTTCTACTGTAGCTCCCACCCTCTGGAATATTGTGTTTCTCAAGGTGAAATCTGCCCCCATCCACCAGGCCTTCCAAAAAGGCCTGAAAACCTGGCTTGTCAATTGGCTTGAAACCCCAGTGGGGGCATCCCACTTGAGACGGTTAGTAAGAAGAACCCATCTCCACCTCATTTATGCATTGGTTCCTTTCTTATCTAGTTTCTTTTTTGTAACTTTTAATGTTTTTTTTAATGTTGCAACATTTTAATTATTATTTTTATATAATTCTAATTTTATTTATACAATTATATATTTATAATTATAATTTTATGTTCCTGTTTTATAATGTTGTAAGTCACCCAGAGTCACTCCACAGTGAAATGAGTGTCATATAAATTTAACAAATAAGAATAATATTCCCTTCTAATAGGAAGTGAGAATCCTTTTTACCTTTGGTGGCAAAGGAGGTGGCACCTTTGCTTTCATGGTTGAACTGTGAGAAGAAAACGTAAGTATTAATTATAAAAAGTATTCAGTATTTTAAAATAATCTAAACAGTGCCATGTATTTCAAAAGCTGTGGTTCACTTTATTATAGCCTGCAAATCTCCAAAGATTTGAGAACAACTTAGCATCCATTTGCCTGAGTAGAATTCTACAGACTCATGTATGTTACATATAAATAAAAATAATAATCCCCATCATCCCCATCTACAATTGAAAGCACAATGACAATGATAAATAAGGTTCAGAAACAAGGAGAAATGCTTTGAATGGGACAACCTACATGCTACATGCAGCTTTCAAAATCTTCTAAAATCAAAGGGACAACTATATTGTATGCTAACTAAAACTGACCTTTTCAAAATAATGTGCTACATAATTTTGAACATATTATTTAAAAGATTCCTAGTTTCTGATTTCATCTTCTAAAATACATAACATTTTATCTGTCTTAGGTATATACACATACAAGCATATACCAAGAGGGATACTTCCAAACAGGCTCATGTCTTTATTCAAGAAAATTAGAATTAGAATTGGAATTAGAGCATCAGATAATAAAAAAGCACCTTTATTTATTAAGAGTTTGTATTTAAAGTAAACATTTGACTCCTTACATACAGTCGAGGACTCATATTTTGTCTACTTTACTTTTTATTCTCATAAAAATTTGCCCCTTTAAAGTGCAGTTAGAACATTTGGGAACAAAACAATACAAGACACTATCATAATCAGATACATATATAAAATTGAGGTTTGTTTTGCTGATATCACACTGCTCAAGGCAACATAGTTCACAGCAGTGTCTGATTCAGTATTAAAAAATGAGATCAACTAATAAATAGCTGTAAGATCTTCAAGGTTTTTTAATGTGAATACTTATGCTGATTTTTGACCATAAAACGATGAGAATTAAAATTGTCTATTGAATTGGCACTTCACATTCTGGTAAAACTGTGATGAGGAACATACATACTTTGTACAGTGAGAACAGAAATAATTACCATTCAGGCTCTTCTTACAGCTGATCCTATTTTAACAAGGTGGCAAGCATTCTATATTTGTATCAGAATGGCCTTTGGTGTGAAATATTCTTATTTTTCTTCACCATGGCCCCAGGGAATATGCAATCATAACAATTTTGGAAAGATTTATCTACATTTTCTAAAGAAAAGCTTGTGAAAGCCTTTCACAGCTTGAAGTTTTGAAGGATGGCAGGAATTGTAGCTCAAAACACATTTTGAAGGTGCTAATTTAACCTTTAGTATCTATTTCTAAATCCTGGGAAATCAGCAAAGGGACACCTGGAAGTGCACCTCTTGATTAGCTTTGCCTGCTCTCTAGAATCTTCCAGAAAAAGAAAGCCCTCTGACATAATATTCTACTACAGGATCTTCTGAAGGGGAAACAGCAATAACGAAAGCAGTATTTTTCTAAATACTGAACAATAAATGTTTGAAATTAGTGTAACTTACTGTTTGGAATCATCACTGTCCACTTCATCTTCATCTTCTAAATGTGCTACATGTCCCCTAAAGAATTAAACAGATAGCACAGCTAAACAGAATAGTCAATTACCAATGTGTTCTTTGAAAACCTGTTTGTTTGAAAGAATAAATTACAGCTGCAACTCAGACAAGCAAAGGACTTCTACAAGCATTTGACAAAAATATAGCTCATAAGCACTTGACAGAGATAGGAGACACATGCATACCTCTTTGCATAAGAGAAAGGACTTTGCAATCAAGAAGAAAAGAAATTTAACAATTACCGCTGATGTAGCTCTTCTTCAACTGATTTTAGAAGGCTCCTTTAAAAATAGAAGTAAAATTCAAGGACAAGACACATTTAGCGAAGCACATAAAATCAGACATATTTGTAAATGATTTCACATATTAAAGCCATGCAATAAGTTATATCAAGTATTAAAGATAATACATGAAAACCGAATTGCAATCGGAGGCAAATGATTTTTCAGCTAATTACAGATTTCTATTCAAGTGTATGTTGGTGAGCTAATTACTGCACCTGATAATCAACTCTATGTACGACAGGAGGAGTACAGCTTATTTTTATATATAGTTATAATAATTATTTTTAAAAAAGCAGAGGAAAAGCCATCCTCAAATAATATAATGCAATGCCGTAAGAAAAAAGTTTGACAATATCTTGGATGATCAAGAAAGAAATTTAGCTGCATTAAAGTACATGTAGAAAATAATATGTTACAATGGCTCCTTTTTCTTATTCTGGAAGCAATAAATATTCAATTAAAATAGTTTTACAAGTTGATTAACATATAGTACACACATATATACAAACAGGTACATTTTATGACACAGATGCATACAGATGCACAGAAGCTATATTTCTATATGGAAAAGGAAAAATTCTTTAGCTACATATATAAGCACAACAAATAGTATTCTAGATGTAGAATAGAAGACCCATTAGACATGCAAACTGTAGATAATAGTGGTTGTAGTTCCAATCACTCTGAAGGATCAAGTTTGAGAGAAAAGCTAATGGTTTTAAAATTCATTTACACATTCACAACTGAATTCACTTAAATTTCCCTGGTATCATTATATAAATTTTACCTTCTTGAAGAAGTAAATCAATTAATATTAACATTATTTTTTAATGACTGATTCTGTTTTTTAAAATTTTATCAGTATTCAATTTATTTTGTTTTATATTTGGCATTTTTGTTTTTATAACTAACTTCAGTGTTGGAATAAATAAACAGCATTAAATAAAAAAATAAAGCAGTATATTAGCATCATTTATAAAGTGTACTCACTTATTTGCACCCAAGAAGTAACTGCCTTGAGGACCATGACCATATTCTAGCTGCAAATCCTATTGAGCAAAAACAATAATTACAAAAAAGTGCAATTGGGTCATGTTATCTTGTGGTCTTCCTTTTTTCCGAATTGCAAAATGGGCTTTGCTACTGTTGTTCTTATATTCAACTCAAATAATTACTGTCAATCCTTTCTACAGGAAAGGGTTGCATTATTATGTGAAATGTTTGCAACAAGAAGATATGTAATTCCAGAATAGCCTGGTGCCTTATTTTGGTTTGATGATTTCTTCTTTCTATTGTGATCTTTATAACATATCCCATTATTGTTTAGACCAAAGTTTCTCAACTTCAGATTGAGAAACACTGGTTTAGAGGGATTTCCAATCACTAGAAACTAACATTATAGAAGCACAGAAGTTAAAGCAAGGATTATATGTCATCAAGTTGACTTATAGCAACTACATAGATATTCTCCATGAAGTAACTATTTAAAAATATGAAGATACTATGATCAGTTCACATTTCTCATATCTTTTGTTTTGAATAATTTCATAGAAATAACCAAAACTGTTTTTATAGGAACCATGAATGCCTTTGTCATAGAAAGCAACAGCTTTATCATATGCCTGCATTTTCTTTCTGAAAAATGAACACTGTTGCTTGGTATGTACTATCCACCTTGGGAAGCATTCCCAAGCAAATGTAAATAATACATAAGAGAAATAGGATATATGAAATTATAATATTTAAGTATTACCTAATTATGTACATTACTAAGTACGGAATTTTTTTCTTCTCTTTCTTCTTCCCCTGGCCTAGTATTATCTTATATTTAAACACATGCCTCGGGTGGTGCAAAATATAACGGTTTTGATTTTTTCTTTTTTTTTCTTTTGCAATTTTTGGATGTTATTGGTCAAAAACCATAATATACATTGATTGATTGAATGGTTATTATTATGCTCAGCCCAAATATAATTTGTGGCATATTCAGGTCCTTTTTTTTTTTAACCAGTTAACAAACATGAGAAATGGTGAGCATTCTCTCTTTCTCTGAAAGCCCAATTTTTTTGTGTAAAAGGAAAAAAAGGAAAAAAGAAAAGAAAAAAAGAACACATCATAGTTTTAGACAACAACACCAAACAATAGATATGTAGGTTATATTAGCAAAATTAGAAGATCAGGACAGAATACCTCTGTCTTATATACTTGCTCTTTCTTATATACCAATGGTCTCCAACCTTTCTGGCCTGGTGGACCATCTGAAGTGGCAGTGGGGAGGGGAGAAGAGGATGGTTTCATGTGCATCTGCCCACCACTTTAACAAATGCAGCTGCATGTGCACACAAACACCACTTCTGCAGGCCGATTCTGAAAGGGCTATGGGCTGGGAGTTGGGGACTCATTATATATATTACTATATGTCCAAGCCAGATTGATACCTCATAGACTGCATCAAAATATTCAGACATGGTTTCTCTATTCAGAAAATACCTGCTGGGTAAGCAGTCCTATTTCACTAAATCAGATTTAATTGATGAATGTTTTGGTCTGTTCTAGCTAAATAAGTCTTAACTACTCTGCAATTTAAAGAAAGCACTTGAACCTTAGATTTATAACATCAAGAATTGGAATAGGCCCATTAAACCACTGGGTTCACTTGCTACCAAGCAACCACTGCTCTTATGCTCAGCCAGAATGAACAGGTTATTGATGTTCTCAAATAATTCTAAGCAATAATTAAGCACTTCATATCTAAATGAATATTATATTATCTTCTGATAGTTCTGCAAAAATATGTTGCATATCTCTATAGTAAGGTATTTACAATAAAAGTTTGCACACACTGAACAATTTAGGTGTTTTATTTTTTATCATAGAATGTAAGGGTTGGAAAAGATCTTAAATAATCCAACTGTTTACCCTTAAACTATAGATGATGAAGACAGCCACAATATAGTTTTAAGTATACAACGGTTGTATTCTAGCATGTCAGGAATTACTTTGAAGTACTAAATCTCATTGATAGAGAAGCAAAAGAATTGTGGAAAGCTGGAATCGTTGGGGAACTCTGTTCTAGCACTAGAAGATGAAGTTAGATCAGCATTCTGATCATTACTAGTTGGACGACTTCAGGAACTGATGGAATATTCAGAAAAATATAGCAAGCAACAGAAGAAGAATCAGTAAAGGATCTACCCGAACTATGCCAGAAAATATGAAACACAGCACCTTGGCCAACAGACTGGAAGAGATCAATGTTCCAATAACAAAAGAACCAAACTTTAAAAAGTATGCAAATATTGTACAATATCCTTAATTTTATATGCTACCAAAATAATGCTTAAGACCATCCAATGCAGATTAGAGCTCTCTCTATATAAAAAAGAATGCCAGATATTCAATCTTAGAAAAGGAGGGGGAACAGAAGACATTATTGCTGATGTATGCTGGATAATTTAGAAAACCGAAGAATACCAAGAGGAAGTCACTATGTGGTTCATTGATGAAAGAAAGGCCTTTGACTGTGTTGATCATGTCAAATTGCGGAATTTGCTCAGGAGAATGGCAATCTCAGAATATCTCACTATGATAAAGTTATATATAAGTCAGAAACCCACATTATACACAGAACATGGCAAAACAGATTGGCAAGGAGTATGACAAGGCTTTGTACTCTCCCCTTATTTATTCAAAGTATATGCTGAATATATATTAAGGAAGACTGGCTTGGAAGAAAATGAGAGCAGTTTTAAAATTGGAGAAAGAAACACCAATAACCTGTTCCAGGTTGGTGACTACTACTATGATATCTGAAATACCATTGGCAATAATAGTAATAAAAGCTCTAGTAATAAAAGCTACGGAGCATAATAAAAAATTAGTCAAAGATTAAATATAAAAAAGACCTAATTGATGACAATAGGTAGACAACTAACCTTAGAACTGACAATGAAGATATCAAAGTGGTAGATATTTATTTATTTAGCATATAGTATATCATAAATGGACTAGCAATATAAATATTGTCTTTTAGGATCAACTATCATCAGTAAAGGAAAATTGAGAAATTCTAACACTTGATAGAACAACCATGAAGAAAAAAATCTCATGAGGTCTCTATATTGACAAAGATCAAAATAATGCAAGCAATGGTATTTCCTGTAATGCTCTATGGAAGCAAAAATTGGACTTGAAAGTAGCTGGATAGAAAAATTATTGAGGCATTTGAACTTTGATGTGGGAAAAATGAGAGAAGTTATGTAATTTCTTACACTAACGTCTTTTAAACAGAAATTTATTTTCTGCAAATGTCATGAAGCAGAAATGTTATATACATGTCATGTTCTAGAATTCCGTTTTATCTATTTATTTATTTTGAAATTTATTTATTGCCCATTTTGTGTTTTACAACATAAAAACATTAAAACCATCAATTATAAAATAACACAGCAGATAAATTCATTAATACAAAATGGTAAAGAAAGGAACCAGACACATGGGGAGGGGAGGTAGACTTAGATTTTATTTAGTCAACCACCTCCAATGTGAAGCTCCCGCATTGAGTCCCCAAACTGTCTGTCAGAGCCAGGTCTTAAGGCTCTTATGAAACATCAGGAGGGTGGGAGCCAATCTTACCTCAGGGAAGAGGGTATTCCAGAGGGCAGGAGCCATGGCAAAGAAGGCTCTTTCCTGGATCCCTCCATCTAAAATTCCTTGGCTGACTGGATCTTCTAACCATTTACTACTTGGTTATTTAAATGCTTGTTTTCTTCCGTTCAATCATGTCTGATTCTCAGAGACTGCCTAGACAAATCCCTGCAGTTTTCTTGGCAAGATTTTTTTAGAAATGATTTGAGACTGCCTCCTTCCTAGGACTGATAGAAAGTGACTATCCCAAGATCACACATCAGGCTTTGTGCCTAAGCCAGAACTAGATAGAACTCATGTTCTCCTGGTTTCTAGTCTGATGTCTTAATCATTACACCAAACTGACTCTCATTTAAATGCTAATATATAATAATTTATTATTTCAAATTGCTTTATCTTAATATGTGAGATTATACAGCCCATTATATAAAAAATCAATATTGTTACACATTAAATGTATAATTTTATGGTTGAACTGTTTAATGAACTTGACTACAAATGGTGAAAGCAACATAAGAACTGGACAAAATATTTCATTTTTAAAAACAACACACACATACACTGACAAAGAAAAAGCAATATATGAAAATACCAGATTAGATCTTGCAGTGTAGTATATTTCTTCTGAACTGTCCAAAAAATCGTTACTGTCAGGCTGTTTATCAGATAAAACCAGAAACTCAAGTTAATTACTTCTAAACTAAAAGAAATCCAAGTATAAAGGGATATTTTGCATAATAGTGGACTTACTATTTAGTAGAGTTTTTAGAAGTCTACACAAGTAACAGTTGGGTAAATGTAATATCAAAAGTGTAGTTATGGCTTAAAACAAATATAACAGCAGATGAAAAGGATGTCATTTCATTTTTTATCTCTTCCCTCCCTCTGTTCCTCCTTCTTTCACCTCCCTTCCCCAAATTTAAAAATAGAAGTTCACTGAATAAAGCAGATGTGATCCTCACACTTCATTATCCAAATATGTATGACTTCAAAAAGCTATTGAATGAGAATAAGAAAACTCTTTAAGACCAAGCCTGAAGCCAGAGTTTCTTGGGAGTTTAAAATAAGTAAAATAAAAATATTAAATTGACAAAAGGCCAACTATTGATTTTTTTAAAAAATTAGATTTATATGCTATTGAATTAATAATCTAGTTGAATTCTATAACTGTAAACATGTGTCCTTTATTGGAAGCTGATTCCATATACTCTACCTTAAGTTAAGTCCTTCCTAAAATAATTTCCATTTAAATTGGAGAGTTATCATAAATTTGTTGATAACTTGGTAGATTATTAAAATCTAATCTTCCTTTCAAAAGGACAATGGATCATGTAAAAACCGTATCTATGGGTTTTTTTTGAAGAACTATACCTTTAATTACAGGAACAGAAAAGAATGGCTTGTTTTTCCATAAACAGTTTTTTCCCTAATACAGAGGGAAACTATCAAGTACTATAAATAGTTACAGAAAGTAAAATAGTTTCTATTTATGTTCAATACTACTTCTGAGTGTCCCAGGCTACTCTTTAGACCCAGAAATTGTTGAAGATATCCAATTTTATTTATAAGTTTATTGTTATAACTGGGCTGTATACTAACAAGATGCATAGGAGAACTGTTTTATGAGTTCTGATTTAAACATCAACGAAAGTGAGATTGTAGATAACTCAGAATATCTTCCTGCCACTCTCAGAATAACAGCAAAATCTATGTCAAGATTGTGACCATTGTCACACTTACTGAAAGCAAGAAATATATATTGGTTTACATAAATACAGTAAATAGTGTGCTTCAGTGTTTGCTTTAACTGACTGTTTTTGGATTGCTCCAAAGGTATCAGCTTTCACATTCCTCAAGAGAATAAAAATTAATGGAGATTCCAAATCAGAAAAAACTATTTGAAATTAATTACTTGGAAAATAATGAAATGCTGAAATGTAAAAATGATGCCAATCTTTGCCAATCAAATGAAGGTTGAAGAAAGAAAAGCAAATTAATTGATAAACTGAGCTAAGAGTTGCTAATACAATGAAGGCTATTGTTTGTATAATATGAAATGTATACTGTATAGAGTGATTGTCCAGTAAATTCTTTTGAAATTAGGTAAATTTTGGTTTCTTGGTGGATATGAGTACATACCAAGTGTACAATCCTGTTTAAAAACCATCTGTATATCTATATTCATAGCAATAATTACCTGTACATGAACATTGCATTATAAAATAGGACCCCTGACTGATATTGCTTATCAGAAACTAAAACAAAATATTAGCAGAAGCTATGTGAGAGATGAAGAGGTATATCTAAGGTAGATTACAATTATTTCTCAATGAATTTTAATTTAAAATCAGTAAAGCTGCATGAAATAAAATATCTAGGAAGGATATAAACAAGTCCAGAATGGAAAATACTGGCGGATGAATTCCAACTATTCCCTTCAGTCCCCACTGCCTTTGTCCTGGAGGGATGGGAAAGTCTCCGAACGAGATAAAGTTCTGAACTACGATGAGTTGCACAACAAGAACAGAAAAAAACCTTGCATGAATTAAAATTCACTGATATAATAACATGGAGTAAATTGCTTAACTTAACATATGCCAACTGCTATTACTGCTTAAAAATTGTCAGCTAGGAGTTTGTCACTTATTTTACGATATCCTATTTTCCTTTTTGTCATAGTTCAAGGCCTGGGTGTAATCAAGTAAGGAGCTTCAAACAAGAATTTTTCCACCATCTTTATTCTCCACTATCTATCCACTATTCATTGGAGAATATGTATCTAAATTCTAAGAATCTCTGGGCGGGAATTGGAAATATTTTGCTGAAATTCTAAGCAGTCATGCTATTTAAAAGCCAAATGTAATACTGATGAATCTTTGGCTCTGGATGCTCAGCTTTGTCTCTCATTTCTCCCTAAAACTATCTTACTCTGCCCATGCGCAGCTGGCAGCGTTCTGCAATTTAAATGGGAAAGAAAATGTGCTAAGATCTCTCTTTCCACATGCTAGTATTATCTTCCTTGCAATCATGTACCAGAATCTTTGAAAGGCTGCAGGGATGCTTGATCACATATGATGTACACTGTACTAAATCATGTGGATCAACTGGCAGTTTAGGCAACATTCTAGCACTATAAGACTGTGAACAAAAATTCAAAAAAATTAAACTAGAAATAACTGTTAAAGAATGTCAGCTTCCTCTGTATAACATTCTTTGAGCAAATGGAATTTTACTAAGTTAAATATGATAGCAATTTACTAGCTTTTCTTTTAGTACATAATATATAACAGTATCTATATAATAACCAAAGATCCTGATAATTTGAGGGAAGATGAAGGACTAGATGAATATAGTGCTTTACAAAAAGCTCTTTTAGCAAGCAGGTTTTTCCTATGCCTGTCAGTCTCATTGTAGCAATACATCAAGCTAAAATGTGCTCTGAAGGATATAAAAAATTAATTGACCTAAGCTAAAATAAGATATATATATATATATATATATATATATATATATATATATATATATATATATATATATATATATATCTTCTGATGCAAGAAATTTTTTGTCCTCAGAGATAATTACAAAGGGTAATTTTAAAAAGAATCGATGGATGGATGGATGGATAGTAGATAGATAGACAGACAAATAGAGATATTGAATATGATGAAATGCTGATTTTAGTTATGGTAGTAACTCCTCCTAGCTGATTGATTCCTTCCTTCCTTCCTTTCCTCCCTCCTGCCACAATAAGAAATGACTCTAGATAGTTTAGAAGATATAGTTTACAATACAAAAAGCTTGTATGCTTTTCCCAGAATTATTTCAATCTTTCTAGAAGTTTGCATTTTCCAATTGTTACAGGATGCAGTTGCCATACACCAAATCCCATCCTCCATTCACATTGCTTTCCTACTTCCTATACAAAATACAGCTTCAACTTTACAGATGGAAAAGGAGAAATATTCAATAATGGAAAAACAAGATACAAGTTAACTCCTCTTTACTAACTCAAAACTCTATAAAGTGAACAGAATATTTATATTGTGTTCTAGCACTTTTGGTAGATGATGTTAAATAATTTAAGACACAATAATTATGATAATGGTACCTCCTGTTTTTACTGTATTCTATGCTAAAGCAATTGGAAGAAGTGGAGACAAGAATGGGAAAGCTGAGGAAATTGCCCTTTCGAGTGGCAATACTTAGAGCCATTGCTGATTAAATTTTAAAATTCTCAGACTATACATAAATTCCTCAGATAATTCCTTAATAATTTTGAGGTCTTATACAAATATATCCTATAGTGAACAAAGTATGTAGTTCAGAGATTTTTACAGATTTCACCATTCACATATTTTAGAGAAGAAATGTAATATGGTTGCATTACTTACGAACTCATGATGTGGTTCTGTCTCCTTTCTTAAAGGAGGATCGAATTTTACTTGACCAACTATTAAAAAGAATAAGTGATAAGGAATGGTTATATATTCTCCCATTGATTTTCCAAATTATTGCATTATTATTCTTGGGAGCACTAAGAAACACAGAAAAAAAAAAAACAAGAACAAGAACAAAAGCAACATAGAAGCCCAGATGAGCTATCTTGGCTATAAATAACAACAAAACAAATCAAAGCTATAAAAATAATTAATGAAGCCTGATTGAAAAAACTATGAGACTCACACCTTTTCTTCCCCATCAGCATATAAACAAATAGAAGTATCTCCTTATTTAGCTCTACCACTTGACTGTACAAATTCAATAGAAATTGACTACTACCTTTTCATCTAAGAAGGTGATTAGTGGAAGAACCCATGCCCATAACTCACAAGAGGGAAGCAAGATTTTATATACTTGCTTAGGGAGTAAATCAGACAATTCAGCAGTTCATACTTCAGAATAATAAACATACATTTGATTGTATTTTAAAGGTAGTTCAAATAGATCTTTGAAATACCACCAGCAATGAAATCTGGCCAGATCTATCTGGCTCGTGTGAACCGGTAGCAGTGACAGCGGGAGACTGCCCACCCGCTCGTTTTGACGTGCGCGCTCACATTCCCGAACTGGTAGCGAAGGTAAGTGCATTTCACCGCTGAATATCACTAAACAATCTGCAGACAAGGTAACAAGCAGCACCTGAGTCTACAGAAGGAATGTAGGTGTGGCAAACCTCTCACAGAGTTTCTTGGCCTATAAAGGTGAGCGGGGATATACTTTCAGATTTGGAAGATTCTGTTACTGTAGTATTAGAATAAAGTAAGAACTTGTACTTCTGGGTGTGCTTCTTTTCTGGACTACCTCACAAGGCTAGCACTTATTGTTTGCATTTCAATATTAAACTAATCAACTAATAACTGGGCTAGGATGCCTAATAAAAAAGAAATGGCAAACATCCAATATGAATTAGGTGTGCAGATATGAGTAGTTTATTCAGGTCAGTTTACGATGAGTGACTCTACTTACAGTTTATTTCAGAGCGTGTTTTTTCTTCTCTCACATTTCTACTTGTTGAGTGAATTCTATGAGGTACAAGAGGCTGGGGAAAATATTGTATTAAATATTCATTAAAAATGAACAAAATATTCTCCACTTTCAAAATCACAGTACAAGATATTTTTGTGATCCACTGAAATTCAAATTTAAAATCAGTTTCAAACAACGACATTTCCTGGGAAGGAAGAAATAATTTTGATTTTTAGATTAAGACAACTGCTCCAAAATTTACATTAATTCCCAGTGGAAAGTCACACTTGGTTTAAAAATTCTACTACCTTATATAACAAACATTATTTGGCAAAGACATAATTCTTGTATCTCTATCCAATTCAAGGAAAGCCTTAGGCAAGACTTTTCAAGAGGAAAAGGGGAAGATGTTATCTTTGTATTTTAAAAGAACTATCCTTTATTAGGAAAGCATCTCTTCCATTGTTGTTTCTAATCTACCATGAGAACTCCCTGGACAAGTTAATTAAATTAACTGCATGAAAAAATGAAAACAAGCAGGTGGGCAGCAAAGGAGATTCTCTTCCTCTCTTCACAACTATTTGTTCATTCTTTTCTGGTTATTGTTTCTTTAAATAAGTTCATTCTAAATTAGTGAAAAATTACAAGTAAATGCTATTTTGGACAGTAAGCTATAGAATCAAAGATAATAAAAGTAATAATTAGTATCTCCTTTAATTGATACTTCCCAAATTTGAAAATTGAAGGTATTTAATAAAAGTCAATTTACTTTGGAAATTGCTCCCTGCACACATCTTACACAAGGGGCAGTGATTTTAACCATTCTAAGAGCCATGCTTCATTGATGCACTTTTGCATTACATTCTGTAATAAGCAGTATTAATTCACCTCAATATATTTATAGCTATCTAAGAGACTGAATTTTTGTTGTTATCCTGTGAAAATTTGTCCTAGGTTATTATTATTATTTTAAAAAAGCTAAAAATAACATAAATTTACACTGCGTATATATCAGGAATTTTAGCCAGGATATTTTAAGTCAACACTTGCCAAAAACCTGGACAAGAATTATAAGTTAAGCATTATCTATACTTTGTCAAGCAAAACAGAATGTATACAAATACAGGACACGCACCAAGCAGTAGCTTTTAAAATACTGAAAATAAACACTGTGGTTGCTATGCTGGATTAGAACAATTCTGGTATTCTCATGGCTACTGCATGTCTGTGTACTTCCACAGAACCTACTGGATCTTTGTGATAAGGACAAAAGACACTATCCTAATTATTAGGTTTGTTTTTGAAGATTTTATTCTTGAATTCAGCATTATAAAACAGACTGAGGAAGCATAGTATTCTTTCAAATAAAATCTTTTTTCCTAACAGAAATCCAGTTTCATTATTAATTCTGCATTTATCAACAGATTCTCGACTAAAGAAAGATGCATAGCATCAAGCAGAAATATGCACATAATTTTAAAACAACATTCTTTATTATTTTATTATTTATTTATTTTATATTGTGTTTTTATTTTCTGTAAGCTACCTTGAGCCGTGAGCGATTATATAATATAAATTTTCCAAATTAATTTAAATATGCTAGGTAATTTAAATTTACCAAAGAACACTAGCTACTGTAGGTTTTAAGTACTTATATCAGTTTGGTTATATAGCCAAATGTTTAAATATCATAGCTATATTTAAATGAATTTCTTACCTCAGGATCATCATCATCAAAATCATGATAGGTGGAATGATCAGGATTATTCATTTTATCCAAAAGTTCAATAGCAAGAGTCCGGCTTAAAGGCTGGGTAATAAAAGGGTGCTTAAAATACAAAATGCAATAGATAAGTATATGAAAGATACTGGCATGGTAATTTGAATGTGGTTTACAACATCATAAAAACATTAAATAAAATGAACCTTAACTTTTATTATGAATAGAATTCTCAAAACATTCTGGATGAATTCTAAATAGCCAACAGAGATATTTCAAAACTTTCCATACTTTGCAAGATAAGCCAGCAATGCTACCTCACTTTTCCATATTTTTAAACTATGGGGAGAATAAGACTAAGGTACCTGATCATATGGTAGTCTGAGGAAAACTATTAAAATTATTATTGGCAGTGGAGACTTTACAAACAATGTAAGAAAAGGGATGGGCAGCTTAATACTATCCAAGCTGAGGAGTGGTTGTAGTGAAACCAAGTTCAAATGATAGCACTGTGATGGTAAACCTATGGTACACGTGCTACAGGTGGCATGCAGAGCCCTCTCTGCGGGCACGCCAGCTGTCACCTCAGCCCAGCTCCACCGCACATGTGCGCGTGCCTCCTGCTGCACAGCAGGAGGCACAACAGGTTTTCGGGTCTCTGCTGTGCATGTGTGGGGAATGGGCTGCAAGCAAGGGATGTGCACAAGCATGCACAGGGGGTGGCACGCATGCTAGGGGGTGCAGGAGGCTTTCCAGGCCCAAAACAGGGCACGGGGGAGGGGGCTCGCGTGGCCCCACCACACCCTGTTTTGGACCTGGAAAGCCACCTACACGAACCTGGAAGCCAAAATGGGATGTGGGGCAGGGCACTCACATTGCATTTGGGGGTTTGGGCAGGCATGCGTGTATTTGTGTGTGTGTGCGTGTGCTTTGGGCATGTCGGCACCAAAAAGGTTAACCATCACTGTGATAGCACATACGTCTCCCTAGCCTACAGATCCTGTTTTTTAACGCCCAGGTGGTTGTTGGTTAACAATAACTATATCATTGAGGAACAGGCACATATCATAGAGAGCTGATTTTGGAGAAGGGATTCTGCTGGTATATCACCATTGCACTGTCTAGCAGTATCTGCACTGACCTAAAACCTAACAAGGAAAATCCATCCAACTAACAAGGAAAATAAGCACCCCAAACTAACGTGTCTAAATTAGATGAATTTTTCTAGCACTTCCTATTGAAAGCTTTTTTCACATGACAAAAGTGGATATTCATAATTTTAAAACAGTTTGGAAAGGATAGAAAAGTCACTTATACCTGTAATAGTTTTTCAGCTGTAGGCCTTTTTTTAGGATTCTTTGTAAGTGCCATTTTGATAAAATGATGAAAGCTATTTGACCTGTAAAACAAAATTATAGTTTTTATAAAGATAGTTAATGTTCACAGTAACTAATACAATGCAACTATATTGCTGCAATATTTACCATTTCATTTTGTCCTTTAGTTTGGGAGGCTGAAAGTTGCTTTTTGACATTAAAAACAGTGCTCTGAAAAAGAAGAAAAGTGGTTACTTCTACAAAATTCCTGTCAGTTGACTTGCATGCAGAGAAGCAACATCGTGTTTGCCTTTAGCAAGAAAAAGATAATTCTCAATGGACCACTGTATCTTCAGAAAATGGAAAAGAGAAGAAAAAATTATTTCAAGCGAAAATTAAGCCAGCAGTCAGTCTTTCTTTTAAGAAAGAAATTTGAAAAAGCTTTGATAAATTAGGATAGTTAGGCTTCCTTGAAACTTTATGACTGTGTGTGCATGCAGTATTATTTCTTTTCATTTCATGAAGTTGTAAGATCACAGTTTGCAACTCTGGATGGAGCATATCATTAAAAATTTAAAAAATCAAATGATAAATAAGTAAATAAATTAAAAAAATCCCATGTAACACTGAACATCTTATAAAGGTCAACATGTAGCTGAGGGTAGGTACAGCAAACTTTCACCCTCACAACGGAAGAGATTAATCTACCATCTTGGTCCAACAAATAAGAGAAAACTCAGGGTCATTCAAATCTTAGCAGGGAGTTCATTCCAAAGAGCAGCAACAGAATAAGCTCATATCCTAGTTCTTATTAGATTATGCTTCAAAGGAAGGACTTGGAATAAACTCACCTGGACAGTCTTGTGGGATAAGCAGAAATTAACAGGACATAAATGGTCCCACAAATAATTTGGTCTGGTACCAGCACCTACTTTATAAATGATTATCAGCATTTGAATTATACCCAGAACTTTTGGAGCCAATGCAGTTCGCTGAGTGTTACATGGGCATCTTGAGGTGCACCACTTGCTACTAATGCCACTGTAATCTGGACCAGCTGCAGCTTTTGGATGTTCTTAAAGGGCTACTTTATATAGAGTGCACTGCAGAAAGTGAATCAGGGGGTGACTAAGGCCTGAGAGACAATGTGCAGGGTTTCCCAATCCAAAAATATATTTACACGTGTTTACCCAGCTGCTCTGATAAAACTACTGCCACTCATAGTCTAGTAGTTATTACCTAATCTAGTGTTCCGTAACCTTTCTGGATTGGGGACCTGGCGTGGTGGTGGGGGAGAGAAGGGATGGTTTTGTGTGAATGGCACCTGCTGCCTGCAGGTGTGGAATGATGAGTGCCAGCACCCGCTGCTTGTTGTAAATGGAGTGACCCATGCATGGATGCTCACCTGCCACTGGCATGGCCCGCTTCCAAATGGGCCATGGCCCCCGATCTAATCCACTATCATGTCTAGTCTAGGCTTTTATGGACTCTAAGTATGTAAACTACTTTTTCAGTCTTCATTTTTCCTTCTGTCTGGGGACCTCAGAAATATTCAATGGTATCATAATACGTACTAGATGACCAAGGCCAAATATTTCAGCCCAATGTAAAGCAATCTCTAAATTGTAGTGTTTTAAAGCCAGAAATTCAAGTGTCTTGCCTCTATGAAAGCTAGTCTATTCATTTCCAGCTTTATTGTACTCCCAAATACCTAATATCATACCATTAATTTTAATGCAGGAAAGATACATACATAATCATTTCTAGTTTTTAATAGAATAAAAATAGCAAGAAATCGCACAACTAAAATATGTGGATTTCATTTTAAATTTTGGCACTTAGGTTAAAAAACTGGAGGTTGTCCTTAATATATTCCACATTCTGGTATTATCTATTCAAATACTTTATTACAACCAATACAGTTAAAGATAAACTATCTTTTTAAATTGTCTCTTTTTCTCAACTGTTATACATTAGGTATTTGAATTCATTTCCTGCCTTTTCTGAAACCTCCATTTCATTTGGTGTTTCTTTCTAGCACTCGTTATTTGTATGAACTTGAGCAGAATTTGATTGTATGAGGAATAAATACAGTCAACAGTAGCACTATTTTTAACTTCTAGAACACATCCTTTAGCCACAGAGTTATTAGAGCTTACTATTACTTACTCACCTCATGGGATGCAAATCAAACATTGGAGGCTGAAGTTCTGCTAGTTCAATAGCAGTAATCCCAACAGCCCAAAGGTCACAAAGTTGATTATATCCACCTTTCCTTTCAACCGCAGCAACCTCAGGGGCCATCCTAAAAAACAGAAAAATGGCTTGCAAAATGCACTCTTATTCCTAGATTTCAAGACATCATTCCATCCAAACTTTTTTCAATCTATTTGTGTGGTAGTTAAAAGAGTAATGACTGGGAAAGAGGCTAAGATATATTTCAACCACTCTTCTATCTTCATGAATCCCAAATCTAGCTGCCAATATTCCTCTCCATCTTAGAAAAAAGCTTTTCCTTTGTTGTATCATTCTTGATAAAGGTATAAGAATAGACCAGACTAATACTTGATATTGATGTTGTGACAACACTTTACAATTACTGTTAATGGTATAAATCTATTTTGCTTTTGAGCAACAAGTCTCCCCTAATATACTGTAGGCTTCCATATAACTGTAGATAGAATGAAAATGAAATGTAAAATAAAAATGTAACTGGCTTTATATATTGGCAAACCTTCCCTCCACCAAAAAAAAAAAAGGATGACAGATAATGAATATCCTGGGCCGGTAGAGATACTGAAGAGGAGTAACTTTCCAAGTTTGTTCTAGCAAATTGGTGTTTTGCAACTGTCCAATTTTTTAATAATGTAGCATTTGTAATTGGCAATCATTTTATTAATTATAAGCCTCACTTACTCATTTTCTTTAATAGGCTCTCAAAATACTAAATGTTCATTACTGTGTTTCCCCGAAAATAAGACCCTTTCTTATATTTTTTTGAACCATATTGCCATGCGCTCAAAAGCCTGATTGGGCTTATTATCAGGGGATGTCTTATTTTAGGGGAAATAGGGTAGTTAAAAAATGGCAGGGGATCCTTGGAATAAAAGTAAATTACCAGTATGGAGTTCCAATGAAAGATTTCCTTTTTGCAATTGTAGCTGTTATTTGTGCTGCTACTCCAAAATCGGCTATAAAAGAATATGGAAGAGAATAAGTACACATATTTATAATAAACAGAATATTTAAAAACTGAAAGTCTTTGTATAGTTAAGATTTTTATTTAAACAATTCTTGAAAATCTTTTTAATGCTCTTTTCATGTTTCTGTTTCAGCATCACTATCTTCCACAAGGTGCAAGTATTTATTAAAGATTGGTTACCCCAGTCTCACATTAGCTCATATTGTAATAACAGAAGTCTCTCTTTCATTAGATCTTATTTACAATAACTATATTAGGTAATTTTATTGCCTATATTAAGTAATGTTATTTTTAGGTAACTGCACAATCTGAAATACACAGCTGGGACTCAAACTGCCACTTGAAGTTCTCACAAACAATCTTGATAGGAGTCTTAAGGTATATTAAATGTTAGCTTGCATAAAACTGAACATACATAGAAGTACTTACCCAACTTCACATGGCCATTATCAGTTAAAAGAATATTCGCTCCCTTAGGGAAAAATGGTAAAAGACATCTTTTTAGATTTTTTAAAAAATATTTATATTAATGCAGGTATCAGTACAAACTTATGCTACATGTTATAAACTGTGTAAATCTTCAAAATATCAATGTTAGAAATGATTTTCATTACAATACCAAACGTATGTAGACAATAGGCAAGACATCTCAAGATAATGCTGTATCAACTAAACTGCCTATCAATATAGCAGACAAACAAGAACAAATATTGAAAAATGACAGTAAAATAAGTATTTATTTTATTAACAGAGATATCTTCTACTTTAGAAGATAAAACTGGAACAAAACACTATATTCATAAAATAGGTGTGAAGCTATGTTCAGACCCATACAGTGGCAGTAAGAGTGACAAAATATGTGTACTTTTATGCCTTTTATTACGTCTGTGAATTCTCACCCCATGTCTCAGTCTCGGCTGTCCAGACCTTGTTAGGGAAGAACGGGTAGATTGATATACTTGCAGTATACTACACGTTTTCCGCAGATAAAATAACTTATCTTCACTTGAGATTGAATAACATTTGGGAGAGTTACACAAGGGCATTATTTTGATATTGCAGAATCCAAAGAAATGGATAGAGTCCTCAATAATACAAGTTCAACTATCTGAGGAATAGATCCATGCTTCGAGAGGTGATAAATGCCACTTAAAGGGAGGGTGACATAACAAAAACCTTGAGTTGGGGGTGCAACTTTTCTTGAACATCCCCACTCTCAATCCAGCCATATTAAAACATGCTTTACAAAAGCTCCTATCTTCCAGTTTGAGGACAGATTCTGAGGAATCATTTGCAGAGGATCCTATGTGAAATAGATTATCTAAATCCCTTTCAGTCAGATTTCAGACCTGAATGTGATGGAAACAGCATTGGTCATTGTGGATGACCTTTAAACCTTTGTCCAGTTTCAGCTGGTGTACTAATTGCAGATCTACCTAAACCAGGAAGCCCTGATGATGCTGACTCAGAACCTCGTTATCATGTAGCTCAACTGAGATGTGCTGTATTTAAAGATAAAAAGTCCCTTCAGGCATATGAAACAATACTAGATATGTAAGCTTATGTAATAACAAAGTCAAAAGCAAAACAGTGTAATCAGGGGTGGGATTGAAAAATATTAGCAATTGGTTCTCTGCACAGTTGCTGGTGGGCATGGCCATGGGGGCGTGGCTTCCTTCATCATGTCAGGAGGGGAGGTTTGCCCTCCCCAGGCTCCGGAGGCTTTCCTCAAGCCACTGGGAGGGTGAAAATGGCCTCCCCTGGGCTCCGGAAGCCGGAAATTTCCGGACTTCTGGTAGGCCCATTTTTCGCCCTCCCAGTGCCTCCACGCAGGCCCTGCATTTACCTGGCATCCAAAATGGGCTGCGTGGAAACTTCTGGGAGAGGCAGGGTCAGCCAGTTCTTGCAACTACCGGTTTGGCAAACCAGATTAAAATTAACATCCGGTTCACTGAACCAGTCCGAACCAGCTGAATCTCACCCCTGAATCTAATAGAAAACTCATTCAAGTCAAGAACATTGAACTGTATTAAAGGCAAATTCTATTGAAATCTAAATATTACCCATGGAAACAATTCATGGGAAGAGTAAGCAATTTCTGCATGAAATTCATTAGATTGCCTTATTCAAAAGTAAACTACATTTTGCATAACTTGTTCCATGCATATCTTCTTGAATACAGATGTTAGAGAATGAAACTTTGTGTTTTTTTGCAACATACAAATGCTGTTGGTTTAATTAACAATGTGAAATAACTTTAACTCAGTTGGTTCAAAGGAATCAAAGTTCTATTGTAATTATTACACAATCTTTTTTGTTTGTAAAAATATTCCTTCAGATAAGACATTTTATATTATTGCAATAATAATCTCATGGTCACAGTCTTGCTTTATTTTATAAAGCTCAGAATTGGGTATTTTATGCACTTTAAAAATGATTTCAACAATAATCCTACCTTTATATCTCTATGCATTTTTCCTTTATTGTGCAGGTAATACAATCCCTGTAATTAAAAGAAAAGGAATAAAGTTCTTAGAGGAAGACAGGTTTTCTGTGAGTGTATGTTCTATATAGTAAAAAAATCAAACTAGATTTTTAAAAATTACAAAGGTGTAGTTCTCTTATGTTTGAAATAAATATCACTGCATGACCAATCCATGCTTGAAGAAATGACAGAAGGAAAGAGATAGATAACTGTTAAAAAACAGCTGACTTTCAACTAAAAAATGTAATCCTTATGTATTTTTTATTACTAAAAGGCAAGCATAAGCAATAAGCACACAGCTTCACTGAAGCCTGACACCTGAAATATATTGGTGTCAAAAAGAAGCACTACTGTAATCAATTACTGGTCCCTTCTTCTGATAGAAGAATTAAACTTCTTCTGTTCAGGATCCGGGTGCCAAGCATTTCTTCTTTCTTATGAAACCTGCCATATGAGTGAGAAGTCAAACAAAAATCTTTGTAATCATCATAGCCGCTCACTTTGTACCTAAATTTCAAAGGCAAATTCTCTGCACAAGATAGTCTTAGCTCTCTGCAGCTCTGTAAGACAATGCACACAGATACACAAACACATACCTAAGGGCAAGTGCAGAGGCTGCATTTTGTTTTGGTTGTTAAAGCTCAGTTAAGAAGCATTATTTTAGGGAAATGCATATCTTACAATTGTGCAGTTCTATACTCCCCCCCCCTCCCATTATTCAACAGAAATGTCTGGTATCTTTTTTCTATCCTAAAAGCCAACAGTGTAACAATTTGTTTACCTGCAGTGTCTCTCTGCTTACATAGGCAATCTGTTGTTCTGAAAGTGGTCCAGTCACTAAAAGAGAATCCATCCAAATTAAGTAACATTGTTTTCATTGTTAACTTTGAAAAACTCAAATCTCTTGCTTGCTTTCACGTACATATATCCACTGTTCATATTCTGAACTTGAAATAAACATCACAGAAAACTTTTATATTTGAGTTTTGCCAGAAACCCAAGAAAAATATAGAATAAAAAAATTAATCTGGAACTCATATTGACGCCACAAGGATTAAAGCTGCTTTTATTGTGCTATTATAAATTAACCCAAGCCTGCTACAATGTCTGATTAGCAGAGGTAGTTTAAAAAATGATATTTGTAAGATAAACCACGTGCAATGTTAGAAACTGCCATCTATTTTCTATGTTCTACGCCTGGACTATTGCTATGTACTCTATACGGGGCTATCCTTGAAGAGTATCTGGAAGCTTCAGCTGGTGCAGAAGGCAGCTGAGCGGGGCAGTTCTTGGGACCCCAAAGTTGGCTCATGTTATAATGTTGTTCTGTGAGCTGCAATGGCTACCAGTTGGCTTCCAGGCCCATTCAAGGTGCTAACATCCCATCTCCTCCTTGTACACACTTTGCTCCTTCCCACTCCATCCTGGTCAATTTTCTTTTAACTGAATTTTAAATTTAAGATCCCTGTTTATTTTTTTTAATGTTTTATAGTGCATTTTAATTGAATGTTTGTAAACTGCCTTCAGTAGCTTTGGTGAGGTGGGTGGCACATAAATTTGGTAAATAAATAAGATAAATATTTAGGGCTTTTAATTTTATGATTTGTATTTTTACAAATGGAACCTGCAGAATATTCTGGTATAGTTCTAACTGGCCATTCCCTCCAAACAGGGCTTCTATTCTATTTCCCTTTCTTTTCCTTCTCAGTACTCTCCCTAATCCCTAATATTTTATGATTTCTTGAGCATTGTTATTTCAACGAAATAAACTAACAAATAGGAAGCCGACTGAGATGGGGCACCACTCAAGCATATGTATACCTTTGCAATGGTAAGCTTTTCTACAATAAACCACTTTGCAGGCATTCTTTAATGAAAGAGGTTGTTCCATCATGGTCATGGTTGGGAGGGGCAGATACGGTGGGGGCAGGGGGCCACATCATACTAGGGGAGCACGCAACCGCTGTCTTCAAGCGGTGTCATGCTCCGACCTCCAAAGCTCTTCTCGTTCCCTGGGTTGCTCAGAGTCTCAGAGCCCGAGCCTTAGGCTGATGCTATGCAATGTCAAGTCCGCAGCTAACAAAGCCCCCCTCATTTGTGAACTAATTCAAGAGGGGAGAGCGGACCTGGCAGGCATTACAGAGACCTGGTTGGGCCATGAAGGAGGAGTCCCCCTCGTAGAGATGTGCCCACCAGGTTTCCGCGCATTCCATCAGCCAAGGGCTCAGGGTAGGGGTGGAGGGGTGGCGGTTATTATAAAGGAGAGTCTTGATCCTAGGGAAGCCACTGTTCCTCAGACAGCCGGATGTGAGTCCCTCCTCGTGAAGTGGGGCCATGGGTTTCAGATGGGCCTGCTGATTGCGTACCTGGCTCCCTGCCACGTAGCAGCAGCCCTACCTGAGCTTCTTAATGTAATAGCCGAGGTGGCGGTTGAGACTCCTAGGCTTCTTGTCATGGGAGATTTCAATCTGCCATCCATTGGTGAAACATCTGAGATAGCTTGGGAGTTCATGGCTTCCATGACAGCCATGGACCTGACCCAGTTAGTTCATGGACCTACTCACACGGGAGGACACACTCTGGACTTGATTTTTGTATCTGATCAGTGGCTGAATGGCCTTGATATAGGGGATATAGTCATCAAACCCTTGTCATGGTCAGACCATTCTCTCCTTAGGCTTGACTTTCTGTCCGCTACACCCCACCGCAGGGAGGCGGAACCGATTAAATGGTTCCGCCCCAGGCGCCTGATGGATCTTGACAGATTCCAGATGGAGCTTGGGCCATTTCCTGAGACTCTAGCTCACAACTCGATTGAAGACCTGGCGGCAACCTGGGATAGGATGGCCTCTGGTGCCTTAGATCGAGTTGTGCCTTTGCGGCCTCTGACCCGGCGTCGAAGTCGCCCGGCTCCTTGGTTTTCCGAGGAGTTGAGGATGATGAAACGCCGGAAAAGACGCCTAGAGAGTAGTTGGAGAGCCAGTCGTTCCGAATCTGACCGAACACTAGTAAGATCATTTATTAAGACCTACTTAGTGGCGATAGCAGCGGCAAAATATAACTATTTTTCCGCTATTATTGCATCGGCAGATAATCGCCCAGCCACCCTGTTTAAGGTGACCCGCTCCCTTCTCCATCTAAGAGCACGGGAAGACGCCTTACAAGGTCGAGCTGAGGATTTTGTACAATATCTGCACGATAAAATCACTCAGATTCGGGAAGGCTTGGACTCTGACTGGTTATGTTCAGACGAAATGATGGAGGCGAGTCTTGAGAATGTTATTTGGGATGAGTTTGACCCTGTGACCCCTGAAGATGTGGACAGGTTACTGGGGAAGTTGAACGCAACCACATGTTTATTGGACCCGTGTCCCTCCTGGTTGGTACTGGCTTCCCGAGAGGTTACACGAGGCTGGCTCCAGAAGATAATAAATGCTTCTCTATGTGAGGGTTTCTTGCCTTCCACCTTGAAAGAGGCAGTGGTGAGGCCTCTCTTCAAGAAGCCCTCTCTGGACCCGGCTGTTCTAACAAACTACCGTCCTGTCTCCAACCTTCGTTTTGTGGCAAAGGTTGTTGAGAGTGTGGTGGCGCAGCAACTCCCGCAGTACTTGGATGAAACTGTCTATTTAAATCCGTTCCAGTCCGGCTTCAGGCCTGGTTACAGCACTGAAACGGCATTGGTCGCATTGGTTGATGATCTCTGGAGAGCTCGAGATAGGGGTTGTTCCTCTATCCTGGTTTTATTAGATCTCTCAGCGGCTTTTGACACCATTGACCATGGTATCTTGCTGCGCCGGCTGGAAGGGCTAGGAGTGGGAGGCACTGTTCTACGGTGGTTCTCTTCCTATCTCTCTGACCGGTCACAGTCTGTGTTGGCAGGAGGACAGAGGTCGACTTCAAGACACCTTATTTGTGGGGTGCCACAGGGGTCGGTCCTCTCACCTCTTTTGTTCAACATTTATGTGAAGCCGCTGGGTGAGCTCATCAGTGGTTTGGGAGTGCAATGCCATCTTTACGCTGATGATACTCAGCTTTACATCTCCACCCCAGACCACCCCAATGATGCCCTTGCAGTGATGTCCCAGTGCCTCGAAGCCGTGCGGATCTGGATGGGGAAGAACAGGCTCCAACTCAACCCTTCCAAGACTGAATGGCTGTGGATGCCGGCGTCCCGATATAGCCAGCTGATACCATCGCTGACTATTGGTGGCGAGTCATTAGCCCCCCCAGAGAGGGCTCGCAACTTAGGTGTCCTCCTGGACACACGGTTGTCTTTAGAAGAGCATATGACAGCCGTGGCCAGGGGTGCTTTTTATCGGGTTCGCCTGATTCGCCAGTTGCGACCCTTTCTAGATTGGGACTCCTTATGCACAGTCACTCATGCCCTCATCACTTCCCGTCTGGACTATTGTAATGCTCTCTACATGGGGTTCCCCTTGAAGTGCACACGGAAGCTCCAACTGGTCCAGAATGCAGCTGCGCGGGTGATATTGGGAGTGACATGGCGCTCACATGTGACACCACTCCTACGCGAGCTGCACTGGCTTCCAGTGGTCTTCCGGGTACGCTTCAGGGTGTTGGTTCTTACCTTCAAACTCCTCCATGGCTTAGGACCTGGGTATCTACGAGACCACCTTCTGCAACCGATAACCTCCCACCAACCAGTACGTTCCCACAGGGTAGGCCTTCTCAGGGTGCCATCACTAAAGCAATGCCGACTAGTGGTTCCCAGAGAAAGAGCCTTTTCTGTTGGGGCACCTACCCTTTGGAACAGGTTACCCCCAGGGATACGAATGATCCCAGATCTTCGTACTTTCCGTCGTGCACTTAAGACCTTTCTTTTTCACCAAGCCGGTCTGGCATAAATCTTTTCTAATTTTGTAAATCTTTATGCTGAAGATTCTTAACTGTTGAGCCAAACTGGCTTAATTATTTATATTCACATTCTATATGTATGTCATTTTAACTGTTCACTGCCCTGAGTCCTTCGGGAGAAGGGCGGTATAGAAATTGAATAAATAAATAAATAAATAAATAAATAAATAAATAAATGCTTGTTTGCTTGTTTTTAGGGCTCATTTCTGAGAGAAACTTGAGTCACTAGAATTGGATACAATACGCAGCATATGGTCTGACTAACACAATAGGGAGAAACTATGCCTTGCCTTAATATTGACACTGTATATCTTTTTTTGCAATCTAAGGATTGCATATGCTGCTTTGGCAGTTGCATCACAGAGCTGGCTCATGTTCAAATTATGATCCACTAAGACTCCTTTTCATTTACTGCTCCCTATTATGATTTCTCATCCTAAATTCATGCCTTTGATTTTTTTCTATCCATATATAATTTTGCATTTGTCCTTGTTGAAATTTATCTTGCTGTTTTTTGTGTAAGGTTTTTAAGTTCTTCTTAACTGTCTAGAGTTTCTAACTCTTCATCCAAGTGTTTTATAAATATGTTGAACAATATGGGGTCTAGAATAGATCTGTGTTACATACTCAACTCTTCCTCCCAGCTTAATACCTTCAATAAGTATGATTATTCATCCAATGCTAGAGGCAATTCTAGCCCCCTTGTTGATATCTTCTCTACTAGACCTCAGAGCAGACTTTATTGAACACTCTGCTGAAGCCAAACTATGCCAATCTCTTGGTCAACTAAATTGGTTACTTAAAATAATAACAACAACACAACTGGTTGGTTTGGCATGATTTAACTTTGTTCCAGGTTGGCTTCTGATAAACAATGCACTCTTCTCTAAATCCTCACAAACTTTATAATCTGGTCCAAATTTTTGATTAACATCAAGCTGATTAGTTTGTAACTATCCAGATCTCTCCTGTTTGAAGAATAGATCACTATTTGCCCTCCTCCAGTTATCTATTCACTTCCAAGATTGCTGAAAGATTACAGAAAGGGGTTCTGAGATGATACATACTGTGGTTCTGATTAAAGAGGAAAAAAAGAGGGTGGGACACAAAACAGCTAATTGCTACCTAAAAATACCCCATATTTGCCTCTCTTACTAGCTAGCCTGTTTTATACAATTAGTTTCTAAATTCTCAATTAACAAGAGAATAACAAAATATTATAGTTTTCGAAAGAATACTTATGACAGAAGGACCTGTATCTCCAGCAATTAAAACTAAAGAAGTTTCACATTATTTCACTGTTTAGTTTATTGTTTTGTGGTACCCATGGACAAGAGTTAATGTATTATTTTATGTATGCATTCAATATCAAATTAATGAAAGAACAGAACCATTATATTTGAAATACATATTTCCAAAATAACCCTATAACATTTGCCAACTTACCATGGTAAATGTCCTGTAATGAACCACCTCCACAGAACTCCATGCAAATCCACAATTTATCACGTCTAAAAATCAAGATCAGATTAGTTTGCATACTTATAAATACTTCATGCAATCTTAACTATTAAACCACATGATTTTGCAATACATTTTGAGGAAAGCTAAGCCTTGAATATTTGTCAGAGTTTTGACATCAGTATTTATACTTTAAAATAATATAAATTAAATGGAAAATTATATGATACAATATTTTTTTTACAAAATACAAAAGTTGCCCTCATAGTAATTTTTAAAATATTTTTGAAAAGATACAAATCATTCCTCAAAAATGTTAATAATCTTTCAAAAAGTTTTGGGCTAACTATTCTAGTCTTTTTTCATTCGAAATGATAAAATAAATACCAAATAATTCTTCTATTTTAGAAGAATTATGAATTATGAAACTGAAAATGCTTCCAGTTCATATACAGAAAAGATGTATCTTTTCTACCTCATAATTAAGAAGTTTATATTGAGAGTTGGTAATGTTAAGTATGGAATTAAAATCTTAGCAGTATATAAACATCTTTTCAAACCTACATTTCCTGAGGTTGATTGTGAGACAATATAGATAAAATGTTTTTTTTCAACTGAACATTTTAAATTAGAAATTTAATAACTATAACTGGTTGGAACTCATGCCACTATCTGAAATAAACCCAAACTAGATTTGGTCACAGACACCATCATACTCACCGCTTTCTTCTCTCTGACTAGGAGAAAAAAATGGCAGACTATCTATTGCCAATAATATTTCATTTGTTCAATTTAAAGAAAACATATATGCAGTTGTAATATGTAACTGGGAAGCTTTTACACTAAACAGGTGTGACTCCATTAATTATTTATTAATAAGAAACTCACCATTTTATGTGATAAAACCTACATTTTATATTAAGCAAGATATCTTCCATTTTCATATATACACATACAATATTATTGTATGTCTAATAGCAGAGGGCATTCAATAGAAAGTTTTTCCAATGTAGTAATCTGTAGAGATCTGTCTGGTATCTTTCTGCTTCCCAGGCCAAGGGGCCTTACCAGGAAAAACAAACAAACAAAAACCAAAACAGCAAACACCGACTATATTTTATTTTTATTTATTTATTAAATTTCTATGCTGTCCATTTCACTGATACAGCAACTCTGGGCTGCTTACAATCAAATGAAATAACTACAGGTTTTTACAGGAATACAAAGTGAATATGGATTAGGACAATAAAATGATTTAATTGAGGAATTTCAGTAATAACTGATTACAGCCCATTCTTGACCTAGCACCATTTGATCAGCGACGTTCTAGTTAGGACGCTGCTGAACAAATGGTCGTTATGATTAGTCCTCAAAGTTCTGGCTGTCCCAGGATCCTGCAGTCATATGCTCATAGTATGGGTGCTGGCAACCCATTCATACATACGACCAGTTGTCAAAGGCCCCATGATGACCAGTTGTAACCACTAGAAAGTCAATGAAGAAACCAGCAGGAAAGATCACAAGTGGCTGGGATAAGTCTTCCTTACATGCATACCCTCCCCCAGCCCCTCTTCGTTCATGCTGCCCCTCCCATAACCCCATGCACCCTTCCTAACCTGTGCAGCATCCCTGTATTCCCATCCCGATCCCACATGACACCTCTCTTGCACCTTTTTATTCACTCCCCTACCCAGTAGCAGCTACTAACTTGCTTGCAGGCCTGGAACATGCAACTTTCCGCTAGTGTCTCCACAAACTTTGGCTGTGGAAAACTGGAAGTTACCGCATATAATGGTTACGGGATTTAGAACAATGGCAACCATGACTGCAGAAATCACTGTCGCTAAGCAATATGGTCACTCTTTACAAGTGTAAATTCCAGCCCTAATTGCTATCCTAAGTCAACGACTACAATACAATAAACAATTTAATCCATGAGCGAAAATAGTATGAGGTAATTGGAAAAGGAAAAGACAGAGTGGTTGCAAAGTTGGGAATAAGAGCTTACTCAGCTATTTTCTGGAACAAACATTAAAATGTCTCATACAGACTCAGGACAAGCAAGAAATCTGAAGTGATGTATTAACTGAAATTAGGCGGTAGACAATATGCACTTCCTAGGGAGTTTAGAATACCACAGATAATTAGAAATCCAGGGTCATACTAAGTCTTATTTTTGCAAACAGTGAACAATTTTTACATTCTTATTTTATATACATCATAAAAATTATACCTGAGATAGCTGCCAAAATAAGCAACAATGTTTGGATGTTTACAATCTTTCATCATAATGATTTCCTGCTGCACAACAGCAAAATCTTCACCTATAAAAAAAAGCATGTTTAGCTTATGTTTATAGAAAGAATGCCTCATTACCAATATACATAAAAAGCACTTCAGTTCCTTAAAATTAATAAATCAATTATTTCCCCATTATATTTAATTACATGTCACTCCATTTTTGAAGTACATGATATCACACAATAAAAAGTTAATATTAGTAGAAAACAATAAAAAAATATGATCACCCAATATGCCAGTATTCAAGTTATCAAAATTTCGCTAAGAAAACAGGCTCATCTCTCATCAGGAAAATATAGATTAACTGTTGATATTATTTTACTAAATACAACAATACTAGGCATTTAAATATAAAGTTACAAATAGGATTTGGTGATTTAAATTTATTAGTTATGTTGCCATTGTTGGAAATGGCTGATCTGTGCTAAATTCTCCCACCACCAAATTTAAAACATAGAATATGGTCCTTCAGAACTCTCGGTGTTACTGATAAGAGAATACCATAGGAAACCATTGAATAAACTTCCAGCAACACAAAGAATATATAAATATTATTTTTTGCAATGTTATACAGGAAAATCAGATATACCTATCAAGGAGTAATTACTATATATGGCTATTTTGCTACAGATTGGGAAAGTGACACCAAAGCCATCCAAAAGAGATTATCTTACATTTAAGGATACAGATCTGCGGGCACGCGGTATGTATTTACACTCAAAGTGAAACAACAGGAACAGAAGCTATGAACCATTAGCTGTGATAAATATTACAAATGCAATTACTGAAAATTCTTTAAATATTCATTTTTGTCATTTGTAACCAACATTTATGACTACATTACAAGTTTATCTGTAAATCAACAAGCAACAATATCTGTAGTTGTAAATAAAAACCTATGATCTCGATAACATCTAATAATACCTAGTCTGCAGAATAGCATATACAGTATAACAGTGTAACAAAAGTTGAAGAGATGTGCATAAATTATGCAATCAATAATATACACTTTCTAATTTAGCTCAAAAGTCTACGGCTTCCAGATATGTTTACCCTGGTAGTGAGAACACTAAAGTAAGCAGTTTGCTCTCTGTTCTATATTGGACTGCGTTAATCTCTAGATATTCTGTTAATTTATAAAGGACCTTGAAATACAGTGAAAGCATTACCTACATCTATCTTTGCTTAGGCCATCTTCTGAAATTAATACAGTTACATTGTAGTGCAACCTTATTTCGAACCTTGCACATATTACAAAGAGCAAATGCTATTGGATGTGACTCTGTAATTGCCTGGTTTGACAGCAAATTGTTAAATTATGCCAATCTTATTACCATTTCTTTTTTCTTTTTTTAGTTTCAATTAAAAAAAAAACCCAAAACAAAACATTCTAAACTTTTGGATGATTAAAGCAACCAAGAAGCTAGCCCCATTTTTCTCTTCTATTAGTTAATTGGATGCCTATGCAATGTCCTTAGTGCAACATCTTTCTAGTTATGATTGCAGAAATATGCTGTAGTTTAACCACCATGACTACTAACCACTGATTTCCTTAATACTTATTAGTTATTCTAATAAACAGTAAAGCATTCCTGTTCACTTTCTCTACGTCACATAAATTCCATCTTTACCCAGCTGCTTTTTAAAAGGTAAATACTTTCAAACATTCCTCATAGGGCGTGTATCTAGATAAATAGAAAAGTAAATTCTTCAAAGTGTTTCCATTTTTATTTAGATGTAAACCTGCCTTGCTTCCAACAGCACTCAAAGTATCTGACAAAACGTATTAAAAATAAAAGTAAAGTATGTTTGGAACCCAGATTAAATACTGTCAATAACACATGCAAAGAAAAACTAGTAATATTCCTATTACTACTAGTAAAACTAGTAGCAATAGGAATATACACACACATTAAAATTCACATTTCAATAGTAACTTTTTTCAATATGCAAATTCAGGTGGAATTAACAACTTTAATTCTTTTTAAGGAGGCCCTTTATAGGTAGATTTATGCATCTACCTTATTTTGCTTTCCTAAGCTTTACCCTTTCATAATATGGCTAGTTACATATTACTTAAGCATTCTGATAGAAAGGCAATTTTTGATTATTTAGGAAAATGTACAGCTAAAATTATCTATATTCTACTGGATCACTATATTATTTAAAAAGAAAGAAAACATAAGATGGTGATTAAAAAAATACAAGAAATTGAAATCTTGAGCTTAAAAACTGCTTACCTGGTTCTAATTTTATTACTTTAATTGCAGCCAGTTCACTTGTGTTAACATTCCGAGCCTATTTTTTTAAAAAAAGAAATTGGGTAAATTAAACTGTGTTTTAGGAACATTCTAAAAGCATAAATCCAGACATTCAAACTGACCCATTTTCAAAATTCTGATAGGAAGACATTAGAAATAATTACACCAATTGCTTGGTCATATGCAATTCTATTTAAAAGATAAAAACATCTTCAAACTGAGCTCAACTCGTAGTGATGAGGACTTTGGAGAGAAAAAGAGAGAACCCCAAGCATATGCAATGGGAACTTCCGGAGATAAATGGGCTACAAAATACCAAAGCATCATAATTAATTGTGGTATAGTACTGTACAAATTATAAAATATAAGAGTCCTTCAGATAAATCTTATTTTTTTATTTTCTTTGGCAACAAGAAGGAATTTCCTATTTTATCTATATTTTATCTTTATCTATAAAATAGTTTGATGAAATGATGTCCTATTTGCCACCAAATATTTCTGCCTTTGAATAAAACTGATAACAGCAGAATTAAGGATTCATACAGTACAGTTTAAAAGCCAAAACAGATAGAAAAGCGCAATTCAATTTTGCCTCAAAAATAATTAATTCTATATTGTAATAGTTTCATGTAATGATATTCTTCTTAACTGCTTTAAGCATGCTGGTGGGAAATTAAGTTATAAACTTAACAAATATGGTCAAAGAGAACAAATCTTGTTAATTTCATCAATCCCTAGCTGTACTGTTCAACTGGATGGTATATAGGCAGTGTAATAACAACACAATTCCATTCACACCTACTCAGAATATAGCGGTTTAATAGCATTTACTCCCAGTAAATTTTCATCAATGAAACTTGGGAGAGCATTTGATAAAATAGCTAAGATCTACATACATTTCCCAGAAAACACAATAATTCTTCATGAAGATTTAATAAAACCCAATGACATACAAAAAGGAATAAGACAGGGATGCCCACTGTTCCATCTTTTGTTTATTTTAATTCTGGAAATACTGAGGAGACGTAAGGCAAAACGAGAGGATTCTGCAAGTAAATATTTTAAAAACATATAAATTAAGGGCTTTTGCAGGTGACTTGGTGTTGGTTCTGAAAGATCTTTTAAAGGAAATTGAAATATTATTATCTATTATTTATTTATTTATTTAATAGGCAAATTAAAGGAATTTGATGCCTTAGCAGGTTTTAAGAATAAACAGAAGATGAAGATGTTAACAGAAATATGAAAATAGAAGATCAAACTAGAACCTAGAATGATGTTTTTGTTTCAGAAAATACCTGTTCTGACAACTGATATACCTTTAAAGAGTGGCAGAACGATATATCTAAATTTCGCAGGGGAAAAACACGTTAAATATATGGTGCTACAAGATGCAGAGGAAAGAGGAGGACTGGTTTACCTGATCTGTAACTATATTTGGCAGCTTGCAGCTTGCTTGGATAGGATGAAAGAGTGAGAAAAAGAAGGCTTTTGGAATTAGAAGGACATGACCTGAGATTGGGTGAAATGGATATTTGTGATATGAGAAAGGTCAACATGGATTTAAAAAAACATTATTTAAAAAAACATGACATTAGACATGCCATGTTTTGAATATGGAATAGATATAAACTCAGATTGTGCTCAGAAATACCTCTCTGACTCTCAGCACAAGAAGCATAATATAGACAAGAAGTATTAAACAAACACAAAATGCTAATTTCTGCCAAGGTGAATGTAAAATAAAATCAGGAGAAGAACTGATGGCAGAAGAATACTAATCTTAATGGTTTGCTTATTTACAATTATTAGAAATATTTAAAGTACACAAAACTATTTTTGAACATTCTATGACTGAGTTTGAAACAGAATTGTGTACAAATGATGAACATGTAGTTGCTGAAATGTATAAACATTTATTAAACATGAAACAGAAGAATAAGTGAAAGACTGTATGATAAAATAGCTAAATATTCTATTATAATATACAGATGAAACAATACAAAAATGTGTGGCTAAAAAGATTGAAATTTACATTGTTATAACCTTGAAAGAATTTTTATGATATATCATTGGTGTTTGCCACCAGAGACATTGTATATAGCATCTATAAAAGCAATTCAAATTTATATTGGAAATATGAACACAAAGGGAGGTTTTATCATGTTTGGTGCATATGAAAAAGGCTATAAAATTTCGGATTTAAATACATACATGATTCATAGAATCTTAAATATTAATATACAATTGAAACCAAGGGGTTTTTTTTTGGGACTGGACAACAATTGGAAAAAGTTATGGAACTTTGTTTTCATACATGATAACAGTAGTGAGATTATTGTATGCACCAAGGTGGAATGATTCAGCATTACCCCCACAATGGAGTAATGGTAGGTAAAAATGATGGCATTTCCTGATGGCTAACTTGACTTCTTTGATCAGAGAAAAGATAATACAGGTCGACTTAGACCACAATTGAGCCCAAAAATTCTGTTGTTAAGTGAGATATTTGTTAAATGAGTTTTACCCCATTTTATGACCTTTCTTGTCACAGTTGTTAAGTGAATTACTGCAGTTGATTAAGTTAATACCCCAATCGTTAAGTGAATTTGACTTCCCCATTGACTTTGCTTGTCCAAAAGGTCTTCACATGAGCTTGAGACACAACAACAGTCATAAGTATGAACCAGTTGCCAAGCATCTCAATTTTGATCATGGGGATGCTGCAAAGGTCATAACTGTGAAACATGGTCGTATTTTTCAGTGCCGTGTAACTTTGAACAGTCACTAAATGAACCATTGTAAATCAAGGATTACCTATGTCTACCTTTAATGCTGACTGGAAACCCCTTATAAACTTTCACATGAAACAAGAGAAAATGAATATATGATTATGGTTTTGATTATCAAACAGAAAATATAGAAAGAAAGCTATGTTGTAATCATAGAACAGGTGGTAAACTTATAAATGTACTTACAACTGTTATAAAGAAAATAAGAAGCTACTTCTTTGTATCATTTTTCTTTTTTTCCCCCTTTCTTGGACTATTTTTTATCTCTTTTTCTGTTCTTTTTATTATTTTGTCTGTTTTCATATTTTTTTAAAAAAATATTTAATAAGTGTGTGTGAGAGGGAGGGAGGGAGGGAGGGAGAGAGAGGGAGAAATATTTATAGCCTTCCCTTCTGAGTTAACATTTTTGGACAATTCTGAAGTACTGATATTAGAATCTGATAAGAAGTTGATAAGGGGGAGAGCCTTCTCTGTGGGGGCACCTACCATCTGGAATGAGCTCCCCCCCGAGATAAGGAACTTACATGACCTGGGTACTTTTCGCCGCGCCTTGAAAACATTTTTATTTGAACAAGCTGGGCTGGCTTAACCTCCTTTATTTTGGGTTTTTAAATTTTATAATCATAATTGGATTTTTAAACTGTTGAGCCAAATTATTTAATTTGTTTTAATGATTTTTTAACTTTTGTATTTATTGTATCTTATTCTGGCTGTTCACCGCCCTGAGTCCCGTCCGGGAGTAGGGCGGTATATAAATTTAATAAATAAATAAATAAATAAATAAATAAATAATAAATAAATAAATAAATAAATAAATAAAAGCAGCCAAAATGATAAGAATTAAAACTAAAATAATAAGTTAATTCAAATAACTTTGAATTAATCTGAATCCTCAAATTTATGGCAAATCAGACAAAAATCTAGTGTTTTAAATCCTTATGTTGAAAGAGATCCAAACTTTGGACCTGGCAGAAGGCTATGTGCAGACTTTCTAAATTAAATTAAGGACAGTATCATGCTTTTGGGGAGTTTTTTACATAAGATTATTTTTGACACTGTACACCTCCAAATCTTAATCTGCCATCCTTCTAATAAAGGAATCCTAAAATAAATTATCATCTAAAATTGTTGTGGTTTGTCACCTTGCTGCCAGGCAGGAAAAATTGATCTATTTTAATTGTCATATTTCTGACAGTGTTTATTTTGGGAAAAAAAGCCATTGGAATAATATATCAACAAAAAAACATCTATAATTTTCTCTAAGGGAAATATTCACAGTAAACATGCTTAATTGCAGCATCCCATGCAAATATATTGTGAGATAGTAACCATAAATCGAATTGCAGGGTTGAGAATCAGATGCAGTTGCATTTCATTATTTAAACTAATGCCCTTTTGCTTTTAAATATTTAAGCTTTAGAACAGTGGTCCCCAACTTTTCCAGCTTTGTGGACCATGGGGTGGGTGGGGAGGGGATGGGTCTATGCCAGTGGCAGGAAAGTCAAATGGGCTGCGGCCTGATAGTGGGCCGTGCCCTGGGGGTTGGGGATTGAGGACCCATGCTTTAGAACAAAGTGGAAAACTATTTTCTTCCAGATAATCCTAGACTACATATTTCATCAATTTTTGACCATGTGCCATTCTAAGAAAGTCTGATGGGGATTGGGGTATAACAATTTTAAAAGGACTGCATATTTTTTCATATATTTTAGACAAGAATAAAACCTAGCATTTTACTTTTTTTTGTCAAAGATTTATTTCTTTAAAGGTAATCTGTCAAGGGGCACGTATCGTGAGTGAAATTTAAGTAGACTAGAACCAGAAAGTTAACAGTTCTCTCTCTTTCTGAAATCTCTCGCTTTCTGCCTCCCTCTCTCACTCAATTCCAAGCAGCAGGCTATCAGTAAAGGAATAAATAGCATTATCAATAGTTTACTGATAACTTACCAAGAGATTTTAAAAACTGGGTAAAGCTGCCCGTCCTTTGCATATATACACTATACATATATATATGTCTTAACTATATATGTATAACTATACATATATAGTTAAGACAAACATGCTGAATGAAATTTAATTCTTAAAATGCATACCTTTCCATCTGAATGCCTGACTGAGGTGTATTCTTGATACCAATTTAAGTCCATTGTGAGACTGTTTATAGTTAATTATTATCAGTTTAATTAATGGAACTACATGTAGTCCTCGGGCTATGACCATTCCTTCAACAACTGTTCAAAATTGCAATAGTGCTGAATGAAAGGTAATTACAATTGGTCTTCAAAGTTATAGCCCTTACAGCACTCCTGAGGTCACGTAATCCAAATCTGAGTGCTTGGCAACTAGCCCGCACTTATGACTAGTCACAGTTTCCCATGGTTACATTCTCCTGCCCTATGCAAACTGACTCTGCTTCAACTCCCCACACCTGCCCATCCCCCTCCATCATAGCCCTTTCGGCTGCTATGCACTCTACTGTCTATTCCTGCTGCGGCCCCTTGCTGATCTCTGCCATTTTCTTCCATTGCTAGTCCCTGATCCAAGCATGATCATAGCCTAACAAGTACAATCTGGACTCTGCCACCAAGTGAAAAGGTCATACGCTGCTTTGCTTAATGACTGCTTTGCTTAGCGGCAGAAATTCCAGTCCCAATTCCAGTCATAACTTGAGGAATACCCTGTTTTCCCCAAAATAAGACATCCCCTGATAAGAAGTCCAATCGGGCTTTTGAGTGCATGACAATAAGGCCAAGCGCTTATGTCAGGGTTCAAAAAATATAAGACAGGGTCTTATTTTCAGGGAAACACAGTACCTGTAGATATTGTGGATGTTTTGCTGTTACAAAGTTTGCTGTGTATACTGTGTTTATATTGCTGATCCTGGATGTTTTATTGTTTCATGCTGTATTATACTATAATAATTTTACAGAGTTATGTAGACTATTTTAATTTTTTTTGGTTAGCAACTATGAGGCAAAACAGACTCAGCAACGCAGAAGCACAATAAATATGGAATGAAAAGAATGACTATTCCCAGACATAGACTTTTTTTTAAAAAAAAACAACATTTTTCAGAAACCTAGTTTTCAACCAGTTCTGCTAATGCAAAAGTAACAATAGCAATATACAGGAATGAATACATTCTCAATCTGAAATCATCACACAATATATGTTAAAATCATGCTAAAAATTAGAAATTTAAATACAACATTTTTAAAAATATCACCTCAATTGTACAGGTTTTTTAAACAGCAACAATTGGTTATACCCTAATTGGAAAATCTTTGGGCACTGTGGATGCCCAAACAAAGAAACATTTTGATTGATTTGAAGCATTTATATCAGTTAATTGCCTAATTAACAAGTGCTGATTATATTTAGTAGCTAATCACTGATTACAGAAACCAGTAAAACTCTGCTTTCATACCTCTCGCTGCATAGAAATGTGGCTGCATACCAACCCTTTCCTTGCATTTATGACATCTCAGTATAGGATATATGGACATTTTTATAGCAGCAGTATTTTCTATTACTTGCCTCCCTGTGTTGTTTTTAAAAATGGTTGTGGTTTTAATATTAGAATTTATTGAACTGGTCTTTGCTAGTTGTCAAAATTAAGTTTTTCTTTATCACTGGCAAGCATTTTGTGGCACCTGCTGAGCGTTACTGTTTTATTAATTAACCATAGACTGTTGATTAAAGAAAACATAATCAACTATAGAAACTCTTTTGAGTAGCTCTAGTTGCATAATCTTGTTTCTTTTCTGTTACGGCATGTAAAAGAAGACAAATATTAAAATAATCTCAATATGATTTACCTAAGCATGCACTTCTGATTTATTGCTTTATCTACGCCAATATTTTATATGCTCACTTCTGTGACTATTCAACACTTTAAAAATAATTTATTTATAGAAGATGCAAATATTTTTTTCAATGAAGGTTGAAAGTCAAGGGCTTAAATGAAAAACAACAGAAATCAATGAAGTTAATAAATCATAGCTAACTGGAAATTAAGCCAGTAATACTTTACCCAATTTTTTTAAATAGCCTGAAATTGTGTTTTAGGATAATGGAAAGTTAGGTGCACGAAAATTTAAATCATTGTTTCATATTTACTTTTCTTTCAGCTTTAAAATTAGTTTAACAAACCTGAGAAGGCCCAATCTTAAAATCATGCAAGTATCTAAAAGTTTAATTAAAAATGATGAGACGCCTCCCAAGTGCTTTATGTTATGTTTTAAATTCGGCCTCAAAACCATCTTAATAAGCATTATAATTCTGTAAGTTTACTAATGTTTTTATCCTCTTTAAAAATGCCAAACAAAGTTTGCAAATTTCCCTGGCTACTATTTCTGACTCATATTTCAAATTCATGTTTTAGTCTCTTATTTAATGTCACAGGCTCTATTCATTTTTTTTCCAAAATTGTCTGAGCATCTGTCCTCCTGCCACACTTAAGCAAAGATTTAAAACTATATCCGTACACGAAAGCCTAAATATATATATTTAGTAATCTCTCTGTTGCTATTCTTTCTCATAATAGTTTTTTTCATTACTTGGAAAGATCAGGTAAAAATGGTAAGACTAAACAGATGCTCAAAAAGAATGATACAGTAACCACACACCCTAGAGTGTTGCCTCTATAACTTGGATAACAACCATGCTCTAACATGCTATCAAATTGAGATACTTAAAAATGATAAGGCTTATTTTCTGTTCAATTGCTTTAACGTTAAAAAAAGAAAAAAATCTAGTTCATTTATTTACATGGTGATATAAATAACTCTTAAGTTGTCCCTTCCATTTCTCACTGCGTTGCTGTCTTAAGAACTGTCCTACTTTGCTAAAGGAGTGTAAGAGCATTTTTTTATTGGGATTAGGCCTCTTTACAATACTTCTGATGGGAATCCAAAACAGATATCCCTTTCTGGAAATGGGAGTCAAAGTGAAGGGGAACTACAAATAACCTATGATGGCCTGCTTTCGAAAATATATTGACAGTTTCTAGCAGGAAAGAAAATCATTTAATTTAGGCACAGCATTCGTTTTGGAACCAAATTATTTCAGGGACTGTCAAGATAATCATCAGGTGATACATTTCTTGTGGGAAAAAACTTTTATTACATTGATTTTGGAAGAAGAGAGAATGAAAGAAAAATGACCTAGGGTGAAAATTAATACTGTACCATCATAGATATCAGGAAGAATCTGAGGGGCACCGATGAAAAGCCAGTGTACATAAGGAAGGCCTGCAAATTGGTTCACCTGGGGAAGAAGATTAGAGGCCAAGATTCACAATGACTACTTGGCCCTTACAATCTGTGTTTCGTCTCCCACTATCACCTTGCCTGACCTCATGGGCCAGAGGGTACAGGTTGCTTAGAGAGTTAACTTAAATTGCCAGGTTAATCATGTGGAAAAGCTTTTTAAGGGCTTTTTTCCCCTGCTGGTAGTGTCATAATGCCAACTCAGATGGAAGAAATCTGTATGGAAGGCCGTGCCCACCCCCGAAAATTAAGTTAAAAGGGAACACCGTAGAGAGTGACAGCTCAGATTCATTCATAACAGATAAAGAGAGACCGATTTGAAGACAGGAGTCAAACCCATCGTGTAACAGGGCCGGGGAAGAGAAAAGGATATCACGGGAAAGGGAGAGGAAATGCTGCTGATATAAGTTACCCAGGCCAGAAAATCCGCAGATGGAGAAATTGTCACCCCAAAGCACCTTTCCCAAGAAGGAAGGAATGGGGGGAGGGGGGCGGCGGAGAGAAGAGTCGGCGAGGTTGCCCGACGACGGGGCGGAGGACCTGTGCAGGCTGAAGAGCGAAGGGAGGAAGGAAAGCAGCCCTCTCCACCGCTCACCTTGTAGACATCGCCGTAGGTGCCGCTACCGATGCGCTGGATGAGCTCGAAGTCTTCCTGGGGGTTCCTGCGGGACAGGTCGCACACCCGCCCCCCGCCGACACTCATGCTGCGCCGCCTCCCGGAGCACGCAGCTGCCCCCTCAGCCCGTTCTGCCGCAGCCCCCGGGAGGACGAGGTGGGGGAAGGGAAGGAAGGAAAGAGGGTGAGCAGGTGGGTAAGGGGAAAGGGGGGGAGGAGGAGGAGGGAGAAGTCGACTCGGAGCGATCACCACCGACGCCACCACCCCCCGTTCTGCTCAAGCAACATGGCGGCCGCAGTCACCGCATGCGCATGCGCGCGCGCGCAGGATCTTCAGCTGCCCGGCGGCTGTCTCGCAAGACTTAGGACGCAGCGGGCGGGGGGCAGAGGCGGCGTAAGGGAAAGGTGAGGCTGGTAGGCATCTGGGCATGCTCGAGGGAGCCCGGCCTGGAACACTCTTGAGGCCAAATATTCGGACCCGAGAGCGGGAGCAGCTGGTGCGGCCTCGGCGACTTCTTGTCTTCCAGCGCTCAGCCGATCGTGAATCCGGGACCACAAGAACCCTTCTTGGCTTAATGGGGAACCGCCGGACCTTTCTCAGTCTTGGCGGGATAGAAGGATGGACAGACTTTTTCAGATCTGATTACTATTAGCTCTTTTAATTTAATTTGTAAAGCTGTGTACTGGCTTATGTAGGTAGTTGGATACAATTGTTTACAGTACGGTACGTTGCGCTTTCTGTCGAATTTAGGGTTCGTCCGTCTGACTTTCACGTAAGTGTATATAAAGTCATTTTTGCACCAGGCGCTTTCCGGAGGGATGGGGGTGCAATTCGGTAGCTATGCTGACCCTTTGCTGTAGGACGGATGATCACTTGGCACCTTTCTTGTAATGCGGTGTGCTTGTTTAGAAGGCGGGTGCGTGGGAGAGGAAAGGCTCCGATTCTGAAATTGGGCTGCACACACAACTCTTGTTGACGCAGATCTGTCTTGTTAGCCTGACCAACAGCAGAAAGCGAATTCATCTTAGTAAGGCATCAAAATCCTATTTGCGCAAATTATAATGTTTGAGTAGAGAAGTCAAGACCGCCCTATTTTTGACACACGGGTCCTAGGTAACCTGTTTTTCCCTTTTTAAATAGTTTGTGATATAATCTGGAGAAGTCCGATGTTTCTGTTAACATTTGGATTCTGTTGTAAATCTGAGGTTTAGCTATAAAGAAGGCATAAAATAGAAAATGTATTTATTATATCCATATTTTATTTTTCAGTAGGTAGGGATAGGAATTTTTGTCCTAGGGGCCAAAGCACAATGGTAGCCACAATAGTTGGGTACTCTGCTTTTTAGGAAGGCAGGAACTCTGATTCTGGCAGTAAAATGATGTGAGCAATTTCTGTGTATATAATAGCAATAGCACTTAGATTTATAGACTTTACATAGTGCTTTATAGCCTCCTCTAAACAGTTTACAGAGTTAGCATATTGCCTCCAACAATCTAGGTCCTCATTTTACTGATCTCGGAAGGATGGAAGGTTTAGTCAATGTTGAGCCTGGTGAGATTTGAACTGTCAAATTGCAGCCAGCTGACAGTCAGCAGAAGTAGCTTGCAGTACTGCATTCTAACCAGTGTGCCCCCATGGCTCATACAAGCTTGTGAAGAGGAATGAAGCCTATCATAGATAAATAATAAACATTCTAAATAATGTTACTTAATTAGTCTTTAGAATGTTCCATGTGGCCCATTTAATTCTGAAAAGAAGAGTACAAAGTTTTTTCAAAATGTATGTATACGTAGGGAATTTGTTAATATGTTCTATGGTAACTACTTATCCCAACAATAAATCACAATCCCCAAACCACTCTGGATTCTAGGTTTGGAGATATATATATCTATATCTATCTCAAAATAATTGATAAAACACCCCCACACACATATGCACACATAAACACACATGTAAATGTATCAGTTTCTTCTTTCTTTCTTTCTTTCTTTCTTTCTTTCTTTCTCTTTTTCTATCTATCTATCTATCTATCTATTCTTACTTTTCGTAGGTTTTATGTGTGTTTTTCTTGAACATTTTTGGCAAATAAAAGTTATACTATTTATATTCACTGTCAACATCTTTTATTGCTTTTAGATGCTAGTTATGCCTGCAATCAAATGTTGACACTGTTGCAAAATTGCAAATGGGAGACCAGTCTTGTTTCTAGAAAAGGGTGCTCTGCCACTGAACAATGGCTCCTCCAGAAGGAAAACATCTCTCAGTATGTGCTGCGTAACAGGATTAGGCAAGTTAGAACCTATGGACAGAGCTTTTTCAAAGCCAGCTAAGCTTAAAAATTGTGCAAAGCCACTTGAATATGAGCAGGGCTGTGGAGTCGGGAGAATTGGGACATTTAAACTTGCTTTTTTTAAAATTCCAATCTAAATTTAGTAGGAGTCAGAGTCGGTGCATTATTTGCCGACTCCAATTCCGACTCCAGGCACCCAAAATTTCCTCCAACTCCAGCTCCTCGACTCCGGCTCCGACTCTACAGCCCTGAATATGAGTCCGAATTTATCCCAATTGTCCATAAAGATATAAATTTATCCTGTGTAAATGGGGAAGACGGGCTCTCAAAAGATTGATTTAAATCAATATTTCAATGACAACGCAGGATGTTCTGGAACTGATTGAATCTTTTGCTTATTTAATCTTTTGTGTGTGCTTCTTTCTTTACAAAAAATTTAAAAGCTGTGCTTTATGTTTTTTGTTTTATACTTTTTTGCTATATGCCAGTGGTCTCCAACCTTTCATGCACAGCTCAACTTGCGCAAGGTGAGCTATGCGTGTCCACACGCGCTGGCCTGCTGCTTGTGCAAATTGAGCTGCACGCTTGCACAACAGCCCACAGCTCATGTGGCCCAGTTCCAAATAGGCCACGGCCCAGTAGTGGGCCACAGCTTTTGGGTTGGGGACCTCTGCTATATGCCATCTGAGTCATTTATTCTGAGATGTGGGAGCATATAAAGTTGATAAACAAATGGTATAAACTGATAAGTGTTTTGTGGATCTTTTTACTGTGAACTCTATATACTGCATTATTTATTTGTCTTATTTATTAGATTTTTAAAAATCCTACTTTTATTACTTTATAAATAACTCAAGGTGGTGAACATACCTAATACTCCCTTTTTCCTCCTATTTTCCCCACAACTACAATCCTGTGAGGTGAGCTGGGCTGAGAAAGAGTTGCTACCCAGCTGGCTTTCATGCCTAAGGTAGGACTAGAGCTCACAGTCTCTTGGTTCCTAGGCCAGTACCTAAACTAATTGACTCTCTATATTATGTTGTTTGTGTATGTGTTTTTTTTGGGGGGGGGGGATTTGCGATTTATTAGCAAGCACGTTTTATTGTATATTTTTGTTACTGTAAACCAGAAAGAGTCTAGAATGATTCAGTGACATACAATGGAGATGATGTAGGTGTCTATTGAAATTTGGCCAGATTCTAGCCCTAATGAAGGTTTTACATAGCATGGGGTAAGCCAATCAGCCTTAAAAGGGCTACACTATGCTATTTTTAAAATGTATATCATAGATCAAACATCTCATGGCCCTGCGTGGTATCTTAATAGTTGGCAGAATATGCTTATTAATATTCTGATTCTGAAATAGCATTTGTGAGACTTGGGGTCCACAGAATGGTCCTTATCTGTTTCTTTCAGGTCAGCGATCAGAAAAAATAGGATATAAATATATTTGTTTCACTTTCTGTACCTAGAGAGTGGGAAATACGTTTTATATTAAAATGTAGATATACTTTAAGTTACGCTTCTCTTCAGATTATATGCAATTTTTGCATTTGGATAAATGGATAGATTGGCTGCACCCATTGGACTTTGTGAATAACCCCCCACCCTCACCCCGCTGGCAGCCATGTGAGAGCCGCCAGCAAATATTCTCAATATGGGTGCCTACATCTACTGTGCAAGATGTTTTGGTAGATATTTCACACCTAGTGAATTGAAATCCACCCCTGTTCACATCTGAGAGAATTGACCCTTTTCTCCTGCCTACAAAATATTAAACCTATAAAAGCATGAGGCAATGCTAATTAAATAATGAGATCGTTTGGCATTTTCACATGCTCTAATATGCTCTATTCTGCCACAAGGACTCTTGAGATGCATTCCATTTCAGGTTCTCCATTCCTAAGCCATTCCTAAGTAATGAAGAGGCTGCAATAGAATGTGCTTATCTTCATGAAATTCCCGCCTGCAGTCAGTTGGGCTAACTAGAATAAACGAGAACACGCATAGTATTTCCTCGTTAAGACAAAGGATCGTCGGCCGCGCAGCCTTGCTCAGCCCTCTCCCTGTGGGCCGAGTTGGCTTCGCGCGTTTTCTTGCTCCCGGGCGTCGCTGCCGATCAGTTGAAGCTGGGGCGGCCATCTTGCTCCCCCTGGCGTCTCCCCAGCGGTACTGCAAGACTCCTGGGCTGTCTTTTGTGTAGCGTGACCCACCCGTGGAGAGTGAACAATGAACGCGGGACAGGCGCCGCCGTCTACCCAGTCGATGGCTTGATTATGCGACCGAGTGGAAACTGGAGGCTCCTTCTGGACGCCCTTGCTGTCCCTCGCGGCACCATGCGCGGAAGCCCTGAAAGCAGGACAGGCATCCGTTGAAAGACGCTGCGTGCCAGGCGAGGGGCGCCCGGGGGCGAGTCATGGGCGGCGCGCGAGCGCGGGTGCTCAGCTTGTGCCTCAGCCTTTGCTCGTTGGCTTTGCTCGTCACGGCCATTTTCACCGACCATTGGTACGAGACTGACCCCCGGCACCACCGGGAGAGCTGCGAGGACCGCGCCGGCAGCGCCCACTCCCCCGACCAACGTCGCCGACTTCTGCCGCTGCCGCACCTGCCCCTGCGGGATGCCAAGCCACGGATCCCTCGCGGAGGCAGTGCGGAGGCAGTTCCCCCCACCGGGAACCTGCTGCTGCAGCTAGAGAACTGGAGAACGTTCCTGGGGCTCCGGTGGCTGCAATCTCGGTGCGGCCGGCCGCTCTTCGCCACTTACGCTGGTCTCTGGAGGAAATGCTACTTCTTGGGGGTCGACCAAGATCTGGATAACCTACTGGACAGAGGTGAGAGGGCGACCTCGGGCGTGGTTTGCAGCTCTATTACCACCTCAAAGTGCATTTTCTTCCTATCCCTTGCCAACTGTCAAATAGAACATAATTTCTTCACTATATGGGTATATACATGGTGTCACATGATATATGCATGTCTATTTATATGTATTTTTCTTTTATATGCACCTCCTTTTCTTCCGCCAAAAGTCTGTCACCCCACACCATAATTATGTGAATTCCATCTTGAAAGCTTCTGGGTCTAGAATGAATAATCTCTCACAGCTGTTACTATAATGCACTTGTCATCTCCAGGTCACAACTCCTGAGAATACAAATACGTCTCTTGCCAGCACATCTGGTGCCATCATCACACAAAATCATTAATCATGGCATTGTCTCTTTGTTCTTACAATTCTTTCCTTTACATTGTTACGGTTGTTGGTTGTCATCACTGTGCTAGTCATTGTCCTCAATAGTCCTCTTCTGCCCTGCAATCACCCCAGAAACTAGCATTTTGACTTTTTGCTTTTCTGTTTATATTTCCAGGAGGAAAACTCTCATGTCTTCTATATTTTATATATAAACATTTTACATGAGGCATCCTCCCAAGTCTTCATACTAGCTCCATACCAATGTCTTCAGATAAGTAAATGGACTTTCAAAATGGCAAAAGTAATTTTACACTCTAAACTTTCAGTCACTTAATATGGAAAGGATGTTTACTTTATAGCAGATAGCTCAGTTAAAGTGTTCACTCAGAATGCAGCTCTTGTTGAACTAAAATATTCCCAATAATCCATAATCCTGAATGGATTATTGGGAGGGGATCAAATAAAGAAAACTTATTTATTCAAAACTCTTGAAAAAGTGTCCATGCTTCTGACCATTAATTTTAAGAAGATATTGTATATCTGAAAAAGATTCAGAAGGCACTGGATCATATCTATTGTCATTCTAGTTGACAAATTGTGTAGGAACATTGTGAAGTAGAAAATTACATAAAGAGGAAAAAGAAGATAAAGATATGCTTGTCTTCCTTTGCCATACTACAGTATTAGATTTTGGGCTTATTCATAATGCTCGAGTGCTTATGATCACCTTTTAAGGTCCTATATGACTTGAAGCTTGTCTTTCTTTGAAGTCACCTGCTCCAAATAGAATCTCCCTGCCCAGGGCAATCCTGTGAAGAAGCCTGATGAAAGTCCCCATCCATGTAAAGTAACAAAAGAGATTGGGAAGTAAATATTTGTTTGTGAGATGTCCCTTCCTATGGACTATCCTCCCATTAAATGTAAGACTTGTACCTTTTATTCAAAAAGCTGTTAAAATGTGGCTTTTTAAATGTGTAGTTGGAGACTGAGGTGAAGGAGATATGCTCGAGCTGATTGATGTGTGATTTTTGTGATTTTGAATCTGTTGGCAGTTTTATTATTGATATCTTCAATATGCATAACATGTATTGCCTGCCATTAGAGTATGTGATTGAAGTGTACTAAGATAGAAGCTTTTGTAATAAATTAATAAACTTTTTGCAGCCAATAATGTAGTTGTAGAATTTATATTAGAAATGTAGTGATGGCCACTGGGGCTTGGATAGTTTTAACGAGAATTACCGTGGAGCACAGGGTTATCAGTAGCTCTGTATTATTTCCACCAGTCTATCTTCAAGCAGCACTTAGTGAATATAACGAGTAATACTGTGCTTATGAGCTTTCTCAAATAGAAGTATCTTTTTAGTCATTGCAAGTGTTGAATACTGGACTAACAGGTATTTTATGTGCTGCACACTCTTTAAGGGTTGAGCTTTACATGCAATATTATTTTCTTCTATACTTTGGAGAGAAAAACAGTTTCAGAGAAAAGTAATTTGAGATAGTGTTGAATTGGGCAAGAAAAGGATGAAGTACAACCTCACTGACTTCTCTTCATATTGCCCAAGCTAATGGATATTCTTTATTTCCAAATCAGCATAGTTTCATGATATTTTATCATCCTTCCTGGCTCTCTTCCTTATTTGACTTTAGCCTGCTAAATTCTGTCAAACAGATAATTGAAAATTTGAACTGTAGCTTTCTCTGCCATAATTAAGCAACCTAATCACTCACAACATTGAAATGCTTTTTAAGATGTCAGGCTTTAATTTCTGGGTTAAATAAAAATGTAGTAGGTATTGCTCTGATGTTCTTTTTCAGAAATATTAAAATTATTTTTTTCTTGACCAAATTGTTTAACCAATTAGCAATATTTTTTTTTCAGATATAAAATATCCTAAGTTGAAACTCTACAGTACTTGAACAGATATTTCCTCAGACACTGTTTCAGTGAGGATCATGGTGGCACAGTGATTAGAATGCAGTACTGCAGGCTACTTCTGCTGCCTGTTGGCTGCCTGCAATTTAGCTGTTCAAATCTCACTAGGCTCAAGGTTGACTCAGCCTGCCATCCTTCTGAGGATAAAATGAGGACCCAGATTGTTGTGGGCAATATGCTGACTCTGTAAACCGCTTAGAGGGCTGTAAAGCACTGTGAAGCGGTATATAAGTTTAAGTCCTATTGCTATTGCTATCATAAGAACAAATTCCAGAATGAAGAAATTGCTAGATAGTATCAGGTTTTCATACTAAGTATAGATATATATGATTCACATGTTTGGGCAGCCTGTACTTACATTATGCAAGTAAGATACAGTTATTTAATTGTGTACGACTTTTATTTGTTTTGCTTTTAATCCTTTGAATGAAAATTGCCTTATCAAGGTTTACCCCAAAAGACAGGTAGAAATAAATGTGTAAAAAAAAAAATTACATGGGTGCTTTTAAATTGAAATAACAAAGTAAGAAAATTAAGCCTCATGTAAATTTCATATCTAAAGCCAAGTTTCAAAACTGAATTGGAAACAAAGCACTGTTATATTCTAGTTGTTAAAAAAGAGTCATTTATGGCCAGAGTAAGTTGGTTAAGAAGTCAGAAACCAAACCAGTTGAAGCAGTGGTGGAATTAATTTTTTTTACTACCGGTTCTGTGGGCGTGGCTTGGTGGGTGTGGTGTGGCTTGGTGGGTGTGGCAGGGGAAGGATACTGCAAAATCTCCATTCCCACCCCACTCCAGGGGAAGGATACTGCAAAATTTCCATTCCCACCCCACTCCAGGGGAAGGATACTGCACAATCTCCATTCCCATCCCATTCTGGGGCCAGCCGGAGGTGGTATGTGCCAGTTCTCCAAATTACTCAAAATTTCCACTACCGGTTCTCCAGAACCTGTCAGAACCTGCTGAATTTCACCCCTGAGTTGAAGACATAATTGAGGTTCTAGAAGGTAAAGACAAGAGAACAAATGTAGGCAGGATTAACAGCAACGGGGTAACAGGTTGCAGGCACACTATTGTAATAATAGATGTTTCCAGTAATTAGTTACTCTGAAACATACCTTACTAAACTGATATTTATCATTCCTATTAAATTATCTAGACATGTTCTGGTACTGTCAGATATAAATGTTTACTGCCCACATGCTCTTCCTTGCAAGCAATAGCATTTTGGTGTCTCTCCACATTATGATATTCAAGTTGGGTGGTTCTGTCATTCACCTGGGCTGAATACCTGAGCAAACAGTCATGGTGCCCACAGTGATGTTGTCTAACTGCTCTTCTTTTAATAGCCTTATTTTTACAGGATAGTGTCATAACTACTGAATAACTTTTTAAAAGCTAAAGTGTTGCCACATAACTGCTATAATCCTCTGTGGCCTCTGGAGAATGAATATTGTTTTACAGAAAATCATTTTAAATAGGCCTTGCCATTTTCAGATGCATTATTGTATAGCACAACTTTTTGTATCACAAGCAATAGTTAGCATTTTAGCATTCACATTTAATGAAAGTAGCCCATAAAATATAGGAAATCTCTCCAAAGAACAAAAAAGTTTTTTTTAAAATCACATTATATACTAACACAACAATATTCACACCTTAAACACTGATCACAAATAATTTTATGTGATCAGATTTTTCATTGTTGGAAGAATTTATTCAATTGTAAATTGTATAAATGTACATTTAAATCAATATACATTATACAATTTTTCCACTGAAGTAAAATAATTTATTTAGTTCTTATCCATGCATAATTAATCAAAGTTCTTTGTAGCTTGATAAATCCCAAAATTTCAGAATTCAGCATCACATTCTTATCTTTGAACCTTGAAATTTCTTTATCATTTACAACCTGAGGAATATTAGACTAAACTGGTGACAATGTGCAGCTGCCAGAACATACAAATAGAAGTCCCCTCTTCCATATTGGACTTCTAGCATAAAGAAGATACAGCCCACTCCTTGCTAAATGTCCTCTGAAGCATCCAGTTTATTTGAAAAATAATCTTTGGTCAACTTAGTCTCATTTTAAAAACATACAATATTAATATAACATTATTTAGGACTCTAACCTATTGATTTGTTAAAAAAGAACACTTCCCATATCCATTGCAATATGGTTCTTAAATTGTAAAGACAAAAATGACAAAACTTATATAAATTTCTTACAAAAAGAAGAATTTCAAAACCATTTTCTAATGATTTCTAATTGGTTTAGGAATTTCAGACACAGCTAGTGCATCAGAACTAAATTTTAATTGCATATATTTGCTCTAGGTTATCTTGAAAAATTGGGCTCTAAATTGTTTTAATTGTACTGCACAATCAGAAACTGTGAAGTTTGTCACTCAGCTGGGGATATGCTCTCTTGTTAGCAGCAAAACTAACAAGAATGAATAAGTGTTTTCATGATCATAATTGGCAGAATCATTCTATAACTTTTCACTTTGTTTCTCTAGGGAGACCTTAATATTTATAGTCAGCCAAACCAAGAACCAAAGGAAATACTCCACCCTATTGCCACAGAAGCTGGGACTTCTCAAATTGTGATTATTTTGTGCATCTTTTATAAAATTTCAGATAGTTTCCCATGCTGTAGTAATGTGTCTTGACAGAAAAGGGTAACTACCAAACATATTGTATAAATCAGATTATTTCCAGAGTAAGCTCTTCTATTTGATAAACAGGATTTGCATTAGGCACTATTGACTAATGTTTGCTACTATATATGGCAACTAATGATCCTAATTCAGCATGTCTATTAAAGTATTGTTTTAAAACAAATATTATTTTTATTACATCAGGATATTCAGATGATTATCTCCTTTCCTTTACTTGAAGATATTCTGTACTCTTGGGCAGGGTGGGGCGAATGTGGAGGGCTGCACACGCATGCACGGGGTGCGGGGTACATCGGGGGGGCCTATAGGTGCATGTGGAGGGCGTGCACACTGCATTTTGGGGGTTCAGGCACGCATGCGCGCTTTGGGCACTCAGTCCGGAAAATGTTAGCAATCACTGGTCTATCACCTCCTTGCTAGTAAGGATTTTGCTTCAAAGTAATAATAAGACTATGTGTGAACAATGTTCTACCTCCCAGCTGCTATCCCAGGGGATACATCAGTATGCACTGGGAGTTAGTGATTCAAGATCCCAGTCAAGTGGCCATCTTTGCTTCTCAACAACTGTTTTTTTAATCTGTTTGAGGCAAAAGTAAATACCAAACCTGTGAGGTTTCTATCAATGCTCCAGGGCAGTCATTTCTGCCCCCTTTTTTATATCTCCCCCTCTATAGTGGGTTGGGGGAAAAGTTAAAAAATAAATAAAACGGAGATAGCATTCCTAGAATAGGCCGCTTTATGACTGGACAACCTAGTTTAGCCTGAAAATTACAGGCTAGTATTTAGCACTTTCCAACCCCAGTGCTGGCTTACTACTGTATAATATGTCCCATTAAACCAGTTTCATAAGTTTTTTGAATACAATCATAAATTATGATTTGTTTTCTGGGTCTCAATGCTGGCTTATTGGTTTTATTTACTTACGTACAGAATTTATAACTTGCCCCAGTAAAATTTGGGCAATGTACAAGTTCTAATATGAAAAATATAACAATAAATACCTAAATTACAAACAGTAGCTAAATCAAAAATTAATAAGAAAAAAGCAAAGATAAAATCCAAGATAGGCATTGGTGGGAAAATGCAGAACTATAATTAAAAAGGTGATGGTAGTCCCTATTCCTTCATATAAGTTCTTTGAAGAAGGCGGTTACTTTATAAACATTTCAATTTCACAATAAAAGTGTCATTTGGAAGCATCTCATTTACTGGATTTCTCTGTTAAAAAGTCATCACCCAGAAACTGTTCAGAATTATTCATTAAATATTTTTGTGTTTTCTAAAGGTATTGCTCAGAGATGTACAGCAATCAAGTATCACTTTGCCGCACCAATACGACGCTTATGGAACATCCCTATCAATTTAACAAAGATTATCCAGCAGGATGAATGGCACTTGTTACGTAAGTACTTGTGCATTTAGGTTGAATGTGTGTGGTCTTTCTAATATGATGTGCTCCATTGATAGACGGCAGGTTATAAATGTGAAAATAAATATTAGTACACGTTACCTGTTCTAAGGTTATTGCTTTTTAAGAAAATGTATTGCATACCAGTTTTGGAAATGTCATAATATTTTATAAACAATCCACCATCCTGTCAGTTTGTTAAATAAACTTTAACAACTATAGATGTAGCAAAATTTCCTTTTAGAGTAGGGTGGAATAACTCTTTGATAGCAAAAGGCTACCTATTTAATAGTACATAGTGGTCATAGAAATGACCAGTGTTAATTTGTTTTAGAAAGGAGTTTTTAAAATCTTATGAAAAGAAAAACGAATCAGATGATGTGTCCATCCCTTTTCTCTTATTAAAATTGGCAAGAAATAGCTCCATGACCTGGCAATTATTTATCATTAAAAATTCATATTACATTTAACATGTGAGTAGTCCTTAATTTAAGTACTATTCATTTAACAACTGTCTGAACTTATGATGCTGAAGAAAATGACTTGCGACTACGGTAGTCCTCATACTGTATTTGTGATTATTGCAGCATCCTGAGGTCTTAATGAACACCATTTGTGATCCAGGAGTTTTCCAGTCAGCAGTCAATGGGAGAAATAATAACATTATTTGCTTAATGACTGTGATTTGCTTAATGACCATGACAAAAGAAGTTTGCAGTTGGGCACAGCTCACTTAAATGACCATATCATGTAGCAATGGATATTCTGTTCCTTATTGTCATTGAGTAACCTACCTGTAGTTTATTTCTAGGAATGTGCATGCATAAGAATAGGTTTAATGTAATTTTAATGAGTGCTGATAATTTATCATTTCCTTCACTTATGAGAATAGATCTAAGAAGAATTACAGCAGGTTTTCTTGGGATGGCAGCAGCTGTTCTTCTCTGCGGGTGCATTGTAATTGCAGTTGGTTTCTTTTGGGAGAAAAGCCTCACACAGCATGTTGCTGGTCTTCTTTTCCTCATGTCAGGTACACTTTCTTTTTTGTCTATTAGCTTTTAATGTAGTTATTCTGTTTTTATTGCTAGTAACTGGGAAGAGTAATTTGGGGGGCTTTTTTTACTTCAGATGCCAAAATAATTTGACTACCTACTTGAAAGCGAAAGTGGAAGAGGAATATTTATGGATAGTCCATGAAAGACTATAAAAGCCATTACAATGGTATATTTATTCTATTTATTTCATTATTGTCTCCTTTGTGAGGTAGATTCCTTCTCTTGCATTCAATTCTGCAAGAGTTGGGAGAAGGATACCCTTATTTATTTTCGATATTTTGCACTGTACTTAAAAATCCTAAAGGCTGATTTGAGATTACCAGGTCACATAAGGCTGTGTAATGGTTCAGAGCTGACATTAATTTCAGGAGACCAGTAGTACCAGAAAATCATTTCCAGGAATAAAAAATTTCTGCGTTCTGCAAAACCTAAGACAAAGAGGCTTCTATTACTAGGCTAGACATGTCAGTAAATGTTGATGTATTGAAGTCCAAATGCTGCTTTAAATATTATCAACAAAGCCTGAATTTAAACTGTACCTCAGCAACTTAGAAATGAGACATGAATTATCTACAGATATAAATTATATTAGGATTTGCAGAACTGGAATAGTCACAGAACCTTGCCTGCCGAGAACACACAGCAAATCCTCAGGCAAGCAATTTCTACAGATCTTTCTGAATCAAAATACTGTACCTTATATGTACATACCATCAAATTTGTTCTCCTCCCTTTTTCACAAGACTCTGGCAGAGAATTAAGGTAAGCACCTGTAAATCAGTCCATTTGCTACTATGCCAAGTTAAAAAAGTATAAATCAGACTGTAGTCTTTCCTCAATATTGCAAGAGCCACATAGTCACACTATACATAGTACTGTTTATAATGTATCAAGCAATCCAGTATCAAATCATCTCTTTTCATAAACCTCCCCTAGCAGCTATTGATTTCTTTGCTGTGCTAGTTTATGACCTTTCATCAGTTGTCTTTTGCATTCTTAGGGGCTGGTAACCATTGCCTCTAGTTCCAGTCCAGATTTTCAGCAGTAGACCCTGCGGTTATAGAGCCTGCTATTGCTGGGGCTTGGCTCACTGGCATCCAAAGTATCAGTTTTGAAAAAACATGATTCATCTGATTTGGCGCTCAAACTTACAAATTACATAAATTAGAGAATTATAGAAATTAGAATATAGATAGGTAGAATACAGAAATATTGAAATAATTTAATAAGTAAAATTAAAATTATTAAACCAACTTTAATGAATTCCAACCCCAATATCTATCCAAGATGATGGCAACAAGAGGACCTTAATTTAAAATATATGAAAATAATATAAGAAAATATCGTTTAAATATTTTCTTATATTAAAAATTGGGCACTTAAGAAGCACCAGTTCTTTTTGCAAACTAGGGAAGATCTTGGGATTGAATCCCAGTTCTTGGAATCCTGGGACTGAAACTTCTTTTTGGAGTTATTGAAAAGTTTAATTCGGCTTGCTTGATCTGAATATTGTTTATAAAACTCAGAAATTAAAAATTGGATGATGACTATTTTAAAGTAGTTTGTTTGCCACCTATGTTATTCCAAAATTATTATTATAATAGGACATATTTGCTTTATAATAATGTAATTTAAATGTCAAATTTTTCCTAATACAATTCTGATGACAGATACATTGTATGACATTGTTATCAATGCCATTCCGTAAGTGCAAATTCTTATAACACAATTAAACTTAATGTGTATCTAGATTATTTATTTGGAAATTTCTATTTCTATACATCTTGTAATTGTTATATGTTTCTTTTATAGGCATCTTTTGCACTATTTCTCTCTGTACTTATGCAACAAGTATATCCTTTGACCTAAATCGCCTTCCCAAAATCATCTACGGTCTGCCTGATGATGTTGAACATGGATACAGCTGGTCTATATTCTGTGCATGGTCCAGTTTAGGACTTATAGTAGCAGCAGGATGCCTTTGTACCACTTACCCATTTATTAGCAGGACAAAGATTAGCCATCTAAAATCTACCAGAGACTCTTCTGTATGACTTGTTATGGAGATACTTTTTTTGTTTATAAGGCAACAAGAAGATACATAAGGGAGCTTAATTCAGAATCCAAGCACAAACAAAACCCAAATCCTTTAAATACTGAACATTGACTTAGTAGCCAGGAAACACAAAGGACATCTACGTTTCCATGGTGGCTGATAGATCAAGTTCAGACAGCAAAACTGTTGTGGAAATGATGGTAATTTAGCACAATATATATGCACATGTCACAAATGAAATGGAACTATTTCTACTTGAACAAGAAAACTGTGTTGATGTTTCAATTGCTGTTTGCTGTCCAGGGTCATGAGGTTCAGCTTAATGGCCATATAACTTGAAAATAAATAAAATGACTTTAAAAAAATAACTTGGTATACAAGGTTAAAACAACAAAAGCACTGCCATATTATGCAGTTGGTAAGAATGCTTCCTTATTTTAATTATATTTTATATTATTTTTGTCTTGTTAGGTGATATTTAGTCTTCTATATTAATTATTTTTAGTAGTTACTAGAATGATGTTCAAAGATTTCTTGTGTAAGAAATGAGTGAATCATTTGTTTTTAGAAGAAACAGAAAGGTGCTAGAGTAGAATGACTTCCAGAAGGGGATAGGCCACTTTACATAGGAAAATTTATGCCTATAGTTCCTGAAAGATTTTCATGTTTCATATACAATCCAATGCCATATATAAAAAAGATGAAATGTATAAAATGAATTACAGCATTTGCATTATTGGATACTATGTGTTTCAATTTTTTTGTTTAAAAATAATGGCATATTATCTTCTGTTAATAAAATTCCTGAACAAATGACTTGGATATGGCTCTTCTTATAAACAATACAACCACAAATTACAAAGGATATTCTTTATTTGGTTACACCCGTTTCAATTTAATAAATACATTCCTTGAATTTTTTAAGGACAAAACTATCTATGTGAAACAGTCCCTACATTAGTTCTTGCCTACCTTTGCAGCATTCCATGATGCCAATGCAAAAGAAAGAAAAAAGTACCTTTACATAGGTACATACAGATTCATTCTCAGGTATTTCCAGTACCATAAAGGTAAGAGAGAAACTTATGGGCATTTATTTTTTTGTAACTGTCAATGGCACTGGCCATCCTCAAAATGGACTATACTACTAGCAAAAAACTTTTCTTCATATGCTTGCTCCAAATATACCTGATGTTGCCACTATGACAATAGTAGGTAATGACCATTACAAAAACAATTGGAATATTCTCTTTAGATTTTTAGAATTTATAGATGAACAGGGGGGATAATATAATCAATTTTCTACGTTACCATTCTTACACACGGAAATGCACATGTTTAGAGTTAAAAAGTTCCCTGATTTTGAACCAATTTACATAGTCTAAATGGTTATACTTTTCATTGGTAAATTAATATATAGTATTGGAAGTATAACAAAGCTATTGCATCTGAATCAGAATGGCTAAAACAGCTGACAGGCACTTATGTAATTTCTAATCCACCAAACGGATAATATAATTGCTTGAATTAGACCAAATGTCTTGATTTTATTAGGAATGTTTGCATATTTTGTTTTGGCTTCTTCCTTCTGAATACAAATAAATGTACCTTTTATTGCTAGTTAAATAATGAATTTGTGTAAAAAGAGACCTGTCCCCCAAAATGTTCTCAGTGTGCAAAAATGCATGGTTGCAAAATTAGTCTTCTTGGGTTCTGGTGGTTTTTTAAAAAGTTTTGTATTTTCAGAGACTTCCCATACAATTCTAGGCAAAATACTGAAAACAGAGTTTGGATTTTCTTGCTACAAAGCACTGATTTCTGAAGCAGGATTCATTATGATTTTCAGGCACAAATCTGCTTATAGTGCAATCTAATAACAGATAATATAAAAGGGATTTCTATTAATTGGGAATCTTCATCTCCCAGATTCATAATACAAGATTATGAAAAGCAATTGCCAATGGTCTGAATAATGCTCAGCAATGGACTAGCATCTAGGAAACCTATTTCAGAACTTTCTCCTGAATATCTTCCCAAAGATCAGTTAGATCCTGCACAATGATTCTCATGAAGGCAGAATATAATACAATACAGTACAACACACCAAGCATAATCATTGTCTAATATTGCAAAATGATGATGTGTAAGTGCCAAGAATTGATGCAAGACTGTCATCAACCACTTCAGATAGTGCATCATGTTGGTTACTTTGAGGACTGCTTGAGAAATAACATCCCTTAAAGCTATCTCACTATTAATGTCTATCTCCATCAGGACTAACAACCATGTCTCTTTCACCTCAGACATCTAAATTTAGCCCAGTGTTTTCAGTTACAGATCTTAATATAATCCCTTAGGAACTTTTGCAGTGATTGCTATGCAGTTCTCATTGTCAAGTCCATCAACTTGTTTATACATACTTGCCGTTGTTACCTTCTAGATCCTTTAAGTTATCTTCTTGTACTTGCATATGAATGCATTTGTTTTGCCAAGACTAACTTCAAAAGATTCTATGAACACCAGAGAACCAAGATCTGCCTTTTTGTAACTGAGGTGTTCTTCCCTTGTATCTTGAGATGAGGGGGAAACAGTACCACAACTAATACTTTCTTGTTTGATATCTTGTTCAGCTGATATCAAATTACTTTGTCTGCAATCAGTAGAAGATTCTGCCAAGATGGATCTCTCAGTCCGAGAGCAATGGGCAATATCATTAGAAATACATTTATAAAGTTCTTGATTAAGTAACAGTACAACAGTCCCTCCAAAACAAAGCACCCTGAAAAACAATAGAGAGTAGTTAACTAATATATTCTTGCTTGGTTTAACATTTATTATTTTATAAGAAACTTCCAGAGTATCTAGTAAATAGTTCACAATCTCTCTACTTTTATCTTTACCTTTCTATATGGTAAGATACACCAAGAGAAAGCCTCTCAGTGAACATCTTGGTAAATTGATTTTAATATTGGGCATCATACAAATTCCAGTTTTTTTCCATATGTCAGTATTTCATTATACTTAATTGCTATATCCATTATTATCCAGCTGAAATAAATGACAATGAGTAAGGTCTTGACTGCCAACTGCAACCCAACACAAGAACCCAAAACAAGAATTTTTGATGGATCTGGGCATGCAAAAACCTAAAGGGATATTTTCATTAGAGATAGTCTTTGCTTACTAACCACATATTCAATAATTTAGGTTACCCGTGATGCTAAAAAAATAACTTTATGGCCAATTTACAACCATTTACAACATGCTCAGCATCCCTCAATATTGTGATTGCTATTAGTCAGTACACATCATCCTGTGCCTGACCTATTTTCTTCCTCTTTTCAAAGTAGAGACTGGAGAGGAAGAGATTGCAAGAGAGTAAGCTGTTTGCTCCTCTACACATCGAAAGTAATCTGACTGCATTGATAATCTAGGTCTGGGAGTTGCAGGCACAGTATGCAGAGAGTTTACAGTACTCCTTTCCAATCTCTCTGTTCTGTGGGGGAGGGGAAGAATTTCTGTATTGCAGAGCAGAGATTAGAGAAGAGATTTCAAGGAAGTACTGTAAGCTTTACACTAAAAATGAGGAAGAACTATACATCTGGAAGCTGTTCTAAACATAACATAATAACATAACATAAAGAGAACTTTGACTGTAGTCTTCAGTTCCCTGAGTATAGGATATTGTTCTAAACATAAGCTATTCTTAGAATAGTATCCTATACTCAGGGAACTCAAGGCTACAGTCAAAGTTCCTGGTGAAAGTAACAAACCTATTTTGAAAACATCAGCCACCCACACACCCCCAATCTGAATCAAAATAACTTTGTCAGGAACATTTCCTTTACTCTACTATATATATATCTCAGTATGTACCCTATGACTTCTCATTCACTGCCAGCATCAGCAGAGATATTATTTGACCAGACCCTGTCCTTCTGAGCTTGTTAGCAATTACCAGCATCATATTTTTTTCATCCTATTTGAAACTATTATTTGTGATAGATCCTTGGTAGTCTCTGAACTTGGTTGTTTTCTTGCAGATGTTTAACTATAATGAAGCAAATTAGGTAATATCACCTCCGATCACTGATTAGGAATTAATGAAACATCTGTAAGTAAACCAACCAAACTCAGAGAGCACCAAGGACTCCTCATTTGATTCTGAGCTACAAATATTTTCCCTTATCAGTATTATTATTACATTAGAAGATTGGTAATTACCATCAAGTAATGTTGTTTCTATCTAGTTATGATGTGTATTTGACTACATATCATATACTAAATCTCATTCTAATATTAATTCTTGAATTCCAGATAATTTGACTCATATACCTTTCAAGTTCTTGAAAAACTCTCGGAAGAAACTTCATGTCTTCTGTTATTTTGAACTTTTTTCCAAATGGAATGTCTGTCAAAATGACATCAATGCTTTCTGACAGAAAAGGTAATCCTGAAGAGATAAAGTACGCTTAAAAGATCTTGAACTAAGACAGAATTATAACTTAACAGATCCCTTTGGAATGAAACGTTTGTTATTCTGTTCTGCATTCCGAAGGAACTAAAAAAATCAACTCTATCTGGGCTTCTATTATTCTAGAACTCCCATTTATACATGGGGCAGAGACAGTGTCCTGTATGGGACTCAATTTTTGCCAATTCCTCCTTGCATTGAGTTTCATAGGGTCCCCCAAATTTCTACAGGGCTACAGAGGGAATCAACAAACATAGTATTTCTTCATTTTGCTGCTGAAAGTATCACATAGGCAGAACAATCAGCACTGTTAAAATTTTCCCAGAACAGAATAACAGGAAACATTTCTGGAACCAAACTATCTTCTTTTCAAATTAACATCTTCACAATTAGCATTAATAGCTGCTAGGCAAAATGGAGACGGACAACAATTCGTATTTGTTTTCAATTCAATTCAACAATTAAATTGCCATGAATTTGGGCAACACCTCACTTCCCATATATTGTATACTATTCCATTACTGTCCCCAGTCAAAGAGCTGTTGTTAACATAAAAAACTTGCTTATCAAAGGCAAATATAGGATGTGTTCATATCTTGATCACCATTTGTATATCATAACTCTCTTTAATTATCTGAAGAAACACCAGTACCAATTTCCAACTTTAATTCCAAAAAAACATATATTAAATCAAGTGCACACAACAATTCTGGGAAAAAGAGAGTTTTTTACTTACATTCTAGTTCTATGAAAACTTTTGCAAGCCAATAAAAATAAAGCAATACATATATCAAGTTTTATACATTGTATATTTTTTATGTAATTTACACAAGGTACTCTTGTTAATATTTACCTGTCACAGAAGATTTAAATAGTTCAATTTTATCTATCAGGCTTGCATCTCTAATATTTGAGTAGGCTCCTTGTAACTGTGAATCACTTATATCTGATCCGAAATAATATACATTCTGTAGAGGAAACAAACAATTACATTAAGAACAATTTTTTACACATTATCAATTTTATTTACATTCATAAAATACAATGTTTCCTTAAAGGCAATAGATCACTGACAGACAGGAAATCTAAGCTGGAAAAGACCCAGGAATTTAGTATCTCTGCCTAATATTTCTTCTAGCCATGAAAGCTATATTTCTTGATTTCTCATGGGCATTTAAAATATATTTCACTCACACCAAAGGCCAAAAAATGTATATAAACCTTGCTGATGTGCCAGTACGCTGTCAGCTGTCCCAGAAACAAGCTTTGTATTATTTCTGACCAATAAAATAGAGACTTCTTCCCAAGCAGCTGCTTTTTGCATCTTTGGAGAAAGGAACCCAAGGAGATTTTCACAGCAAAATAACACAAATCTCCAAAGAAATAGAATCTGATCACACAGACTGCATGAAATAAAAGCTTTTAAATTTTGTTTGCTTTTCATAGCATCAGTGAAACCAGAGATAAGGAGGACCATAAATTGGAAAGGTTCAGTCATTAATTCATTGTGTTTCTGCCGAAAGATCTCAAAAAGTGAGAAAATGATTCATCTGGCTCAAAATGATAATATACTGATTTAAAAAATGACACAGATTATGTTATACTTAAGAAAATAATGAAGTCAGTTATCCATCCATGTTTATCTGTAAATAATAATATAAATATAACAGGGAACTGAAATATAAAGTATTTTAATTATTCTGGAAGAAAAGCTGATTCTTTTTTGTCTGTTATTTCCAGTAAGCAATTTTTATAGCCTACATGCAGAAGTCTGTTAATTTATGACACTAATCTTTAGATGTTATTTCAGCCTGTTTTAACTGTAATACACTTGTTTTTGAACAACAACAATAACCAGAAAAAGACTCTGACTCAAAAAATAAAGATGTGTCTATGTTCTCAGGAGATGTAAGTTCAAATGAAATTTGAAACTCTTACTTCAAAAATTCTAAATTTGTCTATTGGTAACTGGTACGCTAATAATTAAGCTAACCTAGAAGTTTTTTAGGAAATTTATGAACAAACAGCAATAGTTGATAAAACACTTGTTTTCTTATAACATAGTTACAGTGCTCATACAAATACTAACTATGGAATGAATGTTAAGCTAAATCCCACAAAATTTCTAAGAACCATTTAGGAGATTGATTTTAACTGTGAGGAGCCTAGGACTTGCAATGCAATGTAACAAAAAAGATATTTCTTAAAAGAAGAGAACTTACAGGCCATTCCGTTGCAGCTTCCAGAAGTATTGTACCTAGACCACACATAGGATCCAATACAAATGCTCCAGCCTGAAAAGAGAGGGAAAAACCAATTTAATACAATCTGTAAGTTATAGGTACTGTAATAGCTTCTTGGTTTGAAAAAATATACAGTGTATACTATATATAAAGCAAGCAAAAGTTAGATTTGATAGTTAATATTTTTCTCCATCTTCACAGCACATTTGAATATTTATCTTCCTTTTCATACATTTCAATAATCCTGATAGCAATTTTATAGTAATTATCCCTGTGTACACCATGGAGATTAAAACCAAGAAACAATAGACAACTTAATTTGATTTGAACTGCTCACACATTTTTGCATATTTATTGAGAAATTAAGCCTCAATGAATTTAAGGAAATTGCAAACTATGCAGCTCTCATGTACTTTAAATGCTTCAAATGCTGCTATAAAATTCCCATAACAGTTGCTTAGTAATTTTGTTCATTACCTTGATTTCAGCAAGTGATGTCATAGCCCAAGCAATGGTAGATCGCAATCCAGCAGTTTTAATATATGCTCGACTTGCCAAGGGAAGTCTGCAAATAATAGACATACTAATTAAATAAAAATAAAAACATTCAATGCATATCTAGAATTCTAACATAATGTGCCAATAATGACATGTTTCTCTTCAGGATTGTTTCCTTTCATTCATATCATTTCCCCAATATACCACATTCTATATCTCTAATTTCCAACACTGTCACTTACAATTATATGGAAACTGAGCATATACAATCTATATTTGCAGTGTTTTGAACACTTCTTTGTGGGGGCAGGGCTTTGCCTTTTTAAAAATTTATTTCTGCAAATTTTGATATTGTCCTAAGGCTGTTTTTACTTCTATTTTAGCTCCACAAGTACTTTTTGTCATAGTGTGAACTCTGAAATATGTAGGAATTGTTTCACAGTCCAAATAGTTAGAATTTGACCAAAAAAGATCAGTTTCAAAAAAGATCATTGTCAAAAAAGACAGTGCATATACATGGGGGAAAAAAACCTTATAAGCAAATGGATAAAAAAGGCAGGTAAAGTAACCACATATAAGCCAGCTGGGCTCATAATTTCTGTGTGAAATCGTTAAACTACAATTAATTAGTAAATTGAATTATATTCAATTTCATCTTAAAATGAATTTTGCCATAATTTTTTCATTAAAAACCACAAGGCTCTCATTTTGATGTGCTAAAAATTAAAATAACAATACTAACACCCCCCCCCAAATATAAGTAGTAAGCATTCACAACTATTACATTACTATGCTATTGTATATATATCACTGCTTTTTTCACATGTTGACAATTGTCCTCACCTCTACCAATCTATATGTTTATATGTCATGTACTCTAGGGAAATATAAATGTACAACTGTTTCTAGTATCATGTTCCACGTTATTTGTCCTTTTATATGACACAGAATGCTAGTTTTACCATTCTAAACATTTAATTATTGCAATAAAATATTTCTCATCAATTTATTGCAAGGTCAACAATACAAGAACAAAAATTAATCCATTTTTTTGGAGGAGCATGTTTTCTATTAGAACAGTCAGTATTTATAGAGAAGTGAGGAATAATTATTTATAATGTCATCTACCTGAAAAGAGGGATACCAATCACAGAATAAATATCATTTAGATGCACAAAGATCTGTAAGTGAATGAAAATTTACAATAATTACTTGCAAATAAATAGTCACCTTTTCAAGGATGTTTTATTTATTCTAAAAAGCAATCTCATCCTTAAATGCATGTAAGTATTAAACCTATATGAAATATAATATAGGAGTATTGTATAAGACATAGTACAAAACTGAGATCACTAATTTTACTTTTCCATCAGTGCAAACACAAGTGATAGAGATATCCAAGAAGAGAAAAATCTACAAAACCCCAACTTAAAACTGGCCAAATATTTTCATCTAAAGAATGGTAAGTGGCAGAAACTTTCTACTAGTGATAGCTACAAACCACTTGCAAGTCTTGCTGCCCATGTAGCAGAATTCAGGAGAGTGAAAGTAAGTTCAATGAATTAAATGATAGATCCTACAGGAAATGTGGAAGCATTGCCTAGATTTTATTTTTGTTTGCCACTTTTCAAATTCTATCTATATCTCTTATTTTTAGAACACAGTTTACTTTGTGTCTTTTATCCGTTTTTAGATTTCTGTAATTTTTTCAGATTTTAGTCATTATTAGATTCAAAGATTTTGGCAGACAACTTGCTCCACTAAGACTGTTGTCTTTTAATAAGTTCACAATGAAACAAGACAACAATACCTTAGTCTCTTAAGACAGTTGGAACTCATCCCCACTACAGATAGGCTATTGATAGTTTTCACAAGAATTTACAGATATCAAAATATAAGGAAGCTAAATTCTACAAGTGTAGCGTAAGATTTTTATTAACAAGAATACACATGAAAAATAACTTCCAGTCATATTTCAGAGCCCATTTGATATCTGAAGAAGGCAAAGCCCAAAACTTCCAGCAATTCAATTTAAGTCGGATTATTACCTCTAAATCAGGATTTCTAAGATCTGCTTTCCATCCAAAATTTTTCATAAGAGTTATTCCGATAATTTTCCCCAGTTCCTGAAAAAGCAATCACAAATCAGACATGAGAATTATTTGAGTAGGTGGCATATTATGTAGATTTTTAGAATAGAAAATAGCAAACAAAATGGGCTGAATATTATAGAAGTCATAAAACATATTTTATACCCCTACCTTATGCATGTTTATTGAAATCAAGCCAGCCAAGTTCAATTATGTTTATTTCAGTCTGTCTTATTATGAAATGGCTTTTTAAAAAAACTCTAAGAACAGAGCAAAACATCTAGCAAGTTATTTTTATATTTTATGTATGTGTATGCACACACCCACACCCGCACACAGGGTAAGGAAATGACAGTAGTGAAATTTAATTTGTCCTTCATCTCCTTTTGACAATTAAGAGGATTTTCAAAAAATGGCATAGAAGAGTAGTTACAACTGCTTGAACAAAATGTCCACATTCATTTCCATCTTCAAGCAGTGCTATTTTTTCTATGTTGATGTCATTTGCTAAATATAATTCTGGAATCATGCATAAAGAGTAAATTAAATATCCTTTCCGAGAGTTCCAGGATAATCTGGACAGACAGTATAATTATTAAGGAAATTTACTGTTTTGCTAGCCATTTTCAAATGGATGTACAGGTAGTCCTTGTTTATTAGCCTCTTGTTCAGCTACTTTTGAAGTTACCACAGCACTAAAAAAAGAGCTTTAAAACTGGTCCTCAAAGTTGTGGCCTTTGCAGCATCCCCATGGTCATATGATCCTGATTTGGTGCTTGACAACCATCATACTTTTACAACTGTTGCAGCATTCCACGGTAATAATTATCATTTGCATGTTTCACAGTTGGCTTCAAGACAACTAGTCAATGGGAAAGCCAGCAGGAAGTTACAAGTTACAAGTGACAGTCATGTTTCACTATATGACTGCATCACTTGGTGACAGAGTTGCTGGTCCTAATTGTGGTCGGTAAGATGGTTTATTTTAATATTATTTTGAATGTAATAATGTATTTTTCCATGCAATAGAATATTAAGAAAAATGCTGTAAACTTATGTACTTTGAATTGGCAGTCATTTCCATTGTGCAGTTGAATGTTCTCCTAAACAGAACAGTAGCTGAAAGATTTGCCACAGATATAACTGCAGAGAGGAAATTAACACTGTGAATTAGTATATTTAAAAATAATAAAATCTGGAAAATAGAGCATATCATGGATATGTTTTAGCCTATAGACCTGTAAGAGATTTATTTAGATTCTTAATAAATCAATTTGTTCCCTGCATATTATCCTTCAGTTTTCATGAAGCTTAGTAGCTCCTGAGCTTTCAAATGAATATTTTACATACCTGTGCAGTAAATAATTTTGCAAGTATTCCACTACAGCGACATGATACTCTGAAACTAAAATAACTATTGCAAACAATAGTTTTGTCTTGAATAAGTTCAGGAGTGTTTTCTAGAAAAAGACTGCCCTGAGGCAATAAAATGTTTTTACAAACATCCTGTGTATCACATTTTTGCTGATCTGCAATTGGATGTTTAATAGTATCTGTCTCTAATATTATTTGCATTTTTTGCTTTTCATTTTCAATATGGTTTTCTTCTTCCAATTTCTGTTTTTTGGAATCTGGGTATTCTTGGCACAAGTTTAGTTGCTTAGTTGACTGATCATAAAGACTTCTCCAGACCGCAGTTGTATGCAGCCAACATCTGGGATTCTCATTTACAAGTTTTTGAACATCCTGGATTATTCTTCCTGAAATAATAGAGAATTATTAGTCCATACGTTTTATCATATCACTTAACATCTAAAAACAAAAGACAAGATTTCCTATTAGATTCCATACTTTTAATGGTCCAGTTATGTAACAAGCCAACTTCTTCCTTTGTAGATTTAGTAAATTCACCAGCATGCCTATGTGCTTCCTAATTAAACTAACAACAAAAACTTTTTTAGAGCAAAAGTTTTCAAGTCAGTTTAAACTATAATCCGGAGCAAACTGAATGAGAATAAGTCTCCCATGAATTAGAATGATCACTTAATGCTAAAATGCTAGTGGATGCTAAAGTTGAAAGAAATTGGTATTCATCTGTTCAGAATGCATTAATTTTCTATTAGGTGCTTCATTCCCGACTACTTCTCAGATATGATGCTTGTTTAGTGCTTTGCAGGCAAAATAATAATGTCTAGGCTTCATTTACTAAGTAGATAGTTATGAAATTAAAACATTTCTTGGGATTCCTTGGAAGGAAAACATAGTACTCTTTTGGATCTGTGAGCTCCAGTACAAAATCCACATCTTGAGAAAATAGTTGCTTTCTGAGGATTTTGAAAAGCAGTCATCTGAAGTTTTGGAAGAACAGAATGAAGACATTCTATTCTTTTAACAAAGAAAGGAACAGAACATAGAAGACGGTTTACCTTTATTCCCACGGAAGGAAAGTGGAGGACATTTCTTTAGCAGCAAAAATAATCTTTCAGCTGACTTTAGTTTCTTCAACATACTTAGCTCAAGATTGGTATTAAAGAAAACTTTTCCGGATACATATTCTACCTTGAAAGAGAATGCATGCCAAGAATAAATAAAATTGGATATACATTTGAGAGTTGATTTTTAAAAAAACAGTATCATCTTTATTAATGGATTAATTCAAGCAAATGATCTTGTTTATAAAATGTACTGGGTACTATGAAAAAAAGGCAAAGAGGGATGCTTGTGTTTGCCTGATCTCATTTATCCTTTGAGAGGGATCTGGGAGTCCTAGTGGACAATCACTTAAATATGAGCCAGCAGAGTGCTGCAGCAGCCAAAAAAGCCAATACAGTTCTATGTTGCATTAACAGAGGATTAGAATCAAGATCACATGAAGTGTCAAAACCACTTTATAATGTCTTGGTAAGACCACACTTGGAATATTGCATCCAGTTTTGGTCGCCACAATGTAAAAAAGATGTTGAGTCTCTAGAAAGAGTGCAGAGAAGAGCAACAAAAATGATTAGGGGGCTGGAGGCTAAAACATATAAAGAACGGTTGCAGGAATTGGGTTTGTCTAGTCTAGTGAAAAGAAGGACTGGGGTGACATGAAAGCAGTGTTCCAATATGTCTATAGAGATTCTCAGTCATCCAGGTCATGATTGTCCCAAAGGTGCTTTTTCAAGAGGCAACTGGACTTTCTGATTTTTTTGGAAGACATTTTGCTTCTCATCCAAGAAGCTTCTTCAGCTCTGTTGAATGATCTGACATTGAGTGCTGGCACAATGCAAAGCAACAGCCTTGCTGTGAGATTAGGGCTCACATTATGGAATGTTCTGAATGAAGAAATCCCTACAGTTTTTGAAATTCTGTATAACATTCCCTATGCAGTAAAATTGTTGTTACACAACAGAACTTAGTTCTGAACTTACATGCACAGCAGAACTGAACATTCACAAAGCTCTAAGTTATGCCCTCAGCAAATCACTGAATTTAATAAAAATATTTTTTATGATCACTCGCTACAGATTGGCTTATTTTTCAAGCATCCTGTGATAAATCCCATAATATGGGAAATTAAAAGGTAGATAGTTTTTCCTACTGACAATTATTCTAAAGTCAATGTAAGACTTAGACAATAAACCAAGGAATGCTGATCACTAATGTAGATTTTACACTACGAAGATGAAATCATCTTTTGGGTCCGGGTGTTGTAAAAAACATCTTTGTAGGTTCTGCTCCAAGTGGGGAGACATGGAGACTGCTTGGAAAGATGGTTTAATGGTGAACAGGATCACATGGCTTGAGTTCCTGAACAGAAAAGGCAGGGCAGATACAGGGAGTTCTCGGGTTTTATGCTCTCTCTGGCTTTGAACTTCCTGGGGCCCAGAAAGAGTATTCTGATTGGTTCTCAGACTTCCAGGGGGTGGTGGTCTTAGCTAGCCTTGCTGGCTGATGGTCATGTGTGCTTCCCTGGTCACATGCTTCCCAGGTCACATGTGGTGAGTTTCTGCTGCTATTGTGTAGAGGGCTAATCCTATCTTGCTGGATCTTTGGCAATTCCTACTATTGATGTGCCTCAAGGAGATAGATCTTTGTTATGTAGAATAGACTGGCCCAGGCCTTAATGGCCCATCGACAAAGGGTGGGGGCAGGAAGATGGGAGCAGCTTCAAAATATGCTTATCCATTTCTTATCCAGGAAAATATAATATTCTGCCTTTAATATTTCCTAAAAATATTTCATTCTTCTAGGACAGGGGTGGGTGCTAACTTCCTACACGGGCAAAAAAACCCCTAGCATTTATAATTATCATATAGATGCACACTGTTACACAGACAAGAGAAAAATCTTCATCCATGAAAGCAACAATACTCCTCACTGAATTAATCAAAAACTTGCAGTTTACCCACACAAACACCACAGACCACTTCATTTTATTGTCATTTATTCCAGCAAAAACTCTTGCCCTTTCAATAACTGCAATACATCCAGGTATTCCAGGTTGCCTACTATAAAGGAATAACTATGTTCCTTTCCCTGACACTTGCCATTTAATTATTAAAAGCTCAAGAACTCATGATTTTAGAATCCAGATTTTGCACATGTGGACTAGTAATGCAAATTTATTTATTTAATTGATTGATTGATTTATATACCCCCCTACTCCCAAAGGACTCAGGGCGGTAAACAGCCAACAGTAAAAATACATATATACAAAATTTAAAAACCCAGATAAAATCGAATTAAATAGTTTGACCCAGACAAATTAAAACACACCGATCAATTTAAAACAGATTAAAATTAAAATGTTAAAAGAGGAAGAAAGTTAGGCCAGGCCTGTCTGGTGGAATAAAAAGGTCTTAAGAGCGTGGTGGAAGGTGCGCAGATCCGGGATCCTCCGTATCTCCGGGGGGAGCTCATTCCAGATAGTAGGTGCCCCCACAGAGAAAGTTCTCCCCCTGCGGGCCACCAGTCGACATTGTTTGGCCGACAGCACCTGGAGGAGCCCCTCTCTATGAGAGCGTACTGGCATACTCATAAATGATTATAAACATGGCCTAAATGTCACAAGCAGTTAAAACACGGGATTTCTAACACCAGACTGAAGAGAGCTGTGGTAAGATGTGACACAAGGTATGGGAGGTGCAAACCAGTTCAAACATACATAGAGATAGTCCTCGACTTACAACAGTCCGCTTAGTGATCGAAGATACAACGGCACTGAAAAAAGCGACTTGGGACCATTTTTCTGAGTTATGACCATTGCAGCATCCCCATGGTCATGTGATTTACATTCGGATACTTGACAACTGACTCATGTTTATGACGGTTGCAGTGTCTTGGGGGGGGTGTCACATGATCCTCTTTTGCGACCTTCTGACAAGCAAAGTCAGTGGGGAAGCCAGATTCACTGAACAATCCTGTTCAGGGATTGGGGCAAAATTCACCTTCTTCAACAGTACTAACAAAATTTTCACTTAGCAACAGAAATGTTGGGCTCAATTGTGGTCGTAAGTTGAGGACTACCTGTAGTCGTGCAAACATCGTCGCAGCAGGAGAAACGTATGCAGAATCACATGGGGGAGGCCAAAACCGCGCGGTGGGACTTTTGAATAAACATGGCTAACTGCAGGAACTGGTTTTCCGAAGCAGCGAGCGTACAAACGAACAATTGGCCCAGTCTTCACCTCAACCAAAGACCGCTGTCGCTGCCTCTCTCCCCCTAAAGATTTTGCGGCGAGCAAAGCGAGCTTCTAAGCCGTTATTTTCTCGAACCGAGCCCGGCGCGGCCTAAGGAGACCGGAGCCGCTCACCTGAGTGGCGCCCAAACGAGCCTGCACTTCTTCGATGAGGAAAGGCTCCATCCCGCGTCCCGCCGTGCAAAAATAGCGACTGCAGCGGCGAGCCTCGTTCGGCCTCTCCCGTTTTCCTCCGTCAGCCATTGCGATCTTGTCGCGGGAAACAGCCGGTGTCGAGTCCCCCCCGGACGTCGACGCTGCCTCCGCTTTCCTCTCTGATCGCGGAGGGGAGGCCGCTGAGAAGTTTGCCTCCTGCAGGCAAGGGCGCTGCTTCCCTAGTCGCCTTGTGCTTTTGGCGCCGGCCCATCCTTCCTTTCCAATGGAGGGCGGCAAACTGCATTTGGGGATCCTGTTCTACCTCTCCGCTTTCATCGTGCGAAACCTAATTCCTTTTTCAAAAACAAAAAAATAAGTCTTCCTCACTCCAATAGCTTGGCAGCCCCACTTAAAGGCGAACTGCGACCTTTCCCATCAGGAAAAAATCAGGAGCAGGCTGGTGAAGTAGAATAGAATAACAGAGTTGGAAAGGACCTTGGACGTCTTCTAGTCCAACCTCCTGCTTAGGCAGGAAATTTAGCCAATCTCTTCTTACAAACTTCCAGTGTTGGAGCATTTACAACTTACAGAGGCAAGTTGTTCCACTGATTGCTTGTTCTAATTGTCAGGAAATTTTTCCTTAGTTCTAGGTTGCTTTTCTCCATTAGTTTCCACCCATCGCTTCTTGTCCTGCCCTCTGGTGCTTTGGAGAATAGATTGACTCCCTTTTCTTTGTGGCAGCCCCTGAGATATTGGAAGACTTCTATCATGTCACCCTAGAACTTCTTTTCATCAGACTAGACATACCCAATTCCAGCAACTGTTCTTTATATGTTTTAGCATATCATCTTTGCTCTTCCCTGCACTCTTTTCTAGCATCTCAACATCTTTTTTACATGGTGACGACCAAAACTGGATGCAGTATTCCAAGTGTGGCCATACCAAGTGTAGTTTTAGACTGCCTTTTATTAGCACTAGGGAGAACATTTTTGGAAAAAATCAGAACATTTTGGAAAAATCCTCACCAGATCCTATTCAGATCTGGTGAGAAGTATTTTGCAATCCGTATTGTGTCAAATACATCCCAAGGAAATAAAAATGCATGCCCATCATGTAGAGGTACCTCAAAGTTCTGTCTTGGGCCCAGTGCTTTTCAATTATCTTCAAAAATGATTTAGAAAGTTGCTGATGACACTTAGCTGTGGGGAATTGTGAACGCTTTGGAACATACATAGATTCAAGATTCAGAAAGTTAATAGATTTGAACATTGGGTCCTATCCCACAAGATGCAGTTCAGTAGTGAAAAAAATAAGATCGTGCACATAGGCAAAAAAACCCAAATGTATAGGTACAGGATAGATAATACCTGGCTCAACAGTAGTATGCGAGAAGGATCTAGGAGTCTTAGTGGACCCCACTTAAATATTAGCCAGGAGTATGCTGAGCTGTCAAATATCAAATGTCTTATATAGCATCAAGCTCTTATTTAAGAAATGATAGAGTCAAGAATGAATGGAAGTTGAGTGAATATGGGTTGAATATAAATCTGAACTGTCAGTTTGAAAGAAGTATTTTGAAATGGTTTGGTCATATGGACAGACTGACCGCAGATTGTATTCTGAGAGAAAGGGGAAGACTCAAAAAAATGTGGTTAGATTGTTCTTACTGTTAGGAAATGTCTTTAACAGAAATTTCCTAATAGATGGAGTTGAGAACCTCAAAAAGAAATTTAAGGAACAAAAAGAACTTTGAATCTTTGGAAGTGGTAGAAGCAAACATGGTTTGCAAGTATAAAAAGACTTAGAAGGATACAGTAAAATACTTGGTATAAATTACACTTAGAAGAATTTTTTTTCTCTTGCTTTATGAGGTAATTCCTTTCAATTCCTGTTTCATTCTTTTATGTACTTTGCACAAAAGTTGTTTACTTCAAAATGGAATAGTAATACTATGTATTGTATGTATGTAGATTCCAGGTTATTGGCCTCCTTAGTGGAGTATTTCTCTGCCCCAGGTTGTGATATGTATTTTTGCAAATATATCCTGATCTCCCTATTAAAGTCTTGCAGGCAACAAGTTTTTTATTTACATTGCATTATACCTGAATTAGTCTTGTACTAGATTTTTCTGTGAATATTGATTATTATGATTTTACTTCCTTGGCACACTGATTTATTTGTTTCTAAAAAAGAATTAGTAATGTTCTAAATAAAAGAAATAAAAAGAAAACGCTATAGGTAGTCCTCAACTTTCGACCACAATTGAGCCCAATGTTGGTAAGTGAAAAATTTGTTAGGTGAGTTTTGTCCCATTTTACAACTTTTCTGGCCACATTTGTTAAATGAATCACTGCAGTGGTTAAATTGGTAACATGGTTGTTCAGTGAATCTGGCTTCCCCACTGACTTTGTTTGTCAGAAGGTTCCAAAAGATGATCACATGATCCCCGGGACACTTCAACTGTCATAAATATGAACCAGTTGTCAAGCATCTGAATGTAAATTACGTGACATGGGGATGCTGCTGTCAGCACTCCAAGCCGCATTCACTCTAGTGCTGACATAAGAAGGAGAAGAAGGGCATCTGGAAAAGTTTTGACTTTTCACCTACTTATTTTTCCTGGAGATAATATCCCCTAGGAGATGGGATGGGAGGGGGGAAATTCCTTTGAGCTGGAGCGGGTAGATTAGGGAAAGAATGATTTGGAAGATGGCCAATGAGACCAAAGGAGTGGAGACAGGAAGGGAGGGGTTCGCACCGGGAAGTCAGTGTTGGCTATGTGGAGTCAGAAGATGGAATGCTGTGCTCAATAAATGAAAGATTTTCAGCAAAGATTCTGTTTGAAATGCAATTTATTTATTTATTTATTTTTTAATTTGATTTATATGCCGCCCTTCTCCGGAGACTCAGGGCGGCTTACAATGCGTTAAGCAATAGCCTTCATACTTTTGTATATTTATACAAAGTCAGCTTATTGCCCCCACAAACTGGGTCCTCAATTTACCTACCTTAGAAAGGATGGAAGGCTGAGTCAACCTTGAACCTGGGGAGATTCGAACTGGTGTAATTGCAGACAGCTGGATGTTAATTACGGTGCTTTAGTCTGCAGAGCTTTGAGACGACCTCGAAACCTGACAGCTGCAACAGTCATAAGTGTGAAAAATGGTCATAAGTTACTTTTTTCAGTGCTGATGTAACTTCGAACGGTCACTAAATGAACTGCTGTGTGTCCAAGAACTACCTGTACTTGTTTTGTATTGATGCATGGATTTGAGTCTGTATGCACTCAACATCCTGTATTTCTTTATTTATGTGCTATTTTACAGAGACCTATTCATACAAGCCAAGAAATGAAGGCAACTATTGGCTATCCTTTTCAAATGAATGTGAAAGCCTTTCCAAGATGGGACGCTATGCAGTTATGTAGACATACAACTAGCAGACTAAGAATTGAGATTTGAAAATGAAAAAACTAGCATTTACTGTATGTTATAGTTGTATAACCACTAGAGGGTACTATTGCCATTTGATTTTCATGTTCACTGCTGCTGATAATGAGCAAAAATGCTCAATAACTCTTTATCTGAATCTTGGCTTCTGTTTAGAATAATCTCACATCATTGGCTAAAAGAATTCTTTTGCAACTAATTTACAAAAATTACCAGATGGAATGAAATTTGTAAAAAAAAGTAACACTTCATATCCAGACTGAATTACATAGACTGACTGGGTTTTCTTGCCTTTTTTGAATTTACTTCCTGATTAATTATAAAAGTGGAAAGGTAAAATTTGAATCTGGCCTCTCTGCCTGATACTTATGAATCAGAGTAAATTATTTAATAAGCATGACTACATATCAAAAAATCTAGTAGGTGATTGTTCTGGTACAACTGACATATGAAAAAAAAATTGGGTAGTACTAAGGGGGGAAAAAGTTGAAATTAAGAGTTTTTCTCTTTGATGATCTTTTCTTTCATGTTTTCAATTTGAAAGATTGGGATAGTACATTAAGTTGTCGAGTGGGGTGTATGGGGTGTTTGATAGATTGGGATAGTACACTACTTGTCAAGTGGGGTGTATGGGGTGTTCAGGGAGGTGTAACACCTTTGATGGAGGGGCCAGCGACACACTTTAAAGGACTATTTGTTCCCCTTTATTCCCCATCTGGCACTCAGGTTTTCCCTGTGACTTCAAGTAGCTGTAATATGTGCAGCGGCCACATCTAGGTAAACATCTCATCAACAGGCAAAATCAGATGAGTTTCTTCAATTTTCTGTGAGATACTATATTTATCCATCCAATTGTGTGAATGCTGACCCTAGCAGATTGAGCAGCAAAGACTGATCAACCGTTGGTCAAGCAGACAGACCTAGAAGGTGTTGTGGAGCGCTAAGAGCCTAAAAAGATACTGATATCCTGGTCATCCACTGAAGCAGGAGAGATCTCCAGCCATAATGTTTCTCCAGGCCACTGGCTCAAGATCTTTTCTGCCAAGAGTGGGACTATCCTTATTCAACGGCTGTTCCCTTTAAAACTCCGTCATGCTCAGGTTTCTGTTGTGGAATTCATCTACAAGGCATCTGCAAATCCTATCTATTCTAATTTAATTCCTTTGAGTCTTGCGGCTTGAGGAGTGGCAAAACAACAGGTGGAGATGGCCACTGGTAGTTATAATCACAAACCTACACATGGACGATTCTCAGACCATTGGTTGTTTGTACCTGGGGCCTCAGAGATATTCAGCAGCATCCAGAGTAACTGGGCAAACCTGCTAAGATAGCACTGCCCTCTCTTGCATGAGGAAGGGTTAGAAAAAATTGCCTGCTCCACAACCAGCTAGTTAACTGCAACTAGCAGATCATCTCCCCCCTAGTGGTTGAGAATTTGGAAAAAAAGCATAAACCAGTTTAAAAATGTGCAGACTATAGCAACTGTATTTAGACTGAAAACCTGTGTGCATTAAGACTAGTTTGATGAAAACCACAATCCCATTTCAGCAGCCCTCCAGGCAAAGAAAAAGGCCTATACAGAATGGCAGAATGATCTATCATTTGTCCCAAAGACAGACAAATTTAAACATCTCAATTCAAAGTACAGCTGGAACTGTGAGAAATGCAGGATGAATGGTGGCAAGGAAGGCTGAGCAAATGGAATGCTATGCAGACATGGATGCCACCGGAGAGTTTTAAAGCACCATAAACTTTATGGTCCTTCTAAATCAGGATGCTCCCCCTTGCTGTCATCTGATGGGGTGAGCCTAATCAAAGACCAGGAAAGACTGAAAAACTGCTGGGATAAACACTTTTCCAACTTACTCAGTAGGCTGTCCACAGTTGATCATGATAACTTATAGCAGATTCCTCAGCTGCCAGCCTTGGATGTCCTAAACCTGCCTCCCTCTAATGATGAGATAAAGAAAGCGATCTCGCAGATAAACTCAAATAAAGAAAAGGGCAGGGTGGCATTCCTGCTGAGATCTAAAAGCACTAACATTTTTCAGGCAATCAAAGATAACTTAGAAGACATTTGGTCCACAGAGGAGATGGTTGATGACTTCCATGATGCCTTCATTTTGGCTTTCTATAAAAATAAAGGAAGCAAATCCAATTGCAGAAACAACAAAGGTATCTCATTGCTGTCCATTGTAGGCAAGAGGTTTGCCCATGTTCTCCTGAACAGACTGATCACTGTTTTGGAATGGAACCTCTAAGAGTGCAGTGTGGCTTTTGGTCAGGACAGAGTACAACAGATGTATGGTAATATTTACTGTGAGGCAAGTCCAGAAGTGCATCCTGCCAAAGGAGCCTTTTTACTCTGTCTTAACAGTAACAGAATAACGGAGTTGGAAGGGACCTTGGAGGTCATCTAGTCCAACCCCCTGCTCACGCAGGAGACCTGTCCTAGGGATTCGAACCGCTGAACTGTTGACCTTTCTTCATTAACCTGACAGAAGAGACTTGGTGGCGCGGCGGACTAAAGTGCTGTTAAGTAGCACTTAGCTGCCAGCTGCCTGCAATTACTGTGAGTTCAAATCTCACCAGGCTCAAGGTTGACTCAGCCTTCCATTCTTCCGAGGTAGGTAAAATGAGGACCTGGATTGTGGGAGCAATAAGCAGACTTTGTATAAAAAAGAACACCGCTTTGGGGGGGGGGGCAAAAGCCCTACTAAACGGGTATATACAAAAGTATGAAGGCTATTGCTTAACTCATTGTAAACCGCCCTGAGTCTCTGGAGAAGGGCGGCATATAAATCGAACCAATAAATAAATAAATAAATAAATAAATGCTTTTGACATTGCAAACAGGGAGACTCTCTGGATCATTAGAGTTAGGGTGAGGGTGAGGAAATTTGTGAAGTTGATTCAACTACTCCATGGAATGACAGGACAGGTTCTTTATAATGGTAATACATCAGCTGCATTTGCCACTTTCAATGGGATGAAGCAGGTCTGTATGCTAGCTCTAATCTGTTCTTTGCTTGCATGTTATCACATTGTTTTCATCAAGCTGCTTATCACTGGTTTTCATTAAACTAGTCTTAATCTGAAGGAAGAAGGGTACTGATTGCACAGCCCTCTCTTTGACCTTTGCCACTTAAATGCATGGACAAAGGGTCTCCATAAAATCATTCAAGAACCCTCTTTGCTGATGACGGTGTGAGCCACATAGTGATCTACAATTTATGCTGAACAAATTCTCAGAAACTGCTATGCTCTTTGGCCTGATTATCAGTCTGAACAAAATTTCTTCTGTTACTGTTTCGAAGATATTAGAGCAATGTTTCTCAACTTCAGCATTGTTCAGGTGGTGTGGACTTCAACTTCCAGAATTTCCCAGCCACACAACAAGTCTGCACTTCTTTAGAGCATGTTGAAGAAAAGTTCTAAACCATTCCAGGCTGATAAGGCTCCTGGGTAGCTGCTTCCAAACTCCTTGCCTCCCTTACTTGCTCTTGACAGGTTATTTTCCCTTAAGTGACTCTGCTTTCTGCAAGGTCAGCCTTCTGTGATTCTGTGAGACCTTTGACAATAGCTGTGACACTTTTATCTTTGTACTTAGAACAGAATGTAAGAAATTCACTCCCAGGAAGGACAAAAATATAAAGCGATTGCCTGAAAAATACTGAAACCTTTTAAAGCTTTGTCAGTCTCATTTTGTTTCTCTGTGCACATATAACAGAATGACAGAGTTGGAAGGGACCATGGAGGTCTTCTAGTCCAATCCCCTGCTCAAAGGCCTGATTTACCACTTGCATCCCTTTCTGGACCAGGACGCCTTGCGCACAGTCACCCATGCCCTTGTCACTTCCCGTCTGGACTATTGTAATGCTCTCTACATGGGGCTCCCCTTGAAGAGCACTTGGAGGCTCCAACTGGTCCAGAATGCGGCCACGCATGCGATTATGTAACATCTCTCCTGCGTGAGCTGCACTGGCTCCCGGTGGTCTTCCGGGTGCGATTCAAGGTGTTGGTCCCAATCTTTAAAGCGCTCCATGGCTTAGGACCTGGATACTTACGAGATCGCCTTCTGCCACCGATGGCCTCCCACCAGCCAATATCCTCCCACAGAGAGGGACTCCTCAGGGTGCCATCGGTCAAACAATGTCGACTGGCGGCCCGCGGGGGAGAGCCTTCTCTGTGGGGCCTCCTGCCCTCTGGAATGAATTGCCCCTGGAGATATGTATGATCCCCGACCTACGTACCTTTCGCTGTGCCCTCAAGACTTTACTGTTCCAACTGGCTGGGCTGGCTAATTAAATGAATTTTAAGGGGGTGTTTAGTTTGTGAGTTTTAATATAGGGCCAAATTATTTAATAGGTTTTAAACTGATTTTAAATTTTGTGATACATGTTGTTTTATTGTGGCTGTGCATCACCCTGAGTCCCTCGGGAGAAGGGTGGTATAAAAATTAAATAAATAAATAAATAAATAAATAAAATAATAAACAGAAAACCCTATAACATTTCAGATTAACGATTGTCCAATCTCTTCTTAAAACCTCCAGTGATGGAGCACCCACAACAACATATATATGTTATATAGTTCTCTTCCCACTCTGAATGAGAATTAACAAATATACCGGGCTATAAAATATACCTACAGCCAAGTAGACTTGGACACCAACCAAATATGGCTGTTGCTATTGCTTCCGTGCACTTGTGCTTTGTTAGCCTTGTGTCTTGAATGTTGATTGCCTACAAGACTTCCCTTTTGTACTTAGTCTCTTCTATTTAACTTTCTTATCTTCAGCCCCTGACATCTTGACTAGACTTGGATTACTTTAAATTACATCTCCTGTCCAGATTACCTCTTCTGTATTTTCAGTCATGAGTAAGTCTTTCTGGAATTAGACCTTTGACGGTATAACTATGCTTTTGCTAGTCGAAAGGAATTCTTAAGGGTGGTAGATACTGTTGGAGAATCAGAGTTATCATTGCTTTTTATTTCCATGTATGTCCCCACTTTCAATAAATGCCAATATTTTGCTGTCAATTTTCGGCAATATTTTTTACACTAGCACAGAAGTCAAGCACTCCTAAGCAATTTTTCAGCACTGGGATATGCTCTGTAATTTTCTTTGGCCTTGCTCTGTTGCTGTCAGGACTCTGCCAGTGAATTCTGTTTCCTTGTTTTTTGAGGGGTGGGGGTGGGGGTGATAGTATTCTCCATCCTGAATTAGTTTTCTTGAAGGATTTATTATTATCAGATTGGTTCAGAAATGTTCCATTTTTGAGTGCACAATGAAGTTTGTAGAAGACAGCTGATCAGGGGACAGTAGCATTTACAGGGGATAGGGTTATTGTGTTACTGCACTACTGAATGGGGTCGTCATATTATCCATGAGGGCTTACTTTAGCATTACATGCTATATAGCTGGTTACTCAAATGAACTTATTTTTGAGATTCAGATAATAAGCTAACCAAATGGGCCCAAACTCTTAAGACCGAAACATATCCCAGATTTGTTAAGTTTCACTTATGGTACACATGGCACACAGTGCTAAGACTTCACTTAATTTGGTAAGCATGTTCGGAAAATACTGTAAATATGTAAGAGCTGTGTGTGTGTGTGTGTGTGTGTGTGCGTGCGTGTGTGTGTGTGTGTGTGTGAGAGAGAGAGAGAGAGAGAGAGAGAGAGAGAATATGTTTGTGTGTATACTTGCATGGGTGGAGTTTGCCAGCTATAAAACTGGAAGCCATACAGTGCTGGTGAATGATCAATGATATTTTTGATCTACAACAATGCTGAATGACTTTACTAATTTTATTTGAAGATACATAACTTATTCTGGTCTAAAATCATAATAAAGTTTTGATTTGAGAGTGCTTCTATAATTGTCTCACTAAAATCCTTAGCACAACCCTTTTTAAAATAAGAATTTCCTGCATCCAGAATGGATCTATAAAGGGGGAGTTACATTCAGTTAACTATACATATCATTTCTTAAGGAATTTACTTTTCAGTGTAACCGTTTCCATGGTTTCCATGACAACAAAATGTCACCATTTTTATCCCACCGAGACAATAGAGTGGCAGTCACTAAACTAATGGGGGGAAACTGATGAAGGCATATATTTCAACATCTATGATAAGAGGGTTATTTTGCTGTTGAAACATTTGTGCTATGTGTATTGTAACATGGGACTGAAGTTAATAACCCTCAGTTTGTATAATAGGACAGTGGATCTGTATTAATACGTGATTATCTGCAGATGAAATGCCTATCATAATATTCCCCTTTGCTGTGGAGCCCTTCCAAACAATTGTGTATCAAGGGTTACAGTTTATTTGGTCAAGTGGGAGCCCCATATGTTAGTGGTTTCACTCTGATGACAGGGAAATAGTAGCCATGATTGCCAAGGCAGCTGGAAGTTTACTGAGTATAAGCCTAGTTCATGCTCACTTTTTCTTACGTGCCATTCTCAAACGGAGGAATATTTATGAACTAGCCTCTGCCAGCCTTTGTGGCTGGTACTTCCTATGCTTGGGACATTCTGACTTCAGAAAGTCCCTAACGTGAGCTTCCAAGAGGTTGGTAGGAGGTTCTTCAGCTTTTAAGAAGATCTGAAAAAACCTTAAATCCTTGGTTCATTTCTGTGGTCTTGGCACATTTATACTAGAGACCTGGCTGATCAAAATTATGTTCCTCCCACTATTTTCAGTGGAAGAAAAAGAAAAAGAGGGCCAAAGAGATCATGGGAGGCACAAATATTTCTCTTTTTTAATAGCAATTTTATTAAAAAGTACAATGAAAAAAAATAATTAAAACTAAAAATAGAACAGAAAAGAAAAATAGAAAAGGAAGAAAAATAAGTTTATAGTAAAGAAAAGGAGAAGAAAAATATAAAAAAATGATTTTCCCCTACCTTCATCACAAGTGTGAGCAATTTTAGTGATTTATCACCTTCTCTTAAATTCCAAGAAATGATTTCTTTTTCCGTATATGTATAAACAAATCCTTAAAGCCTTCTCATTCTGTCTTGATCAACAAAAGTCCATCAAGGCTTACTAGAGATAATAACATACTTGTTTTAACCTTGATCTAATAAACCAATTGTATACTTCTTCACTGAACTTTTAATACTCTTGATCTTTAGTCCCTTCAAGAAAAAAACAATTTGAAGTTATGATGATGCTGCAAAAAAGTTACTTACATCCTTCACTTATGATGTGATCAGAATTCAGGCGCTTGGCAATTGACATGTATTTATGACAGTTTCAGTGTCCCAGAGTCACATGATCATGATTTGTGATCTTCCCAGGGAGCTTCCAGCAATAAAAATCAGTGGGCAAAGCTGGATTCTCTTAAGGCCACATAGCCGTAAATTTGATAATAAATAATAAATAAAAATGGGCATGACTCACTTAACAATCACATTACTTACCAACAGAAGTTCTTGTTCCAAATGTAGTCATAAGTTGAGGCCTACTTATATTAAGACATCAGCCATTTTCATTTGTATGTCCAGTGTAGCATCTTTTTCCATATCATTCTTTTACCTGGTCTTTTCAAAATCCACTTTTAGATCAGTCTCAGTCTTATCTGAAAACCTGTTCCTCTTCCATAGCATCTTTTAAGCACAGTTTATCTATAAAGGCAGACACTATAGACCAGTGATGGCTAACCTTTTTGGCATTGCATGCCAGGAGCGGGGGGGTGGGTGGGTGAGGGGGGTTGTGCACACGTGTGCCCACACCCATAATTTTATGCGCCCTGCCCCCATTTATGTGTGTGCAAACACCCCCCCCCCGCTCCCTCACTGTTCCCGACATGCAATGGCCCAGTGGGCCCAATAGGCCTGTTTTTCTCTCTCCCCAGGCTTCAGAACCTTTCTAGGAGCTTGGGAAGGGCAAAAACAGCCTTCCCCACCCCACCTGGAGGCCCTCTGGAGGCAGGAAATGGCTCATTTGCTGACTTCCAATCCCACCGGAAGTTGGCAAACAGACAGTTTCAGGCCTCTGGAGGCTCTCTGGGGGGTGGGTGGGGAAGGCTGATTTCGCCCTCCCCAGGCTCCTAGAAAGGCTCTGGAGGCTGAGGAGAGAGAAAAATGGGCCTTCCTCACCACACCTCGAGGTCCTCCTGAGGCAGGAAACAGCCTGTTTCCATACTTCCAGTGGGTCCTTAAGGCCTGTAAATCAGCTGGCATGCCCACTGATATGGCTACGTGTACCACCTGTGGCACGCATGCCATAGGTTCACCATCACGGCGATAGACACTATAGAACCAGACATATTAAAATTAACTTCTGGGTCCATTATTCAAAAATATCCTTCAATATGTCCACTGTTCAAATATTTTGACCATTCTGTATTAGTAAGCCAAATTTAAGTCTCATTCTATTATATTATTTTTTAAAAGAGAATTCAAAACAAAAGCATTTTCCCATGGGAATGATTCTTATAATTAATTCCAAACTCTTATTTCATATTCATCTGGACACTTAACCTGTTTATGACTTTGCAGAATCAAAGTTCTGGAATGTTGGCTGTTTATTTCAAAATAATTGGTTTTAAGCCCTTAAATTTGTATTTAAAACTTCTTTCACTAAGGATCGAAGGAAACTCACCCGGTGCTGTAAAACATGTCAATCCAGAGGTTCCTAATAGCTGAAAAGTAGTTAACAGGCAATTTCCAAAAGAATTAAAAAAAGGTATATGAGCAAGTGTTCTTTTGAAAGTACTGACCACAGTTTTGGCAAGATGTTTGTTTCCTTGTTTCCAAAAGCTCTAAACCTGTTAGAGACCACTGTCTGGTGACTGGGTCATAAAGAGTAACTGTCTGGAGTATCTGTGAGCAATCTCAAATGTTCTTTTTGTCCAAAGATGAATTACCAAGAACTGATATACTTGCTACCTCTTCAATTCATCAATCACCATGGTCATCAGCTTCACTTTTAGCTGAACCATCTTCAATGAACCATTTCTTCCCTGGAAGTTACATACACACATTTCTCTGTCTTTATTTTCTCCCTATCAGGCTAGCAGCTATCAAGGTCTTTGGCTTCAAAGTCACCATGATATTTCTAGGTTAATGTGTCCTTGTGTTACTTTTTTAACAGATATCTGTTGAATTTACCACCTAGGAGACAAAATAATGTGCCTTGTCACAAGTATAATGCAGCAGCTTGCCAAGAAGAGGAAAGGATATGTCAGTGCTGTTCGGTGACAAATAGAAAAAAATGTTTTGGTCCAAGCTGGATCATGAACATATTCAATTAAGAATGCTGAATCTGCATCTGAGTTGGTAGCCATTAACATGTTTTCAGGCACTGTAGTTATGATTTAAAAAAACTCAAAAGATGGAGGGGTCACATGGAAGCCAGTGTTTACCAGACTATCATGCATATTATTCCCAGGTGGAGCCTATGTTTTTGCCTTTTCTGTCTGGAAGTAAAATAGATGGAGTATACAGTCTTGAAATATTGGCAAGCTTTTCTGATGAATGATGCCAGACTAGATAATTTTCCTTTAATAACTATTATTGTTTAATTCCTTAATAAGCTTATTGTGATAAATGAGAGAATCTGGATATGAGATGAGATATTGATATGGAACAGAAGCATGTTAACTATAGCAGCATGCCAAATATTTTTGTTATTTTGAGCACGTTTTGTGAATGGGGATCAGGCTGACACATTGTGAAGACACAATGTTTCAGGATTTCATTGAATGCACTAGAACTGTGATGGCGAACCTATGGCACACGTGCCAGATGTGACACGCAGAGCCTTCTCTGTGGGCATGCACGCCATTGCTCCAGCCCAGCTCCAATTATATTTCTTCATTGCATTTTACTCAATCAATTCCAAAACCTCGTGAAAGAAAAAGATCTCATGAAGTTGGAATTGATTGAGTGAACTTTTTCACTCGCGCACTTCACAGTGGGGCATGTGGGGTCCTGTCCTCCTCCTGAAGCCCATTACAACACAGACCCACAATGTGACCCATGCCATTCTTTCACCCCCCTCCCTATCACCCTATCACAGCAGAGGGATGAAAGAGTTGTCGTCCTGTCGCGGCAATGGGTGGAGCCTTAGTGCGCCCTTGCACTTGCTTTTGCACAGCAACAGGATTCCACCTTCATCATGCAATTTGCTGCCAGCAAAGAGGGCTGGGAGAGAATGGCGACACTGATCTTGTGAGGTGGGGGCCATCCTCCAAGCCTGGCCTTCCTCCTCCCTCATCAGTGGGGCCAAGAGAAAAGGGAGCAGTGTGGGAGAGCGCTCCCCTCCCCGGCTGAGTACTGAGCACAAAAGCCCAGTGGGAGTATGTGGCTGGCCCAACATAAGCGCCTCCATTGGTGAGTCAGATGGTGGAGAGGCCTGGCCCGGCTCTTAAAACGAGACACTCTTTGGCATCTCCAGTCGCGAGCTGCCACTTTGAAATGCGCTGCACCTTTGAGGAAGCTGGGCAGCGATGGCTGGGATCATGGGAGGGGGGGCAGCAAAGGCATCAGGGATGCTCCCCCCTCCTCAGCAAGCCAAGCCTGGAGGAGTGTGGAGAGTTGCGGGCCGAGCGGCGGAGTGTCAGAAGGCACACTCCCACATGTGTCAGAAGGCACACTCACACATGTGCCCCAACATGTGTGTCTAGCACGCACTCCTCTGTCCTGAAGTGGGATTGAGTGGGATTGAGTAGGGGGAAGGGTAGGGGGGCTTCTATCAGGAGATGGGGGAAAGACAGAATAAAAATCCAGTTTCCCACAATAAATGGGGAAATAAAGGCCTAGGGAAATGGATAGAGAACCCCTCCATGGTATCAACCAGCTCTTTGCCTCCCCACCCGTTTCAGAGCATTTTCCGAGACAAAGTGAAGGGCCTTGGTTGGAGGCAACAGGCATAAAACGCAGCAGCTCCAGAGTGCACCACATTCTCAGACTGGTAGCCCTCCGACCCCCTCTCTCCACTCCCCCAAGTCCAGAGGGGACTCCCCCCTGGGTTTCACGTTTCTGAATCCTGTTTTTTTCTGGGTGGGGAGAGGACAGACACTCACCAAAATGTGCGCTTAAATCTCACGCTGGTGCAAAGTCCTGATTATTAAAGATGGGGATGGGGAAAAGATGCCTTTCCCAAGGACCCAGGGAAAGAGGAATAAAAATAGGTCTCTGTGTGTAAATAACAACCCACAATAGCTTCAGCCACAAACAACAGCTGCTGTTATTTTTGCTGAGAGCTTCTAAGCTACACAGCATTCTTTAATAAATACTAACAATAACGAACTTTAATATACAGGGTTAAATGGAGGAAGGTGAAATCAGTGGAGGGAGGAAGGAAGGAAGGAAGGAAGGAGGGAGGGAGGGAGGGAGGGAGGGAGGGAGGGAGGGAGGAAGGAAAGAAGGAATAAGAATGTGATCCTTCCAGAGGCTACTGTACTACACTCCCATCATTCCTGAGTTGTGCTGTTAAAGAAATCCAATGCCACCATGGAGAAGTCAAGTTGTGAAAGAGTGATTGAAATTCCTCACAAAACCTCATTATTCAGGTTAAATTGCCATGTTGGCACTTTGTAATAAATAAGCGGGTTTTGGGTTGCAGTTTGGGCACTCGGTCCCTAAAAGGTTCGCCATCATTGCACTAGAAGTTTGTCCCTTTCTCTTGTATAAATGTCTGCTTTTGAAACATATAAGAGGAGACAGAATGAATGAAGAATTTACAGATATCTGTATTTTGGTGTTAGGAAAGGTGTTAAGATTAGGAAACAAGTTGAAAACAATGAATTATACAGCTCTGACTGTTTCAGGCAATGAGAAGTTTACACAATACAGATTAACAAGGTAAAAGGTGTCCAACAACATACACAAATGGCAGACAACTAGTCTGAAACTTGACATAACACAGCTCAAATACACATGTAATGGGATGAAACAATGTCCAAGCATTTCTGGGTTATGTAGTAGCATACAACTTTTTGTTGGTCTGTTTGTTTTGCAAAAGGCAATTCAAATCACAACATACTTCAGGCAAGCATGCAGGAAAAAGTCATTTATTTTTGCACATTGGTATGACACACCTTGCAACATATTTCATTTTAATGTATTAGACAAAGATGATATAAACCATCTAAATAATATACATATTGATTTGTTTCTGTTTAAATCAGCAATTGCATTTACACTGGAATAAAGATTATCAGTTTTGGTAAAAATAAAATTATTTGAATCCACTTGTTAACAAAATGCACAGTGATTATAAACCCATTTTGCCTTTTTCTTTAAGCCAACTTTCCTTTTTTTTCACTGATCTGTCACACTGCAGTTGGGTTCTGGTGGACACATAGAGATGATCGTACATAGTACTAGGAATTCATCTTCATGTAGTTCCCATGGCTACAAAAATTGCTAACTATTTTAAAATCACATGATATAACAACAATGCTATGCAAACATCAGATTCATTTAATGTCCAACTTCTTGACATATACAGTATTATTATGATAGATTTACTTTTTTTTAAAGACTAACCAGATTGGGCATTTTTAGTCACAAAACACAAACATTAAAACTTAGAAAATACACTTTATACATTATAGTATTTAGTAGTCCCTTAATCCAGTTTAAAATAAAGCACAGTATAATGCTTTGGTGGATTAGGTACTCTAACACCGTTACTACAATGAATTCTTATAAAGTTCCTTTTATTATATTTAAAATAAGAAATTATGGCTCTGCTCAGAAATAAAATACCTGAGCCCAAAATGTTGCACATTCCCATTTTGAACAGATTACATCAGAGTTTACTTTACTGAAGGAAAAAAAGGCTTAAAAAACAAATGCCACAATGTATTAGAAAATAAAATTAATACTGTGAACAAATTCTCTATGTTCCCCTGACTTTACAAAGCTCAAATTCAACCTGTGATTTTTCCAGCTTTGAAACTGTTCCAAAGGTACTTTTTTTTTTCCAAAAGGCAACTGAAGTTTCTTGGGTTGTTTCTTTGAAAATGTTTCGCTTATGAAAGAAGTGAAATGTTTTCAAAGGAAAAACAACAAGAAAGTCCCGTTGCCTTTTGGAAATAGCACCTGTGGGACAACCATGACCTGGATGATTGAGAATCTCCATCAACATCTACTTTGAAACTGTAATAAAGTAATATATGCATATCTTTGCTTACTGAGTCCTCTAGCTAGTAGTGCCACTCAGTTTACTATCCTTGAGCATTAGTTTATCCTTATCCTCTCCCCAATAATGAAGGGCATTCCAATTTAGTATGAGAGAAACTACTATCTGCAGATGGAAAAAAGTGGTGCTGAAGAACTTCATGGCTGCCGTAAAGAAAAGTTCCAACTATCTAGAGGTTCTCAGTCTAAATAATTACCTCTGAAGTGAGGGCATAATGATCCTTTGCATCATTCTTCTAGTCCAGAGTTTCTCTACCGTGGCAACTTGAAGATGCATTGACTTCAACTCTCAGAATTCCCCAGCCAGACAGCAAGCCCACACTTCTTAAAGTTGCTGAGGTTGAGAAACTCTGCTCTAGTTTAAATCCTCTTTAACCAGTAGTTGAAATTTTTGTTTTGGTGTAGGTAATATTCTCTTGTGGGTAATCTGCCAGAGTAGGGAATAAGGAAGAGAGTCAAAGATGAGATAGGATAATTTCCCCCTTTTTTCTCTTTCATCCTGTTTTCTCCTTATTTCCTCTCTTCTTGTTTTCTATATTCTCTCTTATGCTCTTTCTTTCCACCCAGGCCAGAATGTATTTGTCTTGCTCTAAACTCTAAACTGATGCTTTTCTGACAATTTCTTAAAATCAGTTGAAAGGCTATAAATTGCTCACCTATGGACTAGGACAGTCCTTAGGAGACAAGCAGCTATTCAGTACCCAGATTTTGACTCCTGGTGAATTTCCAGATTACACTACTGAAATTTCCCAGCACAAATAGATCTGGGCTGTGAGTTTTGAGATTGCTAGAAAGAGGATCAAAAAAGTTTTTTAAAGCCCTTGCATGGTGTCATGTACTTATTTTGAACTATTAAGCTCCCTTCTATCCTTTCAAAAGAAATAAAAGGGTGGGCCTAATTTTTCATGTAGGATCTAATCCGGAACCTGCATGAAAATTTTTTCATCCCTTCAGTGATGTCATCATATCATTGGACTTTGCCCCATGCAGCTTTCAGAGAACAAAAATAAAATCCCAATTACACCCCAATTAAAAAAAAAGATAATTCCTTGCTAGGTTAAGTTTCTGAAGGAAAGAGATCCCTGCTCGGATCCTGGTTTGTTAAATGGAAATGGGATAAAGATTCTCCCCTTCTGATTTAAGGAATCAACTAATTATTTAAAGTGAAAATAGGAGGAAGGAGTATTAAATATGTTAGCCATTTTGAGTTGTTTATAAAAATAATAAAGGTGGTACATAAATAAATGTCTCCGTGTACCATGTTTAAATTTCAAGAATGCATAGACAAGCATTTTCTCTGGAAGGTGCAGTACATTTCATTCTCTTATAGCTTCACTTCAACTTCAAAAGTTGAATGCATTTGCATCAGAAATTAAGTAACTGAAAAATAGGATGACTGTTCTGGCTTTCTAGACATCTTACCGGGAACTGTCAAACCTTTTGTGTAGAGTTTGCTACCTGATTCAATACTGTACAGTACTTCATTATCGGTTGTTAGTTCCTAGATAGAATTCCAGTTCTTGAGATTAATATAGGGCATATAAGCTTCACAATGGATGTAATTAATAATATAGAGGTAATACCACTATATATATATATTATTTATCAGCGTTGACCTATCCAAGTAGAGTTCTGGTATTTCTTGGTATGATTGAATTGAACAGAAATATATTTATTTATTATAAATAAGAGTATGCTGAAGTCTAGAGAGCTGGAAGAACATAATGGTTCAGGTGTTGCACCAGGAGAAGGGAGATCTAGCTTCTCCTCCGTCAAGCTAGGAAGCTATCTGAGTTACTTTGGACAATCATTGCCTCCCACTCCTTGGAACGGCCTGTCCATGAAATTGCCAGGAGTCAAGATTGACTCAAAAACATTCAAAATAAAATTGAAGTCTGTATTGAAAACTATTTACTGTAAATCATGCTATTACATACATACATACATATATACATACATATGTATATATATAATATACAAGGGTCTATATTGTATAATCAAAATGCCAATAGGCCTCTATAAAAATGCTGCCTGCTTGACTATTTAAGATCTTAGTAGGTAGCCTTGTGGATTAAGTATTAAACTGAAAAATAAACTGGCCAGAGTGAAAGAAATCATGTTAGCATGTTTGAGAACCTTGCACTTTGTTAGTCATTCCTTTTCAAGTGTTTTAATAGTTAAAAGGAAGGGCAGGCTACTTCTGAAATAGAGCAACTGCTAGCCTCTTCAGCCATGGGAGCTGCAGCAGCAAAAAATGTATAGTAAATTGATTTGGATTACAGCCAAGGCCGCCAATACTTCAGTGTAAGACTGTAGTAGCACTTACAGATCTCCACATACCTCTGCATCACTTTTAAGGAAAGGATATTTGAATTTTGTTTTTATTTTCCCCATGGGGAAAAGCAGAACTAGGCTTAATTCCACATAGCATTGGGCATGGAATGAGCCATTGTGCTTGTTGGTCACTTAATCAGGATTATTAAATAAAAACTGGGTTGCTGAATTGGGTGGATTTTATTATCAACTTTACATTTGCTGCTTCAGGGCTAGAGATGCAATTGTGCAACTTTATATATTCCTCTTGATTGGTGCAGGGCAAGGCATCTACACATTGAATTGTTATGGTTTCCTTCATCCCTTCTGTCAGTAATGATGATGAAACTTATCAATTATCAATCCTTGTTAACCATAAGAAAGCCACTCAAGGCCATGAAGCTAAATGCCTGACCTTTGACCTTCCCTCTCCATGAATGTACATATATGAATGATTCTCATTCTTCAAAATATAAAATAATGCATTTCCAATAAGGTAGCAACTGATAGGAGAGCTGCCATTCTTCCACAATGCCGTTCATAGCCAAAAAGAGAACATGCACATTAGAAAAACTTAAGATACTGATCTTTGGCAGACAATTTTCAATCAAAGGTCAGGACTGTTAATATTACAACAAATCGTTCCCAGCTTCACACTGATTATCAACACCATATTCTTCTGAGTCAGCTACATGGATACTTATTTACTTGTATATTATAAGTACACATCACAAATATAAAAATATATGAGTTGTTGACCCATTTTTTTTTTGAGAACAGAATTTGCTCAGTGTTTTTGTAATTTGCAGATTAACACTACATACATAGAAATCAATTGTCTTAAACAGTTGGAACACTTGTGACGATTGTAAGAATTGCTTTTAAAATAATCCTTCAGAATTTGCCTGCCTCTATGGATGCATTCATACAATGCAAGGCAGTCAAAAAGCAAAGATGATAGCTATGGCTACTCGATTAAAGCCCATTCTCTTTATACAGTTTGCAAGTAAAAAGAGATGTGACTTTGCCTGGTGTTGGCTGCCATTTTGACCTTTTATGACTTTCCCCGCAGACACTCCTGCTTCACTCCACTTACTCTTAAGTAGCAGTTTAAGAATAAAAATACTTAAACTCAGTAAGTGTGACCGCACAATAGGGAGCTGCCATTTGCTACCTACTGAATTGGCAGTGTGGACAGCATAAAAGTAGTTTTACAACTGAAGAATTATCTCTTGAGTTAATCACTGCTGTTCAGGAATGACTGAATGTGTCCATAGTTTGGGATTAGCACTGAAAAAGGCAGCATGAGCAAAGTAGTTACAATGGCTTATTGCAGTTATAAATTCTATTTTGAAGCTACAGTAACAGCCTTTTTGATCGACTCTCATGTTTCCAAGATCGTAGCAGGCAATAGGCCTAAGAATTTTTGTCAGGGATAAGGAAAAACTGAAAATTTTGGTTGTCTGCAATTTCTATCTTTGCCAAGAGATCTTTTCTATGAATTGCCACTAGAATATACAGTTCTTTACCATTTATGGCCACCAAGAAACAAACTCTTTCCTGAAGAGAAACAAACTCTTTCCTTTCATGAAGTTGGCCAAGCTCTATTGTGGTAAAACTGACAAATTGTTGGGTAGTTAACAGTGATTTCCCAGGAAATGTTTTACTTTCAGAATAATTTTCCTTTTCAAGAAGTGAAGTACAAATCTATAGTTTGGGAAAACATGTATGTATGTATGTATACATGTACAAAATACATGTTGTGTATTTTATATATATTGTATCTATATTGTGTATATATCATGTTCAATATATATATTGTTCACAGCAAAGTTACCTCCCATTATTTTCTATTCAGCATACACCAATGATTACATCAAATGTGGAGAACTTTATACATGATTGTACAGTTTATACAGCATGACATTGTTATTTACTAGTACATGAAATATGTGACCTTTTAATCAACATATACTTATAATTGATATGTGGGAATTTTCCCATTCCTTCTCTGAATAATCTTTACCAACAAATAATATGGCTTTCTTGATAGTATAATTGCATTGTGACTTTGAATTTAAGATAATCACCACCAAAGACATTAGCAAAGTTGAATAACTAGAAAGTGAAAAGAAAGGTAATCATAAAATATACAGGGGTTTCCTATAAAAAAAAAGAGTTGGCCTTCTTCTCCCCTTGCTTTATTTTGCCTTATGGCAACCCATAAGAACACGTTTAAAAGCAAACAGATGTGAAAATATGGTTCTTCCAGCATTTGAGATTTCCATAAATCCTCAGATACTTGGCCTAGTCTTTCTTTTCTGTGGCTGCAGCTTTTCGTTTAATTGGGAAAATATATGAATTGAATGCTCCTTGTTTGTACCAACTGATTATAAGTTTACTGGAACAGTGTAACAGAACGGAGGAACTGTATATAAAATGTCTCACAAATACACACACACACACACATATATACACAAATAAAAATATTAGCAATGGGTAATGGTTGGTTGATATATTATAGAACTGAGTATATAAAATCTTTGATTGCTTTCATTTTTATTTAACTAATTGTGATAACATTTTATAAGAGCTATTTTAAATATGCTTTTAAGATGGAATGGAAAGATATGGAAGACACAAATAAAGGCATTTTTGTACTTTATACAGAAGTGGGAGTTCTTTTACAAATTATTACTTACATTAGATATTTTGTGAGATGTGTGACATTCTGAGTTGGATACCAAAAGCACTTACGAATTTCTCATTGTAGGGATCTTTAGACTAGTTTCCTGATGGAGCCCCAGATCTTACAACAATGGGAATGCCACAAATACTTCATAATGATTTGATGCTATGTTTAAGAATCAGTGTTCCAGAAGTTGTGCTTACTCTTACTCTGTCTTTACAGAGCAGGGGATAGTGAAGTGACATGGGAGAGGCAGACAGCTTTCATACATCTTCTCTGGCCAGCATCCTCCATTTAGTAACATTAGTCATGCCATGAATTTAGCAGCTAAGTGAAACATTTGGTTGCTTCTTAGATTCATAAAAAGAGGAACAAAATTGCTATTGTGACCAGTTCTCTTACCTGTGGGATTCCCAGAAGTATCTGGTTAATTATTGTGGAAAACAAAATGCTGGCTCAAGCCTGTCTTTTGATCCAGCAGATTTCTTTTTTATTCTTATGCTCTTTTATAGCAATTGATAGCATTTAGATCAATCTAAACCATTGATTGGTACAACAGTATCGCATCCTGTTATAAGTTCCTTTGTTGACTTTTTTTTGCAAAACCAAGACTGCAAGCTAAGATGCTTTTCTACAGTATTCGAATTGCTTCTTCCAAGGTTCACCCAGTAGAATGTGCTGTTTTCCAAAACTTTTTAAATACTTCTGTTCCTGAAATTGTTTGATTCATATATAGTTTTGGCTCATTTTTAATGATTACATTATTTATTTATTTATTATTTATTACATTTATTTGCCAGCCATCTCATTTCAAACGACACTAGGTGGGTGGCTTACAGCACATCAACCTTCAAAAAATGCTATATTGTAACTTTTATCTTGTATTGGGATATTGCAAAAGCAGTGGGGAAGTGTGTGCATGTGTGTTGTGTGTTGTGTTCTTAAGAAGGATATAAATCTTATGCAGTGAAATTAAATGACATTTCCCTTCCACAGATGGGATTTCTTCTAGAAGTATAACAAGAAATATTGCAATACCATCCCCTCCACCTTGCAGTCCCCTGAATGCATCAAGTTGTCGGATACATCTATAAATAACATTTTCTGGAACAAAAGATGGGCCAGAATTATCCTCTGTCTTAGAGATACTATTGAAAAGGACTAGAAAGGAAACTTTATTTTAGCTGGGATAGGAAAGTAGAAACTGAGAAAATAAGAGGGGTTTTTTTTAGTTTTTAAAAGTTTATTCCTTTAGTAATTCAGGTATTCTGAAGGACAACTGGGACAGTGATTCTCAAAGTGCCTGATAACTATTTTTGACCCCTGAAAAATTATCCCACTTTTCTCTATGAAAAATGTATAATCTGAAACACTGAGGTACATAATACATTCTGTAAGAACTTTGGGGTGACCTTGTTAGTTGCCTTTGACTTGCCGTTTTATGTTGGTTTATTGCAGAAAAAAACCATCCTTAATCTTGCCTTGATGCCTTATAATTAACCTTAGTTGTTAGTATTTGTGATTTGGGAGTGGATAAGCTCTGGGGAAGAACTTGTTGTTCTTATCTTCTTCTGAACTTACTATTTTTGCTTTGATAGCATCCACCTTCAGAAACAGCTCTGTTTTATCCTTCACATTTAAAATGGGGCTTTACAGAGGCAAATCAAATTGCCTTTCTCTGCCACACAGAATTAAACTAGCTGTATATTAATTGACTCTAATTCTGGGTTTAATTGTTAGATTCTCACAAAAAATAAGATCAGAGGAGGCTCATGTTAGAATTTCCTGTTGCCTTTATGTAGGTGTAGAAGCAATAATGGTTGGGGCACTATCAGATGGCATTATTGCAGCAGAGAAGTTGGTTGGTTTAATGTGCCATTTCTCAGAGAGCCCTCTCCCCTCTTGATATATTGTCACTCAATTGTCAATCAGATAACAGGGCCGAGTGGGGAGGGAAGTCAGGAGTGGGGGGGGGCAGGGCTGAATAAATGGTGGGGAGAGCAGCATTTATTTCTACTTTATCCTACTTCCTCACCATCCAGTACAATTTCTTTGGTTACTCTGTGCTTAGTTTTCATATTAGAAGCCAAGCTAACAAAGCAAAACTACTTGAGAAGATTAAACTATATATTAACACATACTGCAGTAAATTAATAAATACATTTATTAACCAATTAAAAGGCTTTGTAATGATTATATTGTTACGTGTCCAGAACCTGGCACATTTTATGCCACTTTATCTACCCTTAGGGATATTCTCAATTGTTATTTTTCTATGTGGTATTTATGTTGAAGTGCTTTTTGAGAATTGTGTACAAGGGCTGAAACACTATGCTTATCCATCTGTGGCTTTAGAGGTGCTTTTTCTAGGTGATGCCTTTATATCTACAGGCATCACCTAGAAAAAGGATAACAACAAGCCAGCAACAGATTCTGCTGCAATATATCTAGGCATCAGATTGAGGAAGGCTGCTTAGGATGTTTATTTAGCATATGCATAAATATTCTTTGTATACATTCAAAATATTTTGTGGTTTGCTATGTTAATTAATTCAAATATTTTTTTTTTTTGCTTTTAAAAATCCCCTTTTAAAAGGCCTGGGGGAAGAGATACAAATTTCTTCATCAGTGTTAAAAGAGGTCTAGATTAAAGTTTGATTAATCATTTGCATCTTCATTCTGCATAAGAAATGTTTATTTTATATCAACCAGTTGATTAGAGTAACTATATGTTAATTCTATTAAATACTTGTTTTCATTCTTGAATTGTGAACAGACTTTGTTATTAAGAACTGAAGTCTGCATTCTTGGATACAATCATTTGGAAAAACCAGAAAGGCAATTGATAAAACAAAGAAACTAGAGATAATAGTTATAGTTCTCTGAAATAATTCTTTAAATATTTTCTGTAAATACTTGCTTGACCTACCTCTTCCATTTACAGGTAAGCCAAGGTTAGTGAAGGATTCTCAGAACACGGAAAAGGGCTTTTTAAAAAGGTGTTCAAAGAAAGAGGACAGAATCAGCAGATTAAATGCTACTTGTAGACAGCAGTGGTGGGTTTCTATTGGTTCGCCCTGGTTCAGGCAAACTGGTAGTGGTGGCGGCGGGAGGCTCCGCCCACCCACCCGGACATCATCATGGATGCTCTGCGCGTGCGCAGAAGTGCCATGTGCGCTCCAAGTTCCGAACCGGTAGCGAAGGTAAGTGGAACCCATTACTGATAGTTGGCAATATGCAATCAGATAAAAACAGAAAAATAACCCTATTTTGACTCAGCCTTCATCAATAAAAAGCAATGTTTTTCATCAGCCATTTTGAAGAGGGGAATGAAGCTTGAGACTGATGGTAAAATGGTCAGGGAATACTATTTACTTTCAATATGTTAATTTTCCAGGTCAGGTTTTAAAGTACCAGCTGAGAGAGAGAGAGAGAGAGAGAGAGAGAGAGAGAGAGAGAGAGAGAGAGAGAGAGAGAGAGAGAGAGAGAGAGAGAGAGTGTGTGTGTGTGGAAGTGGTCCAAAGCTACCAGTGAACTTCCATAAATGATTATGGCACTGAACCATTTGTAGCCCTGTTCTTACATATTAACCATGAACCACGCTGGGTCTCATCTGTCCACTATCTTTGAGCAATCCTGAAGATTTCAAGTACAAAATGATTGCAAGAGAATAAATGTCCCTACACTCAGGAAGTGAAACAGAATGATCCCATACACTACGTATCAGCCTGCTTAGGGTGAGTCTGCAGCAGATCATAAAATAATTTATCAGAAAAGGTAAGACCTTACTCAAGTCAAACTAAATTTCACATCCATTCAGTGATATTCTTCCAATATGTTTTTTTTTTGGACTTTCTAGTCTGGTCTATAGCCCTGGAATTCCTTGGTGGTCAACCAGGGACTGCCACTTGCTAAAATAATAATAATCTGTGAGCACTTTTGATATAGTAATTAGTAGATTTACCAGATAAATTTAATCTTTTTTTCTGTCTAACTTTCTTAATAGATGGTAGAAATGCTCTAATACAATATATCCTGATTTTAATACAGGTAATTGTTTAGCAACTGCTTCATTCAGTATTTGCTCATAGTTACAGTGGTGATGAAAAAGTAATTTGCAGCCAATCCCGGAATTTACAATCTTTGCAGGTCTATAAAGCGTAGGAAAACTGAACTAAGGTGATAAGCACAGCCATAGTTTTTCTTAGTCAACAACTGAGTGGCTGGTCCTAATTGTGATCATTAAACAAGGACTTCCTGTAAAGCATTTGATAAAGAATCTCATGATCTGATCAGAAAGTTAGTTAAATATAAGCTGAATGGCTTGACAGTTACATTGAAATGTAGATGAGTCTAAAACTGTATTCAGAAATTGTTTATCAGCAATTATTAATTAAACTGGAGAGAAATATTAACTAGGCTTCTACAAGTTTCAGTCTTGGACTCACTATATTTTTATTAATATTTTGGATGAAGAGGTGTGAAATAAAATCTTCAGGTAACACAATACTGTTGGATAATTAATTTGCAAGAGTGCACAAATAAAATTGAAAAAGATTTTGGTGGGTGAACTTAACAGTCTTAACAAACAACAAAGAAGCAATCTTATCTGTATAGATTAAAAAATAAAATCCACAGATACAGGATGGGGATAATAGTATTTATGAAAAAAAAATGAGGAGAGGTAGGTTGAGGGTGCTTGCTTGTTTAGCTTTGAAAAGAAAAAAGATTCAAGGGAGAAATGATAGAAATGTCACCCTGAGGATATGGTAAGACCTGTTGTCTGTCTACCAAAAGGGAAGGGTGAAGAATTATAGATTCAGATTGAATCCTTATACTGTGAATAGTGCAACAAGGAAACAATTTATAGAGGTGGTGGGCTACCCTTTTTCGGGTAAAGTTCAAGCACACTTTAGACCACCATCTGTTTCAGATATTTTAATTTGGTTTCCTACACTGAAGAATGTGTTAGATTTGATGGCTTATTTGATTAAATAGCTTGTTTCAATTCTATGAATCTAATTTAGGAATTCACAATTAAGTGCAAGGTAAATGCCTTGGGGAATCCTGTGATTTCTGAATAGATGAAATGATATAAAGAATCATTGAACAAGGACTGAGGGATCTTATTTATAGGACTGCTTATGACTACCAAAAGTTTAAAAACTAAAAATAAAGCAAACGTGTGCAGATTTAATAAGGAGTCTTTAAATATAGTTATATTTACTAGGCTTTAAATAGTGGCATGTAATTTAACAAAAGACTGGCATTCCATGGTCATTAAACTCATACAAGGCAGGATAATTTTTCCTCTAAAAGGCTGCTCACTTTGCATGTCATGATTTTAAATGAAATTGGAGTTACTTGATCAGAAATATAATGGGATTCAGCTGCCTTGACCTGTTACATCTACAGTGCATAATTTACTTATTTCAATGCACCTCTCTGCAAAAGCAAAACTGATAAAACCTTTTGGAAAAATCCTACAAATGGATCTGGATTATTTTTAACCTAATTATCCTTGCACTAGACAATATTTTTATTTTTAAATAAACCAGATGACTCCATGGTGGTACATCCTGAAAAGGAATCCTATCAGTTTGTGATTGGATGTTCTTAAAATTACTTCAGTTCTTGAGCTCTATAAAGCAGCCTTTTCCAATTTAGGAGTTTTGCAGATATGTTAAACATCTGCCATGATGACTGTGATTGTAGTGGTACAAAACATTTGAAGGAGAACATTTTGGCTGTTTTCCTGGCGTCCATTTGCTATAATGTTCTGAATTAAGTTCTGCTTTAGAAACCCATTATGAAGTTAGTGATATGCTTCCTCTTTTGTTGAACAATAAGAAATCCACGGGACAATGAAACAAGTTTCCTTCCTTCCTTCCTTCCTTCCTTCCTTCCTTCCTTCCTTCCTTCCTTCCTTCCTTCCTCTTTCCCTTCCTTCCTTCTTACAAGCACATTAGAAGCAAATAAACATTCTGTTGAAGCCCTTTCCTTTGTCATGGTGCACCCTAATGTCTGTACTCTAAATTTAAACTACTTGAAATTGTTATCCTTTTTAATATATGAAGCAAAATGAGTGCTTCAGAGTTGAAGATCTGTTAATTCTAGGACAACTTTATCTTCACTGGGTATTGAAGACATAACAGGTGTTCATTTCTGATCATTAAAGAATTTAAAAAGCAAAGATAGTTAGCATCTGACAGTATAGTATCTCCAAACTTCAGGGCTAGTATGTAGGAATTTTCCAAAAAAGGCCCTCAAATCAGCTTTCCCCATAGAAATCTATACACAAAATACTATAACGTATATAGCAGGGGTCCCCAATCATGGGCTAGCACTGGTCTGCAGTATGCCAGCAACCGAGCTGTACAAACAACAAAGCCCCATCTGTGGGATGCAGGCAGCATGTGACCCCCTGCAATCTGCAGAAAATTCTCTCTCCATGGAACTGGTCCCTGGTGCCCAAAAGGTTGGGGGCCGTTGGTATATAGCATCTAGCATATTATTCTGTAAACTTGAGTTGTCCTAGTGAAGAGAATACTTGACTGTGGAACTTGGAATAGCTTTTTGAGAACACCCTGAGACAAATCCTACCATATCAGCTGTTGAAAGGGAATGGAATCTGCCATGCCACAGTGAAAACACCACTCTGTGCTTTAAATCAACCAGCACTACGTAGTCTTATCTTTATGAAGTTGTTTCTTAAGTGGCCAGTCTATTAAGAAATGACACATGAAAGTTTTATAAGCCTAGAATGAAGCAAAGATAGCTTTTAAAAAGTATTTTCCATCTACACTCAGACCAACAAATATGGTGACCTAAAAAGAATCCAGGAACAAAGAAAGAACCTGGCCACTTCTGAACATCCTTCTATCTATCTCTACAAAGGAAGAGATAATCAAGATGGCACTGCCTATTGATGGATCTGATTGATTCTGCTCCTGATAACATCTGTTGGGAGGATGGATCCAAATCTCCTCTCTAAATTTGCACTTAAATCTTATGTTGATATAACTTATATAGATTCCCAAGAAAAGTCACCAATGAGAGCAAAAGCTCAGAATGCTTTTGTTAAGATTTATTCCATGGAGTAAAAGCATGCTGAGCTTTTGTTAAGATTTGCTGAGATCAACCCCAGATACTGGATGTGACAAGGCATAAACGTACCCTATGAATGTGAGAGAAAACAATTCTTCATGGTGCAAAAGACTTTGGTCAAATATTGAGACAAGTCAAAGAAGGAAAGAATAGTTGCTTGATAGCAAAAAAAGAATAAAATGGTTATTTGTTCTAATCTACCCCTGGATTCATTTTGATATCAAGAACATCAAATAATATACATAGAAAAAAGAAAAGCTACAGAAAAGAAAACCAAAAAAAAAATAATCCTATATATCAGGCATTATCCTTCTAGAGGGAATTTACTAAGTGCCATTCATACCTGCATCATCTCAGTAGGGGTCAGTTGATATTAATGCAGTTTAATAGCCAACAACAAGAGGAGAGAGGCTAAGGCAAAGAACGCCTGAAAATTGAACAGCACAGAATAAATGGCGGTGTCTGTTCGAGAGGAAGGAATTTGGGAAGCCTTGGGGAGGACCTGTTTTGGAAGTTACTGAGAAATCTTATTTTTGAGAAAAGGTTTGGTATAGGTGTTCATGAGAATCCAGAACACATGTTCTGTTAACTATGAACATGGCCTGGAAAAATTGTAAGCATAATTCTTATATTTGATAACTTTTAACTTCATATTGCTTGCTTTTGGATCTGGCTTCCAATTAATTAAAACATTAAACTTGTTTTAATCCCCCCCCCTTTTTTACAAAGGATGTCTGTGGTTGCTAGGAGTTGAAAATGACTTGATGGTATATAATAAGGTACATAATAATCACAGTAATCCAGGGACTACTTAAACACTTTTGGAGTACTGGAACATTATTTCAATTTTGAATTTCTTTTATCACTTGGTGTTTTCCTAACATAAGCCAAAGACTCTCTGTTTGTTAAACCTATTTGATATTGTCCTACCCTTGGGGTCACAAAGAATAATTTTCCATGTTTTGTAATTTTTAACAAAATCTGGCATAACCCTTGTGTAATGTGGAAGACCCTCAGCTTCAATATTAATTCCTTTAAACCAAAATTCCCTTTGATATTGGAATAATATTTAATGTCTCAAATGCCCTGTCTAATTAGCCAGTGGTTTTCACTCAATTGTATCCGAGTGTATTGTACAGTCAGAGACATATCTATATCTCCAAAGGGAAAATAACTGTTAGTTTACATTTATGGTATAGTGTGGATATGCTTTATATAGTTTTCTGCATTTGATAATGGAGTGCTTATAAAGGAAATCTTTCTTTCCATTTTAAATAGCATGAGGTTTATACCAGATCTGTAGTGATTATACGTGAACAATCAAAATGCAAAAAAGCAGTTTTTGTTAAAAAAAAAAATCAATGTGTCTGTTTTAAACCAAAATAAAATTTCTTGTGCTTCTTTATATAACTGTGGCTATAATAACAAAACACTTTAAATCTTTTGTGGAAAGAGAACTTATCAAGTGTGAACAAGTAAACAGAAAAATCTAGAACTCTTTGTTACCTGAAATAAACATTTTGTCTTGACTAAGAGACCTATACCACACACTAACCCCACAAAATGTACTGACTTGTTTAGCTAAAAAGGCAGCAGAGCTTTATTCCACATCCCAGGGAAAAAGCAATTCATTGTCAAAGGGAAAATAACTTTTCTAGATAATGTTTTAAGATACGTAGGTATCAAATTTTTTTCTACTGTGTTGCTTTCTTGACTGGGAAAAACGGAGAAAACAGAGCTCCAATACTCTACAGTTTGATTTTTATTTTATTTTTTTACAAATTGTTCATGAATGTTAGAAATTCCAAGAATAAATTAGCTATATGTTTTGTGAAACAAGATAAATGCTTTATTTGGAAGTCTTCTCCTCAATCTAGCATCTTTTCCTTTCCTCCAAAATTGAGCTTTGAGAGAGAAAAAGATTTTAGGATAGTGGAGGAGGTCAGCTGGAAGTAATCAGCTGGCAAACTACAGGTTATGTTTAAAATAATACTCTTTTGGACATTTTTCTGAGTTCATTTTAAATAAGGCTGCACATCTAAATGCATACATTGCACAGATTTCTTTTTTTACTTTATTTTACCCCTTTTAATGCTACATAGCTTGCTTAAAGAAGTGTGTGTGGGGGGAAAGACTGATGACTCATCCAGTGTTTAATTTTCTCATAGTCCACTTATAAATATAATCTATCAAGAAAATTGTAAAGCTGGGGAAGGTTGCAGACTGATGTTTCTTAAAATATCCTGTTGTTTACTTGCTAAAAGAAAATATACTAAAGAGAAGTGTTTTGTACAAGCATTATGGAAGTTAATCTGGGGTAGACAGTCACTGGCAATAAATAGGAATTATGTAGTTATCCTGGAAAATAGAAAAATTGGTAGAAAGAATATTCTCTAGTACTATTTTGCTTTACATGACCGGGTAAGTGTTTAAATAGTTAGTTAGTAAGTTTGATTTAGACTTCTTATCTGAGTTTCAGAATTTGATCTAAATAAGGAAGTCTACCCGTTCCATGGGTATAAAGAGGAGTGCAAAGATTTTCACATCATATAGTTCAAGAGTGTCAAATGTTAAGGCCCGCAGGCTGGATCTGGACCACAGGGTGCTTAGATCTGGCCCATGGGGCTGCTCTGGAAACAGTGAAAGACTGGCCTGCAATGCTTCTGCCAGCAAAAACAGAGCTTGCAGAGGGTTATGGGTGGGTGTTTTCGCTGGCAGGAGGCTGTCATAGCTGAAAATGGAGCCTGGGAACCCATTTTCACTGGTAGAATGCTCAGGCCACCACAAGTGACGAGCTGGCCATGCCCCCCAGACCCACCCCCGAGGTCAAATGACTCTGATGCAGCCCTCAATTATATCAATTTGACAGCCTTGCTATAGTTTCTGCTAGCCTACAGTTGGGAGTTTGGTAGTACCTTTTCGGATTAACACATTTTATCAAAAGCATGTTCCCATCAACCAGGCACTTCCTGAGTCAAACTGCCATTTATTTCTAACAAGAGCCATGTATTACTGTGATGTCTGCCCCATTTCCCTTGGCTTTTCTTTTTCAGAAGGAAGCCCACCACACCGGCTTTCCATGATTGGTGTAAAGAAATCGGATGTGGAGTGCCATATTCCATCCCTCTTAAAAGAGCAAGCAATCTACATCCCATAATTAAAAGGAACATTGTGATTCTGTTGGTGAACTGTTTTTGTATCAAGACTGTATCAGAAATTTCTGAACAGGGTCCAGTTTTTCTGTTGGCTGCTTTGTATGAAGGAAAAAGGTTGGGGGAATGGGCATTTCCTACCTCAAATGCCTAAGGAATTTGCTTAACTGTTTCAACTGTTTAACATTCAACACACTTGAATTCACTTATCCATTAATTATTTTCTTTATGTTTCTGCTGACTGCAGTGCTGTTTATTGACTTGAATTTCCCAATAATGAAGCTCCTTATTCATATTCAGTGGCTTTCCAAATTATTCTCCAAATGCATCATTACTCTGAAATCCTCTGAAACAGTTTTCCTGGGCCAGTTTTGAGTGAGAATGGATAGGAACCCAGTGAAACAAGTGCTTAGTCAGCCCTAATCTTTCATCTATATATCAAAGATTAACATCTGATTCAGATCTTTGTGCTTCTCAGGTTTCCTTTTGTAAAACAGCAGCAGCAGTGATTTCATGATGTTATAATTAGCTGTGTTAAGAAAAGGTGATGTGATTCCAGCATTAAGATTTTGAGAGTATTGTTATACTGCCACCCATTTATTAACTTTTTACTGATGAATGCTGCCTAACCTTTTGTTGGCTTTGATTTCAGCTGCGTTGGGGTAGCCTTGTGCAATGAACATCGCAAAAAATGGAACAAATGAGGACTGCAAAGCATTTTTCAAATTAAAATGCTTCATGAATGATAAAATATGAGAAACATATTGTTTCCAAATCATTGCTAGCTTTTCTGCTGACACTGAATTAAAAGTTAGTGATTTTTCATGCTGGCACTGATCAAGGAAAACATAGATTCTAAAGCAGTGATTGCTATTTTTCTTTTTGGCAACCAAATCAAGACCTTAGAGAGAGCAAGACTTACATGATTTACTGCCCCTTTATGTGATTTTTCTTCTAACTACCTAGCTCAGTGATGTCAAAGGTGACATGCTATGACATTTTGAGCGACATACCAGTATTCACCAACACCTGATGATGTCGTTCAGGATGGCCTAGATTGAGTGACAATGACTGATTATTTCTCTTTTGTTGGTATGTGTGTGAGACACAACAGCAGAATCAAGTTACGCATTTCCCAAATTTTTGAGGAGCTCAAAAGGTTTACTATCAGTGACCTAGTTGAAGAAAAGATCATAGTGAACCATGGGAATTGCTTGGGACTGCAAGTCTGTCTATCATGGAACTGGACCAATGAATATTCATTCACAGGTGAGGTCTTTTCTACTAGCACATCTGTGCTGAAGATCACAATCTTCTGGACCTTTCCCCACCTCACCCATCCATAACTTTGGGTGATGATGCTAAACCTCTGTTCATTTTAACAGGCAAAGATACCTCTAATTCTTCAAGCGTATTTTTCAACTCTGGCAACTTTAAGATGTGTAGACTTCAGCTCCCAGAATTCTCCAGCCAGTTTGCAAAGTTGAGAGCACTGCCTTAGGAAATGCTATTGCTTCTAGTAAAACTTTCTTAGCAGAAAATGTATTAATGGAATAGTTAATGAGATATGAATGTTCTTTCTATGAAAAATCTCTTCTGCATGCTTTGTAAGGGCTATCATACAGATAAATGATAGGTACTTTATTAACCTGAGAAATACAATTTATGAGGACAAATATGTCTCTGTGTACCTGCATGAGGGAGAGAAGCAATTATCATAACACATATTCTTTAACAGCAACAAGCAGCTTTTTAGTTCTAGAGCCTCAATCTCCATAATTTTATAAATGCGTTTGTACTTTAAGAGACTTACAAAAATTAAGGTTACCAGATATGAATAGTAAAAATTTGGAAGACCACTAGATGGTAGAAAAGAAATGATGTAAGATTGGCTGCCACAGTGGTTATCGAGATTTTTGGAGCCCAATGCTTAACAAAATGATAATCAGTTAAATTTTAATTCCCTCTATTCCATAAATCTGTGCTACAGAGCATGGTTTAAGGTAAGATTTTCAATGTATTACTTGTATATACTAGAGCTCTATCTATTTCTAGCTGGGCAATACTAGTTTTGTGTATTAATCACAGATCTCAAAATGAGATCATTTGAATGGGACTTAGGCTGGCATCATAAATGAAAATGGAATAATGTGCCAGACTAATGATCTATATACAAGCATGTTACTTCCTCAACTTACCTTCTCTGCATTTTTGTTCTTTGATATCTAGCAAATTCAGCTGAGAACATTGTCTTAGTGGCAACCATCTCTCAAGGGCCAATCTTGGTCTGCCAGCCTTGTAAAACCTTATGTATTTTCAGGGCATGATCCCCAATCTCAACAGGTTGGTATGAGAATATTACCCAAATATCTGTTCCTTTTACTTGATGATTACTTTGGAGCTTTAATCTTTCTGGCTTCTCCCCCTTTTGGTACTCTACAACTGACACAAGACATAATCTTTATTTACCGGAAAGCTTCTCATTTTCTAATTCAGTCTTAGAAAATGAAATGATGAGTAGCTATAGCTAATTCATTTGTTTGCAGTATGCAGATCTGGAGGAAAAGACAGGAAATTGTAGTGGCAGATATCACCCTGTTAGCGGTTAAGGTGTTTTATCCCATATGGCAGCCTTTTGTGACAATCCCCACAACACTTTCAAAATTCAACGTCTTGGTCCGAAATGACTGTTTGTTCTAGCGATTCCTGTTTTGAATACATGCCTACTTCTGAGCCCCGTGATCCTTGATATTGGTTACTAATTGGCCACATACTACCTTAGGTCTACTTGAATTAAAAGTTTGATACACCTGCATCCATTATAACTCTAGGAATAGAGTTTTTTGCCATGCATTTTGGTTTGTTTAATTGAGATTTTAGTATTCAGTTGTAGGAGAGTGACCACTGAAGATGAAGAAATATATGAAATGGAATTTTAAAAACAGCTTAATATTCAATACCTGAAACAAGATAACAAATGTGACTATATAAAATGAGTGAGGTTGCCAATTTAAAAATTTGCTTGTTGAAATATTATGATGTGTATAATTATGCGAATTTGGGGGTAAATGCTTTGATATGATTATGTGTTAATGAAAAGGAAGTCAGACTTTAAAATTTTACAACCCAAGCTTTTTTATAAAATCATATTTTGAAGGGTGAAAGACTATTATGTGATAATTTTAAATATAAAAATAAAATTATCTATGCTGAATTAATGTGGTTTTGTAGTAGTACAATATTTTAAACAGATAAATTGTGAGGAATTTATGCATTGCAAGGAATTAACAAATAATATGGTTGTTTATCTGACTGCATTTTTTAGATTGAGTTGAACCATCAGATTGGTAAATGCAATTCCCAGATTTTGTAGAATCCATTCTAGTCTAAGGAAATAATATATCATTTAATAACAATACAACAACAACAACAACAAAATGAACTAGATGAGATGAATTAATGGAGAAAAGAAATGAAACAGCAGAGAGGGAAAATGCAGCAGTGCTGATCTTTAAATCAAAACTAATTATACATTTTATTATCTGTGTCTCAGTGTACCATTGATCACAATTCGTGTACACACTGTTTCTCTGTTACTGTGCATTACACACATCAATAAAATGAAAGAAAACAGATGAAATGAAATAATTTTACACAAACACAATAATCATATTATTATTATTATTATTAATCCCTGAACAACCCAAATGTTATTCCACCCCACCCCCCTCCCCAGTCCATAACAGACAAATCAAATGAAATTAAACAGAGAACAAAAAGCCTTCAAAAGTGAAAAAAAATTATAGGAAAAAAAATTAAAAGAAAAACTCAGAATTCAAGCATTCCACAGATTGTTCAAAATGATTGAAAGCCTAGTCTAACTTCCATCTTTTTAACCAGGTGATGTGAGAACAAATTTTATTTTTTATTTTTATACTTAGGTTAAAAGAGGCTACTAAGGATCTGAGAGAGCCACAGTTAATGTATACATTCACCGGTGATGTAGACTAGGCTTTTTAAAGCTTTCTGTGTGCACATATCATGCACAAATGAAACTGCATCTGCACAGGTAGCCTCTGCATTGAAATGAACGAGAAAATGGTAGCCATTGTATTGGAATGAAATCCCTAAACACTCAAGGCATCCAATTCATTACTCTGGCAAAATTACCATTAATTTCAATGAGTCTGGGCTGCATATACAAATAGAAATCTAGTATGAAATTCTAGGTGCATAAAAAAAAAATCCATCCCTTATTTTGCTTTATTCACTCAGTCATTATATGGTAATACAATTAGTTTCCCCAAGGCATGAAATATGTCTCATGTTTTTGCAGTTTTATGGAGTGATCTTTTTCTACAGCATTGGTATTCTGGCCTTGCCATTTAATTAATGCACTGAGCAGGTCATTTCCAAATCGGTGATTGTATGATTTAAGGATAGTAGGATTTTAAGGATGTGAATTCATACAGCCCCTTCGCTTACCATAACATACTGGATGTGTATGTTACTGTCCATGAGAAAATGGGTCATGGTGATAGAAGAATTGTCATTATCAGTCATGCACCCCCCCCCCCGAATAAAGGAGAAATTACAAACTCCCAAAAGAATATCATTCTATATTTGAGAGAAATACTTGGAAATATGTCTACAGATTTTTTTCAACCGACATCCAAGAGCACTGCTAAAGTGACTAAAATGAGAAATATATTTTACATATATACCTTTTTATTTTCCAATTGGAGGTGGATAAACCTCAGACTCTTCAAATATTATTGAATATCACTCCCATGATTCTGAACTACTGGCCATACTGCTGGGAACTGGAGTCCAATAATATCCAAAGGGCCATAGATACTCCATTGATACTTAGAGAACAGCTCTTTAATCATTGTAAGCATGGCTATATTTTTATGATATGGAAACATCAATGGCTTTGGTCTTCCCCTAATTACTTGTCAGTTTTCTTTTTCAGAAACAGGCCTATTGTGCGGTTAAGACTGCAATAATAGTGTTTATATGACCATTTTTAAGGTATAAACCCTGTATTGCACATGGCTACCTACGCTGCTTCCATGTGACCAGGGAAGCACCCAGCGGCACCCATAAATAGAATCAAAGAAACAGAAAGAAACAGAAACAAAGAAAAATGAATTGTTTCAATAAGTTTCATTCTCTCTAATCCCCTTTTAGATTTGCTTGCTTTAGATATTTTAGATGTAGTGGTGAGAGAATTCTGAAAAATGAAAAAAATTAGAAAGACAGCGCATGGAGAAATCAATACACAAACCAGTTACAAAATAAATATCACTGAACTGTTCAGTTGCACTGTCCATGAATGATAGTTCCCAAGTAAAGCTCCTTTTTGGTACATCAATCTACTCTGAACATTGATAAGTACATTGCTGACATGTACTCATCAACGTCTACAACAATACTGATACTTTTTAATTCATGGAGATAAATGCCAATTCACTGCCAGGCAATGCAGATAGTGCCACATTTCTTGCTAGGACCCATTGTTGTTCTGAAGGCCAATGGGTGGTAGAACTTTTTAACTCCAGCATGGAAGAATAACTTTGAATTACGGTATTCTGATGGTGGGTTGCCCTTTACAAATGTTCAGCAATTTCCACAGAGCAAGAGCAGGATCAGAGGGAGTAAGCAATGCAAGAGACCAAAGAATTGGCATCTGGAGCACATGCAGCATAAATACTCTGGGTAAAATGGGTGGCTGAAAAAAAGCTCAAGGATGTTCTGGTGATTTAGGGTTCAACACAGCTGTTCATACTTAAAATGAACAATGAAGTCCCAATTATTTCCAACAGTCTAGTAATAAACAGGCTAAGTTCATCCACAACTCAGTGGTAAAGCACATGCTAGCATGTCAACTATCCAACAGTTCAATTCATGGAATCACCAGTTAAAATAGTTACAGGGCTGGATAAGCTTCTCCCTGAGATCTCAGAGAATCACTCTAAGTGAGAGTCCTGGGCTAGATAGGTCACCGGCTTGACTCAGTATAAACAACTTCCTGATCCTATACTTGACTGGTAAACAAATCCCTTTCTAAGTGACGAAACTTGCACAGCTTCTTCCCTTTAAAACCTAAGACTTTCTCCAGCTCTTGGTTATTGCTTCTTAGGAACCTTATATAGAACAACAGAATGCATACCAGCCATTTCTGGACTCTCACTCTGTTCATTGAAAAGAAAAGATATGGAAAAAAACACGCTTGCATTTTCAATGGTCAGTCAGCTTCACTATCACTATTCAATGCTATATTACAGATTATGGTTTGCTTCATTCATGCAAAATATTACAACAAGTACAATGAAAGCATTCCCAATTTGGAGTATGAGAAGGAGCATAGCAGCAAATATTGGTAGATGGAAAGGGCATAGGAGGGAACTGAAATTTATCTGACAAAATATGTCAGAAATACAGGGAAAAATGCTAGGGCTTCGGGCATGAATCTATAATCCACAGTCTGGAGCAAACGGAGAATTGATTAAATATGGTTTAGGTGGCTATTTTTCTTTTAAGAGAGTGCTGGTCATAAATAGAGTTCTGAAAAAAAATGGGAAAGGGTTATCTGTGGTTTAATAACATCTGAACAACCAGGCAGTTAAGGAGGGATCAAAACAAAAATAAAAACAAACAAAACAAAACCTCAAACAAAATTATCCTCCCCATAAACAGCATAGGGTTGGAATCCCCTTGGATTGTGTTGGTCACTCTAGACTCACATGTGTCATTGAGGGTGGTGATTCAGCTTGTTCTTGAGTTAATGAAGAAGGCAACAAAGATATTGGTCAGAAAGTCAAGACCTCCCACTTAAGTCCTTCGCCCAATATGATATAACTTAAGGTTGGTTGTTGGTCTTTCCACAACCCCCTTTGACATCCAACTGCTCCTTAGAGAGGGAGGGGAAAGGGAAATACAAAGTAACTCCATCATGACCTTGTAGGCTGAGTTGCAAAGATGGCCCTGCATCCACGTCTCCATTGCAATGCTGCTGCTCCTGGTGAAGACTCCTGCAGATTTCAAACTCCTACCACAAAGCTACATTCCATCAATAGGTAAGTGAACATGGCAAATGTCTTTTCTCCTCTGTTCAATAATATTAGATCTATATCTATATATCTCTCTTTCTATATATAGATATATATAGAGATACTATCTTCAATTGTTTCTTTAGAAGCCCTTTATGTGGCAGTAGGCTTCCAGAGATGAGAAAAATATGTACAAGAGCCAGAGCAGCACAAAGAGGCCTGAGGTCAGAATCTTGGCAGTCCGTGGCCCGCCTAGCTCACCTCCAATCTCTGGTCTTCGCCGGTAGAGGAGCACACCAACACTGATAAAAGCAAATATAGTGAAGAGGGTGACAGAGAAAGCCAGGTTGCCTGGTTGGACTGCAAATGTCTCCCCATTGGCTGCATGGTAGATTGCAGCAATGGACCAGGCTACGCCGATTCCCAGGAAAACATTCACAGCGTTGCTACCAGTGACATTACCTATGGAAGCATCTGCATATTGATCTTGTGTTGCTGCTACTTTGCTGGCAAATGTATCTGCAAAGTGAAAAGAAACAGTATTATTGAACTTTATGCTGTTGTTCCTACTTCCAAGCTCAGAGTCAGGCAAATGGTTTTCTAGCAATAGCAGGATGGTACATTGACAAATAATATAGCCAAAAGCCAAGATCTGGATAGACTTTGAAGTTGCACAGTCTAGAACTGATGTTCTACCAATCTTAGCCCAGTGGCTTTTTTTCCTCTGCTTCTGGCTCTTACTAGTAATTAGACAGTTTTAAATCAACTTGTTAAAAAGAGCTACTAGCAAACTGAAATCTTTAGCTCTCTTTTTACAAAAGACCTTTTCCATTAGGTTATGCCAATATGCCGGATTTTAAATATTTTAGATTTTAAAATTAATCTAAGATTAGAATCTAATCCTGTAGTCTGTGGATTCCCCCCTCCCCCAAATGGGTATGTGCTATTACCCAATCCTTCCTCCTTTTTGGTTCTGAAATTTCTCCAGATCTTCACCTTAGTAGGTTGCATGCACTCCCCCCTGCAATTCTGCAGCAGAATTTTAAAGACAGCCTTTTACATCAGGACATATGCCAAATGGGGATGGCTCTGTAGAATCCGCAAGCTCCTCTTCTGCTCTTTCTACAGGGAATCTCAGATCCTATTCTGAAGAAATAGCTGGCAGAGAATATGAATTGTTTGTGGCTTTTTCTGTTTGACCAGGATTTTGATATATCCCTATTGCTCGATTAAGTGCCTCTTTGTTCTCACTCATCTCACTTATTCATTCAACCACAGGATAGCATTAATCTTAGTGATCATCGCTATTATGCTATTTTATTCTATTTTTGTTTAGTTTTTATTTATATCTATAATTTCTAGATATGTGTTTCAGTGTCTGAAGTACATTGTTTTTTCTGCCTGTAAGGTAGTATTAAATATCAATTGAAACCACCTAAGCCCAGTGGTTCAGACATTAAAGGAATTGAAGTAGTCATAACTAAAAGGGGATTACAACCTATGTCTGCATTTCAAATTATTTTTGCACCTGCAATCATTGGAGGAGAATGGATACATGGGAGAAGCAGAAGCTGAACCTACAACTTCAGCTTGCATTTTTCTCCTGCCCAGGATCTTCTTTGGAAGCTATGTTGCATTATACAGGGATCCGCTTTGTCTGATGGTTAAAAATAATCTGCTTTGCAAATTTCTCTTTTCTCTCTCCTCATCCTTCCTTCTCTGGAACGAAAAGTCTTTTCTCCAGTATGAACTGTTCAACTGTCCAGTAACAAACACCATGATTAAGATGTAGTTTTTCTTACAACTATTTTTTGAAATATAAATTGGATTATGGTTCCTAGCTCTGGCTCATAATTACATTCATGATAATGTGATATCATGTCATAATAATATTAAAACAATACGTACTATCTATTTGTACTATTAACACAAACTCTGTAAAAGAAGTTTAGGAGACTGGGATTTAGTTTGGGTTCACACTTATACTTTGTACTTAACTGGTTTTCTGATTTGATGGTCTGATGATGCAAAGCCCCATTGGGTGCTCAGCACAATGGTAAGCCATTATTGGCAGGTTCACGCTTCCCTAAACCAAAGCACATTATACCTTAGTAGAAAGTGTGAATCAGCTCAGAAAGTGGCTTGTGAAAAGCAGAGGTCTATTGAAGTTAGTTCATGATAATGGTAACTTCTGAATCAGGTCTGAGGGCAGATAGTTTGAACAGCTTCACTATACAGATAGTCCCTCGACTTACAACAGTTCATTTAGTGACCATTCAAAGTTACAACGGCACTTAAGAAAGTGACTTATGACTGCTTTTCAGACTTATGACTGTTGCAGCATCCCCATGGCCATGTGATTAAAATTCAGATGCTTGACAATTGGTTCATATCTGGTTGCAGTATCCTGGGGTCATGTGATTACCTTTTGCAACATAAATTTTGGACTCAATTGTGATCATAAATCAAGGATTAGCTGTATCAATTTAAATGTAAGCTAAAGTACTAAATAAAATAGATAGTCATTACTATGACCTCTCCTGCGTGAGCTGCATTGGCTTCCGGTGGTCTTTCGGGTGCGCTTCAAGGTGTTGGTGACCACCTTTAAAGCGCTCCATGGCATAGGGCCTGGGTACTTGCGGGACCGCCTTCTGCCACCGATAGCCTCCCACCGGCCAGTACGCTCCGAAAGAGAGGGACTCCTCAGGGTGCCGTCAGCCAGACAATGTCGGCTGGCGACACCCAGGGGGAGAGCTTTCTCTGTGGCAGCGCCAGCCCTCTGGAACGATTTGCCCCCGGAGATCCGTACGATACCTGATCTCCTGGCTTTTCGCCGTGCCCTAAAAACTTTTTTATTTTGTCAAGCTGGGCTGGCGTAAACCCCCCCCCTCTTTTTTAAGTTTTAAGTTTTATGGGTTTTAAATTTTAATTGTCTATTGGTTTTTTAAATTTGTTGGGCCAAAATTATTTAATTCTTTTATTAATATTTTATTCTTGGCTATACACCACCCTGAGTCCATTAAGAGAAGGGCGGTATATAAATTTAATAAATAATAATAGTAATAATAATAATGAAACGATCGATTTGGCTCCCATTCTACAAAATCAGATTAGAAGGAAACCCAAGTTGCACATTAATTATTTGTCTTTCTTTCTGTATTTCAAAGTATTGTTGGATATCTACCTCTTTCATCCATTATCCCCCCTTCCCACCCTGCATTCTTTAATTTTTCTTAAGGAAGTGCTAATCTTATGGTCACAAACATTTCACTAGTAAAGGAGAATTTAATGTTATTTAAACTCCATCCCAAGTATGCAACTAGATGTATTTTGTTAAAATAAAACATTCCAAGCTGTTTTAACGGAATGTTTTCCAGTACTGCAGCCTGAGGTCACCTTGGATAAAAAGAGAGAAAAGACAGCTCAGCCTACAAAAGTACTTCTTTAAAATGTCATTCTTGGCAGGAGTTTAGAAACAGCTTTTTCCTATGGTATGTTGGATGCAAAATTGTGAGGTCTCAGCTGGTAGCTAGCTCTTCATTCTCATACAAAGGCAAAACCAAATAGGTAGGGCAAGAATGTTAATTTATATTAAAATTCAAAAGCTGCTTTCACTCATAAAAATAGCACCGTGGACATTTCTATAAGTGCTGTTAAAAAACAAAAAGGCAATTTCTCCAGAGTTCTGTCTCTGCTGCTCCACAGCAACTTAATAATTAGACTGCAGAAGTGATGTCAAAATAAGAAAGTTCATACTAGGTCCTATTGCAGCAGCCAGCAGAGTTCTTGGCAAGCTGTGGGTGGCAAGGTTGCTTGCAAAACACTCTTCATTCACAGGATAGCTTTTATGAAATGTATTGGTTTGCTTATTTATTAATTAGTTCAATTTACATAGAAGCCCATGTCACATTCTCATTCTGGACTCTGGGTGGCTAACAATACTAAAAACCATTATAAAGATATCAGAAATAGAAAGGCAACATACATAAAACATGAGCTGGGGTAAAAAAAAAAAAACCAAACCAGACTCATCAACAGAGTAACAAACCAGCACAACCAATATATTTCCTATTGTCTAGACACCTGCCTGCCAGGTGTCAGGTGTCATCTGACTAACTGGGAGTTGAGCCTGGTGAGATTCGAACTTGCAGTAATTGCAGGCAGCTGGCAGCTAAGTGCTATTTAACAGCGCTTTAGTCTGCTGCTCCACCAAGGCTCGTTGGTGGAGCAATGAAAAATTTCCACTACTGGTTCTCCAGAACTGGTCAGAACTGCTGAAACCCACCTCTGCTGCAAACATACATCCTGTATGGCTAAGTTACTGACTGTAATGGCACGGAGTTACATAAGGTTCAATGGAAGATAACTTAGAAGGGGTTTGAAGGACTGCATAATGCATAATTCTGTCCTCCAATTTGTTGCTGGTACCTCCAGGCATTGGTCATCTGAGGTGATGGCCTCACAATGCTAAATAATAGAACTGACCCTTTAACTGTGACTTCTCACTTGCTCATTTCCTCTGCTTAGGTCTTGGTTGTCTTCCCTGGACATGGACATATCAAGATTCTAAACATTCATTGATGCCATTGAGCAATATAGAAAGCATTTTATTATTCTTTCTGTTGACCATCTTGAAATTGACTTGGGAACAAAAGGATTTTAAAAACCAGTAAGTACAGTATTAATACTAAATTTACTTAATGTCACGATGAGTATTTTTAAAATTCTCATCTAATTTAATACTCCCCAAAAGTAAAAGTAAAAGGGAAGCAGTGGCTCAGTGGCTAAGATGCTGAGCTTGTCAATCGAAAGGTCGGCAGTTCAGCTATTCGAATATCTAGTGCCGTGTAACGGGGTGAGGTCCTGTTACTTGTCCCAGCTTCTGCCAACCTAGCAGTTCAAAAGCATGTAAAAAATGCAAGTAGAAAAGAAGGATCCACGTTTGGTGGGAAGGTAACAGCATTCCGTGTGCCTTTGGCGTTTAGTCATGCTGGCCACATGACCACGAGACGTCTTCGGACAGCGCTGGCTCTTCAGCTTTGAAACAGAGATAAGCACCGTCCCCTAGAGTCAGGAACAACCAGCACATATGTGCGAGGGGAACCTTTACCTTTATCTTTTAAAAGTAAAACTAGTAAAAGGAAAAATTGCCTAATAAATCCAGGGATGGGAAAGACAAAGTACTGATTACATGAGATTAAAACATGTTCAGAAAGAAATTCTACTAATCTAAAACAAGGAAGAATTGGACACAATTATTGCAATTGTCTTTTGTGCAAGCCTTTTCCCTGTAATCATTCTGGAGAAACTAGGGAAGTTAATTTAAATTATTTAATCCTCTTAATTTTAATTGTTTTGTATTATCTTTTTTATCTTTTTATCACATTGCAAGCCAGCCAGAGATGGCAAAATAGTGAGATGGGCAGCATATAAATTTAATATATAAATAAATAAATTTTACAACCTCTATTGTACACAGATTCATTATTCTACTTGGTTTATCTGTTCAGGCCAAAACATTTTTGTAACCTTAGAGTTAATATACTAGAAGAAATCTGAAAAGCTTCTACAAATGCCAATATATTCTTAACAGATATGATGCAAATGTGTATGTGACATGTTTATATGGAAAAATGTATAGACAATATAGGCAAACTTCCCTGACATTCCCATGGTGCAGAAGGCCATTGCTAAATGACAGAACTCAAGCTGTATGTATCAGGAGATTGTGATTATTATTTTCAGATATGTAGATAGTACAGTTTTAATTACATTTTACCCTGTGCAGTTTTAATGTTTTAATTATTTTTACTTGTTTTATGACTTGTTAAGCACCTAGAGTCACTTTGTAGGAGAATGACATAAAAATGTCATAATAAATAAAATAAAATAATAAATAAATAAACATATATATCTTCCCTAGTTTATGAGAAGAGAAATATTATCTATAATTCCACTACTGGGGACAACCTAAAAATGCATCAAGTAGTCAGGTGTCCTATTCTTAGAATCACTGTTATTAGTCTTGTCCCAATGAGTTTTCTTCTGCCTTTAAGTAAAATTGGCAATGTCTTGCCTGAATTCTTTCTCCCCTCCACTTCTCTATCTACAGATAAAACATATGTGGCACTAAAAATTTATCTTCCATAGAGTTAGGATCCATAGGAGACAGATTACTATTGTTCTATCAGTTCCTAAAGTAATCTTTAGAACGATAGAAAAGCAACTATTGCCTTGATGCATCATTGGGACCATGAAAAGGAAGAAAAATTTAAACTCTCTTTCCATACCTTGTATGGACCCTACTGTGACTGAAATTCATGATGATTGTTTGCTTTCTAAGGCAATACACAACTGATATTGTACTTCTCTGTATCACTTTTAGATAGGAAAAGCTATTTAACATCTTGCTTATTTTGACTCTGTAATTGTCTTTTTATGGTTACTTAAAATTTGGCAAGCTTTATGTGAATGTATCACTTCCGAATAAGTAATGTAATAAGAAATAGCATTTTAGATAAAGGTTAGTTCCCAGAGGCCAGATGTAATAAATGGAATGGCTTTTCACCCACAGGTGATTCAAAAATATTTTTTTCCGGTTTAAAAAAGGTTAATAGACAGTAACAGATAGGGAAACATAATCTAGGGCTGCAATGGACAGTCATTTGTTCTGAAATGATTCATGAGATGCCAGTGGAATTTGTTTGAAGTAACTGCAGCCAATTTCTGGATTGTTCCAGTCTTATTGGGAATCCTCATTTTATAGTGAAGGGAGACAACATGAAAAGTAATAGCAGGAACTTAAATTATTTTTGGTGTCTTTTCTTTTTTCTTACCTGGTACTGAAGTTCCCAATGCAACAAATACAACTGCAGTTACAGAATCCTTCAGGCCAATTGTGCAGCCAAAATGGGATGCCAAATCCCCAATGAAAGCTGTGAGAAGGCCAATCATGAGGATGGACACTACAAAACAAGCCCAACCATTCCAGTAGTCTGTTGGGGGCACAAAGGCAAAAAGGACTTTCCAGAAGACGGTCAGAAAGTGCATCACATAATCAAAGCAGGATGGTAGCTTCTCTTCGCCACATTCATCATCATCATCATCCTCTCCTGAAAGAGGAAAGAGATGGAGACAGGGAGGGAAGAGAGAGAGAGAGAAGGGTGGGAGGGAGGAGAGAGAGAGAATGGTTCATGAAGGATGGTTCCCAACTGTAAGGCTGAGAAAAAGATCACTGAAACCAATGGGAGGCGGGTATAATTGTCTTTGATAGGCTAACACCTAACTACATAAGAAATAATTACTCTAAATGTGTAAATAGACTTTATTATTTGTATTCATGGCAGCTTCTGAAACCTGCTCAACTGTGACAACTGGGCTATAGGTACCTTACACACACATGGCACAACCAGCTATCTTAAAATGATAAAGTCGTAAATGTGAAGTACACGGAAAAGAAATCAATATTAAATAGCAAATATACCATGAAATCAAATAATTGCATTTTAAAAGATAGTAAAGACACAATCAAAGTCATTTTTAAAATGGGCTTTGAATTATCATAACTTCTACTTTTTATAAATTTACTGATTAACTGAAACACAAGCGTAATTATCATATACAGTAATTGGCTTTTTGAAAAATGAAACATATAGCAGCTTAATAAATGTATCACTTAGAGGGAAAGGCCACTGTATTTTTCATTCCTTGTGAAAGAATAGAAGCATTTTCCACTTCATACATCATTCCATAATTTTCTAAATATATTTGTTATTTTGTTACATTGAGTTCTCTTTTGCATTAAAAAATGTCATGGGGAGTTTGTTTCAGTTTTCTGATCAAATTGTTTTCTGTCTCCTATACATTTTGCATTTATATCAAATTTGTCTTGAATTTTATTTTTTCTTATTAACTGTATATGTTGTTATAATGAGGAGGTATGGTGGCCTAGAGGTTAGGACAATGGTGGTATTCAGCTGGTTCTATCTAGTTTGGGAGAACCGGTAGTGGCAGCTGCGGGAGGCTCCGCCCACCCGCCTGGACATCATCATGTCCCATTTTTGATGCTCTGTGAATGCGCGGAAGGCCCTGCGCATGCATGGAGGTGGAGCGTGCGAGCTCACATTTGTAGCCAGTAGTGAAGGTAAGTGAATATCACCCCTGGGTTAGGATATTGGATTGTGGACCAGAAGGCTGGCAGTTTAAGACCAAAGTACCACATGACGGGATGAGCTCCTCCTTTGTTTTTCTTAGCATTGCTTCATTTCGTGTTTTTGGCTGTTTAGTCCAAACGAACTGGTTCCAACAAAGGTGCCATATGAATAATATTCCTGAATCAGGAATGTATGAGTGGAGTAGGAAAAGATTTGCCTCTTCTTTAATAACATCAGGGCTATGATTATATGATGCTATGAAAATAGCAGAACAATTTATTTTTCAGAGCTTAATCCAGGAAACATATACTGAATACATAAAGCAAGGTGATTCCAAGGCAATCTTAGTATTAAAATGATCACATCTGCCTCCAACTTTAGTTGTAATACAGATAGTTGTAATACATTCAGGAAAAGCCTCGGTTGAAAGATCAGAAGTATTATTTGGGAATGCTGGTGGGTACCCTTTCAAAGCCTGTTATTTCCTTTGGTAGTTTTCCTCTAGCTGAGACTATTTTGTTTCCTTATTTCCTTATTTTGAGACTAAAGCCTAGACAGTGTTATCTGTTTTGCTTGATCCTGAAAGCTTCTGGAAATATGACTCATCGGAGTAGGCCATATTTTCCTCCACATATTACCATTTCTCAAATCACCGTGAATTATCTACAAGTCTTCTGATTACTTCTCCATTAGCAATACAATTATGTAACTAGATGTTTGTTGCAGAACATTTTGATTCTTTTGGTTTGCACCACCTGATGTGCTACTTACTCTTGATGTACACTGTATAATAATCTCATAAAAGGCGTTGAGCAGAAGAGCCCAAGCAGCTGCTGAAGCTGTTAGGTATTCTAGCTGTGAGATTGCTACGTTTTCTCAACAAAGACATGATCCTTTTATTGAGAAGTACAGAAGAATGCCAGGGAGTGCTATTTTAAATGCAAGGAAGTTTGAATTATGGAAAGAAACCCAAAACTTGTTTCCTATTAACAAACAGCAGCAAATGGCTTTCTTGAAACCACTACAGGAAAAAAAAACCCTTTATCAGCAAGGTTGGAATACACAGAAATATTGTGGATATCTCACTACACATTAAAGTATGGATGTAGGAGAAATTATCCACAGATTCAATAGGGCTCTATCAAAATGGAATCCACCAACAAATACCAATGACGACAGCTTTCTTGTGTCTGTCATGCCCTACTGAAATGTCAATCTATGATTTATATGTGGATGCTTAACTCATCACTTGGTCAACATTCTTATTTTTTCTCTTAATATCCACTCCCTAACAAGCTAATTTCAGTTCTGGAAATAAGCCTATGGTAGCTTGGGGAAAGTATTTTGGGAAAAAAACAGTAATTGCAAGGAAAGAGATAGATAATATAAAAGAGAACTTGCAATTAAGTATGAGAGTTGCCAGTGTAATGTATAATTTAATTCTGGTAAGTATAAGTTAAAGACAGTTTATTGATTTAATATCAAAAATCTAATAATATTTATAAAACATTTACTAAATATAATGAATTACAATATTTACATAACCAACCAACTTGTGCAAGAGAATTATATTATAAAGTATCCCAAAGCATCAATCTAGCATACTTGAGAGGAACCAGGTCAGAGACGGCCACAAAACCCAGAAAAATATACAAAAACAGGGAGTTGAGAAATAGAAGGATTTGATTCATCAAATGGAGAAATATTGTCAAATACACTATTTCAAGAACTACACATCAAGACATTCCCTTTGAAACTCTCATGAGAAGCAGGTGGGAACTGCTGTATGGCTGGCCATGCCCTGCATCGGCACAGCTGATCTGGATGCAAACTGTAGGTTTAACATGGGCCTATAAGTGAACTTATTGTCTTTTCTTGGTGGATGCATGTACAAACCTCAACATAATTTTGCTAGTTCACTTTTGTTTTCTTCTCAACCCCCAATTTCTTTTTTACTTTATTGCTAAACTGACAAATTGGTATGAGATCTCGCTGTCTGTATCTTCTTCCACTGAAGCGGGTCGGAAAGAGAAACATCTCTTGTGTGGATGTTTGGGTGGCTTAGGGGTAGGGAATTGTGGTGGGTGGGAGTGTGTTTGGGGATTATGTGTGTGGGACCTGGTCTTTGGGTGTCAAGTAAATTTCGTTGTATGTATGACAATAAAGTTTGTTTGTTTATTTATTTATTTATTATTATCTAATGGTGCAAGTTCACCACGGAACTCTTCATTGTGGCAACATAATCAATCTAGGACTTTGCCACTGAGAAACTGAAAAGACCAAGGATTCTCACTACTTTTACAATCTTTCCTCTAAGCATTGTTGATCCCATTTTCAGAAGATAATTCTGACCTGCCTTGTTCTTATGTAGGAAAACCAAGATACGGTAAGTATTCTGTTCTTTTGCTTGATTTAAATGCTTAAACAGAAGTATAACTACTTTGTGATCCTAAGGTTTTCATCCTGTCTGACCGTGGGAACTGCCAATTGTGTACCCCAGTTACAGTTGTATGGATTGGGTTAGAGCCAATTTAAATTCTTGAGTTATTTTGTACTGTCAAATTGATTTAAATTGTTCTAAGATCAGAGAGCACCCTGCAGGTGTAACTAGAAAGGGATTATTCAAAATGCTTTAAATAGTTTTAAATCACCAATCACTAAGATTTCATGTATTTTTAAAAAGAACATTGTGTGAACAAAGCTTTTTGATATTTAATTCTCTCAGAGCACTTTATGGGAAGAGATGCAGAACAATAAAATGTCCATTAGGAGAACCAAACACTATGCTTTTATGTGTAATTTAGTGCATTGGTAAATATTAAAAGGCCTTAGTATGATAACTCCCTGGATATTTAGAAACGAAAGTTTGGAATAAATGATTTTGATCTATAATCTAGCTCAGTGTTCTTCAACCACATCAACAAGATCTGCAAATTTTATATGGCCAGCATGACCTCTGATCCTTGGAGAAATGCTGGGCATTGTAACAAAATGTTTATTGGAGGCCCATTGCTACTACATTATTTGTTGTATTGTTATAAACAGTCTTTTTGGTTAGTACTAAGCTTCATTATGTTAATTCTGATTAGTTATTTTATGATTTAGGGTGTTAAACTATGAGTGAAATACGAATCTCACATCAAAAATTAAAAGTTGATCAAACAGTTGTTGAACTGACTGGCATAGTGCATTCTTGGGGACTAAATATGTATCGTTTACTTAGCAAAACTGGTATTATAAAGTATATGAATACCTCCCTTTTTCTTTTTGCTTAACTGTTATACTTTTTAAAAACAATATTTAAAAACTCCAGTGTTTTTCTCCTTATAACTGTTTGAGTAATCGCTGCTGATGAAGATTGTCACTGATGAATAAAGCAGGAAGACCAAAATGTGTTAATAAAAAAACAGCTTTCTGGCAGGTAACAAAACGAGCCATTTCTGAGCCTCTTTTAGAGGATTTCATGTGGGTCTCATGAAATAAGACACCTATTTTCCTCTGGATAGAACAACTTTCTTCAATTTACCATCCTTCAGATGCTAGTCCCAAAATCTGCAGCCAGTCTGTATCTTAAGTTACTGTTTTTCTTAGAGCAGAGTGAAACATTTTATTTGAAAAACTAGGATATACTGGACTGCCAGCTTTCTATAAGCATTATCCAAATTATTGTAAGCATATTTAACAAAAGAACAGATAAACAGCAAATTAAATCATTGTCTTTCTGACACATATTGCTTGGGGAAAAAAAGAAACATTGTTAGGGCAAAAATTTCAACTATAATTCTGATACAAAGAAAATGAAATATAGTCATTTCTCCAGGCTCAAGTTAGGTATGAGAAATGGCCCAGTAGCTAACTTCTGTAAGATTAGAAAATCCCATTTCTTTTTCAAAAGAATCTTTTTCACTGAGTGCTAGTGACACATGGCTTAATCTATCATGAGCTATCCACGTGGCTTGGTAACATCTAGCAACAGTGACTAATAAGCACTGTAGTAAGGTAATGGGTTGCATTCTTCAGTTTAGATTGATAAAGGTCAATATTAACATAGGCATTTACTTTAACCTGGCTTTAAACAAAGTTTTAAAATATGAACTAGGTATATTAACTTTATATAAGCTAAAAACATGAAACATTAGGGTTAGATCTAAGGTCTATCAGAGCTAGCATCCTGTTCCCTGGAATAGCCATCAAAATGTCTTTGGGAACCCAAGAGGCAAGTTCTGAAGATGTTTAATAGTACATTGCTGGCACTTGAATCAATGACACGTTTCTTCTAAACCTGACTTTGAAATTAGTTTTATAACAAAATAAAATATAAAATCTGATTACCAGATCATTGTGACTAAAAGGACCAATTATCCACACCTTAATCTAATTGCCAGAGTAAGTTTGAAATGGAGCGTGACTGGCGTCAAAGATGTGGAGAGCAAGAAACAGGAGGATGGTTTAAAATCACACCTTTCTCTGCCTTTTTTTCATCCCACCCATGGATAGATAATAAAGGTAGATGTGTAAAAACACAAACACAAATAATAAAAAAGTCCAAATTTCATCATGGTAATGGTTTAAAAAAGGTGTGTTGTTTTACTAGTCTAGCATCCCTGGGCAAAAGAGGCACATATCCGGTGACAGGAGGGACTGCCACAGCAACAGCAGTCAACTGAAATGGAGGAGGTTGACACACAATGGGCAAAACAAACAGTGTCACTAGTGCCACTGCAAATTGGAAAACACTATTCTGACATATTGTAGGAAAAGTGGGGTAGGGGATACACCAACCATTGACCTGTAGATGGGTAGAGGAGAACATTGTGTGTTCCTGCCCTTGAGAAATAGTTATCAATTATTATTTGCACTGAAGCAAGCGGTTAGTTACATCAGTCCTGTGTGTAGCTGCACTCCTACCTTGCCAACTGCTCTGCTTGAGAGCTCAAAAGGCTGCGAACAAAATGTGGCTTTTGAAGTGCATGTCATTCTTTCTTTGCTTCCAGCTTCTGAATCTTGCCTTGCATTACAGATGTAGATTCTGACCCTTGGCTACCAATGCTGGTTAAAGACCTTGTGACTGTCTGTTTTCTGACTTCGGGCCCCTTGTTAATAACCCTGACCCCTCTTTGTACTGTGCTGATTTCATGCAAATGGATGGTGTACGTTTTTATGTGTGTGTATGCTCTGCTTCTTTTTAAGTCAGATGCACATTTTCACTTTTTCCTTTTTAGAAAGGGATTTGAGGGAGGCAGAGATTGTGCTTCAGGACTGAGTCTGCCTTAAAGGTTCTCTACTTATCTATGTTCTCTACACATAGCATATATTTTAAGCGTTATTGGTGGAAGAGTTATCGGGCAGCAATGGTAACACAGCCACACAGTAATATCCATGAAAAGGGTGAATGCTTTCTTCCAACTGCACTATAGTACAGGTAGTCCTTGGTGCTCTTTGAACTTGGTAGTTTTTATGCAGATGCTTCATTATCCAAGCCAGTAATGTCATCAGTGCTAGTGCTTGCTCTGTTACCTAATTTGGATAATAAAATGTCTGCATAAAAAAAAAACCAAGCTCAGAGACCACCAAGGACCCCTGATTTCAACCCTGAACTGCAAATGTTCTCCTTTATCGATGACATGGTTCTTGTTGGATACATTTGCATTTTATAATGAAGTATGAAATAAAGATCAGGCAGACTTTAAAAAAATATTCTACAAGGAACAATATTGACAGTTTGTTAAACTGTGTTTTCTGCACCAGTAACAATTAGGTTCACTGAAAACATGTGTTTCTATGGGTGCAATTCTTCATCTTAACAGAAGGAAGCCACCTGGGAATAAACAGAACATTTGATACTGGCAGACGAAGCTTCTAGTTCTGTAGATTTGAATGTTGTGGACTGCATGTTAGGAATGGAAAAGTCTCCTGTGGATATGTTCAGACCACAATGTAGTGCCTGAGAAATACCTAATACTTAATAGAGATGAATAGAAGGACTTAAAAGTATTTTAGGATTATTTAACACTAGACATCCCATGCCCTGTCAGGTCCTTGATTTAGAGATATATCCTTATCTAAACAGAGAAATGAAATGACTATGGTGGGCAAAAAAGCAAAAAACTCTTCCTCCTCCAATTCCTGCTGGCTTGTCCATTTACTTTACACTGCTTGTGGGAAGCCTGCAGGGAGAAAAATCAGTAGGGAAGCCAACAGAAAATGGCAAATCCAAGATCAGTAGACAGCTAAATGCTTGTTGCTGGGTGGGGAAGGGAGCAAGAGATTACAAGATTGGCTGAGAAACTGTCATAGAATGTTCAAAATAGGCATGACATGACTGCAACAGCAGCCTGGTAAGGCTGAAGCAACAGGAATTTGGCAGCCAAACCACAAATGAAGCAACCACAAATTCCCCAAATTTCATTCCCTCGGGAGTCCTGGGTCCTGGATTTTGGATACATTCTGTAAGTTAGGTAAGTTGAGGTACCTTGGTTCAAATATTGTTCCCCTATGATGTACTGTTCTACCAAGTTAAAGATTATGGGAATGAGACTTTAAGTAGTACATAGATTTTTGTTCTTTACTTGACTCAGATCATATAATACATTCTTTCAATTAAACATATAACACGTATCATATAATACATTCTTTCAATTAAACATAGTTAAAATAAATGAACTTGTTTCACTCATTTACCAGTTGCAATTTAGGCAAGGGAAAGCTACCACAGCCTTCAATGTACAAGGTAGATACTGCTAATAAAATGGGGATTGTTATGTTCTTTTAGATACTTGCCTAGGAAAGATTCTGATACACACTTTGTCTTTGCGCTTGGCTGATTTAGGAATGAACACAGGAAAATGTCAGAAGATAAAATCTGTCATATGGTTTATCACTTTCTTATCTTTATGATTAAGTGAGTCATTCTTTTCTAGCCTGGCACTTCTGAAATGTCAGGAGCCGTCAGCAAGAGCAAGGCAAATTACACGGAGGGGATTCTACAACAGAGCATATGTAGTCTGGGGAAAAAGACATTTCTCTGTCTGCAAAGGCTAATGGAGGCAGTTTTGGATCTTTGGTTCTCAACCTTAGATTCCTAAATGAGGTTTGACTACCAGTCACATTTGACCATGACCCATGCAAACAAAAGATCATGGAAAAATAGATGGTAATACAAGTTGGGAAATACTTCCTGAAAGCAATTCATTTTCCAATTTTTGTATAATTAAAAAATTTAAGGGTACTGAATAAGAAAAAGCAACTGATTTTTTTGTTTTAAATTAATCATTTCTTGAGGGACAGAAGTACCTAAGGAGCTTGTAATGTTATATGATTTATTACTCCAGTCTGACCCCCTTTTAATTATCTTTTCAATTAGTAGGATAGCAGATAATCATGCTGAGGTGCAAGTAATAAGATCGTTATTTCTGATGCATAGAAGCAAAAGCACAGTTATCTATCCTTGGAGAAGATATGATGTGTTGGAAACACTGATTCATGTAGGTGAACTTGCCATGAATATTAACAAAGACAGTGTGCCTTTAGTTTATGAAGCAATGATCAGAAAATCCTGCTCATGGAAGCAGTACATATATTTAGTTAAAATATCATTATCAATTCTACTATTTGCCTGAATTATAGTTCTATAATTTTTCTGTATATAGTTGAAATGAAAGAAATGTAGTCAATGATTCATACTTCATATTAAGTCACAATTCTATTAACTATGGTTTATATAATAACTAGCTGGATTTGCATTGTAACCTAAGCAATATATAGCATCACAGGTCACAAATAACGGATAAATATTCTAATCTGAAATCAAACCACATTATGACAGGGCACAATTATAAATCAAGTCTCTCTGTATTCATGCCAATGATGTCTGTCAGGAAGCTCAAAATCTGTGAGGTGGTGTGATCACAAATGAAGTGTTACCACATGCAGTGAGTCTATATACAAAGGGTCTTTGATCCAATTCTGTACCAACTATCTTAAAGATGTTGACCCTTCCCAGTGCCCATCTTTTTTATATAAAGTAAAATACTCTTGTTCTTATTTTTGTTTCAATTCTTCTATAAGAAAGTAAGTCTTGCCTAGAAAAATAAGCCTCATGTTCTTAATTCATATCTAGTTTATTGAAGTTGGACTAATATAGTTACTTCAGTCAGATACCTAGATGGCACTTGTTAAATATATTGTATTTTCCATTGAAGTCTTTTAACAAATAATTTTCTAATATTTATGCACAGACAGTCTAATTATTCTGGCAAGACTCAATATAGTAGTACAAAAGGAAATGTATTTCAGTGGTATTGAGGGATCTCAAAATAGTTTAAAAAGAAAGCAAATATGGAAATTTATTTGCAAATTGGAAGATAATATCTTGCAATGAGTATGTACCCACAGTGAGATAATGTTTTATTTGTGAAGTCAGAGAATCAAATTATATTTATATGCATTAAATTATATAATACTCCCAGTACTGAGAGACATGTATGCATGTACAGGTATACACACATGCACAGACTTTAAAAAAACATTTTATAATCACAGATATTATGTATTATTTATTCTCTCTTCCTGCCTCCTTTTCTTTTTTTGAAGGAATGCAAGATGACCTGCATGAATTTCCCAAGGGCCACTATCCAGATTAAATTCTACTCAATGTTAACACATTCGCAGTACTAACTTAGATCTAGAGTAAATTGAATTCAGAGCTACGAAGAACACATGGCTATGTTCTGTTATTGCTTTACTTCCAGCAGCCTTATTGCACCCCATTAAAATAAATAGAAATACACGGCTGAAGTTCTTAACTGCTACACCCCATGTCTCCCCGTAAAAGGGACAACATAATTTCAAAATAGTAAAATTGCATTTACCCAGAACCCTTGAAGATCATAGAGAAGGCAAGGATACATATTTTTGGTCTAGTTTAGGTGGGGAAAGCTAGAGCCATCAGAGCAGGGAAATGATGTGGACTAGACAGAGTTGTACCAAAGTTGCCTGGGCTGGAAGTTGCCAAGGGGGTGGTCTGGGAATTTGGAAATTTATTTTATTTTTTTCTATGCTTTTTTAAAACTGTTAAGCCTATTTCACAGCTCACAAAACACAAAGCACAAATTGCTTTGTGCTTAAAACAAAATGAAGCTGCAATACTGATACTTGGAAGCTAGTTTGCCAAACTGCCATGGGCGCCATAGAAAGAGGCTTTAGAGACACAAGCTATCCATCCATGACCTAAAATAAAAGAACTTCTCCATTAGACAGACATATGCAATGCAGACGTAAAGACTAATACACTGAAATTACAATGCTAAAGCTATCTACTTTTTAAGAAAAGGGAGACTGCTTCTTCCCATGTCATAGCTCCTGAAAAAAAGTGCAAGCTACCAGTATTGGAGTCAAGTTAACTGGATAACCTCAGGCTAGGAAAATGACTGATTTTAATTTATGGTATTTATAGAAATAGAAACTTACCAGCACTAACAGTGATAGCCTCAATGAACTGCTCTCTCCAGCTGTTTGTTCCAACCACAAGAGCTAGATTTGTCTTCTTAATAAGCTTGTCCACAGTGTTCTGCAGATGGACAGACAAAATGTGGAGGACATTGGTAAATGTAAAGGATGCTAGTTAGCGTCAGAGCAGGAATATAGCAAAAGGAATAGCACTTAGACTTATATACTGCTTCACAGTGTTTTACAGTCCTCTGTGAGCGGCTTACAGTGTCAGCTTATTGTCCCCAGCAATCCAGGTCCTCATTTTACCGACTTCGATAAAGATGGCTGGAAGACTTTAAGGCTGAGTCAACCATGAGTGGGGAGATTCGAACTGCCAAACTGCTGGCAGTCTGCAGTCGGCAGAATTAGCCTGCAATACTACATTCTAACCACTGTGCCACAACGGCTCTTCAACATCAAGTGAATGAAATTAAACAAACATTCAAAAGTATCTTGCTTTAAAATGGCTTGAAATGTTTGTGCAAAATATTTCTTAATGGTGCTTTGTAATTAGACCTACAAAAAGATGACTTGCACATTTTCATAAAGTATGAATCCATCCATATTTGATGCGGTGAAAAGGAAGTCCTACTTTCTTTGGACACCTTAACAGTTGTTATTACAATAGTAAGATTTAGCAAACAAGACTGCTGCTGCGGTCAAGGCAGAATGATCTATTCACCTTCTGTCAATCTGCTACATTTGCAGGACTGGTTCTTAGGAAAGATTGATTCGTGATGGCTACTATGCAAAGAAAAAGGTAGCCAAGAAAGGCTGAATGATCCATTCTTCCCACAGATTTGCCTGCATAACATTCCATGAATCTGTCAGCATGGAGTCCCTGGTTGTTTATGATAGCTGGACAAAATATTAGATACAAATTAATTCTACTACAGATAGTGCTCGATTTATGACAATTGGGACCAGAATTTTCACTGCTAAGTAAGGTAGTTAAGTGTGCTATGCTCTATTTTATGACCCTTTTTTGCCACAGTTGTTAAACAGATCACTGCAATTGTTAAGTGAATCACACACTTAACATTATTCACTTCATTAAGTGAATCTAGCTTCTCCAATTGATTTTGCCTGTCAGAAGCTGGCTGGGAAGGTTGCAAATAGCAATCAGATTATCTCTCGTGATGCTGCAACCATCATAAATATAGGCTGGTTGCCAAATGCCTGGATTTTGATCACCTAACCATGGGAATGGCTGTATGTAACACTTTACCTAATTCATTTTATAAGCTTCTTTTGCATTGAAACATCTGAAACTCATTCTGACCAATAGGGAAGAAAAGTAATTGCACAGGAAGCCAGAACATTGGTTCACTTATTTATTCTCTGAATTGGTAAAGCCAGTGATTGAACTGGGGATAAAAAAAAGGCAACTTATAAAAATAGTCAAAAAGATGCCATGTAGAAACTCCTGACACACTGATGTATCTCTGAAAATATATTAGTATTTAACTGACGTATTTGCTTTGCTACAGCTAAACTGGACATCTTCAGCTTTTACTGATCCTCTATACATTTAATAATCTTGAGATATGCTTATAGAGCAGAGTTGTAAAAACTTTGCTTTCAACCTAATGCACCTCATATTATAAAATTGAATATGAAATATATAGTCATGCATAGTTCATTTTCTTTACAAATGATTGATTTGAGCTGGACCATAATTTAAGTTCAGTGAAGTTGTCTGAAGCCATTCAAAATTACTTTCTAAGGGAATTGACAATAAAATATTTTGGCTAAGCTGCATGAAAATAAATAAATGAAAGAACTAAAAAAGGATTGACTATATCAGTGATTCCTGTGTAATGAAATTCTACCTATTTAATACAGAATGGTATAAAATTTTAATATCTAACTTAAAATTATCTTCAGGGAACACAAATGAAAGAAAATCAAAGTTAAATTTAAATATATGATAATTGTTAATGATGTAAATAATGTAGTGCTTATGTTTTAAATAGTGAATATGGCATTGTGACTAATGAGCTAGATTAGATATGCATGCATATTCTTTAGCTGAAAAGTTGATTGGGTGAGAAATTAGGTATTATCTCGAACTTAGCCACTTTATCCATAGGGTAAAAGGAAGGAATAAAGTACCTATGCTTTATTGTTCATATTTTTTTTACATTTAATATGTGTGTAATATTCTTATTTGAAGAAGTAGGAAATGACCAGGCTGAGCCTGAGGGCAGAATCAAATGCATCATCAGTTTGGAGTCTCTACAGCCCTATAAGAGACCTAAGTCCAGTGTCCCCCAACCCCCAAAGTCCATTTGCCTTGACCGCAAGTAGATCAGATTTTTATGTTGAGATACCATGGAACAAATTTGTAATACTTTTGAACCATATTCAGACTCCTGATTTCTTGCACCTAACAGAAATCATTTATACAATCTGAGAATTGTGTGTAATTTTCTGATTTGAACTCATTTCTACAATGAGCGGTAAGATATTTTTACAATGTCCTTGAAATACCTAAGGAGATTTATTAATATTTTTGGAAATCCCACTAGGAAGAGAAAGAAGTGAAAGAGAGAGATAGAAAGAAATATATAGAGAAAGGAATGTGGCTGTGGCAGCACAGTTTATCTTTCTAAGAATATTTGATGGCTTTCAAATAATAATAATAATAATAATAATAATAATAATAATAAAAAAAAATAAAAATAAAAATTTCCTACAGGCTAAATCTTTACCCTTTTTTAAAAAACACATGCTGTAATGTAAGTAATAAATACATAATAAATAAACATTAGAAAAATTAGCCAAATTATTTCAACGCTATAATTTGCATGAATTGCACAATTTGCCTTTTCTTAGAACAAAATTCTACTTGCAGAGGCACATTTGGTGGGTGCATGTTGAGAATGCTCTACCAAAATATAATCCGAGGTTACTCCAGGACTGATACGGAATAGAGCTAGAGTAAGTTAATAGTTGTTTGCTGTCAGATGGTGCCTGAATTAAATACATCAAATTAATGGTAATAATGACATTACATGTCTACATACTACACCTTGAACTCGTAGGACTCTTCGATAATCACTTCCAGCTTTGTGTGCTCCCCCAGGATGGGGCGCCCCATTTCAGCAATGCGGCGTTCTTCCTCCTCTTTGCTTGTCAGAGGCTGTTTCTCTTCATTCTCTTCTGGGGATGGAGAAGACAAAAAGAACCAGTTGAGGGATAGCTGAGTCTATTCCCTTTGCTGCAGCCAACTTTTGTTTATCCTCCTACATACTCCATTAATGTGGCAAAAGCAAGCAAACAACTGTTACAAGAATACGCCATCAGGGCAGCCTCCTGCACTGTAAGGATTGGAGTTTGCTCCTCCAGATAGTTTACCTGGATGCATCAGGAAATGATATAATGGCTCACTGCTCCTCTGTATGTCAAAAGGAGTGCTTCCTTTCACCCCTTGTACTTTTGCAGGGAACCACAATTTAGCAGGTGGCTCTTTGAGCTGCTCTTTGCAACTGGGAAATAGAAAGGGAATATCTATGGATTCATGGTTTATTTATTTATTTATTTAATTTTTATAGCGCCCTTCTCCCGAGGGACTCATTTATTATGGCACAGCATATACAACATATACCACAAAAATTAAAAACAATTTAAAACATATTCAATGGTTTGGCCCTATTTTTAAAAACCCCAATATTAAGATACCCATTAAAATTCATTATTCTGTCAGACCAGCTTGTTGAAATAGTAAAGTCTTAAGGGCATGGCGAAAGGTACGTAGGTCAGAGATCATATGTATCTCCGGGGGCAATTCGTTCCATAGGGCAGAAGGCTCTCCCACTGGGGGTCGTCAGTTGACATAATTTGACCGACGGCACCCTGAGGAGGCCCCCTCTGTGGGAGCGTACTGGCCGGTGGGAGACTATGTGATACACTACTTAATGTGGCTGTTTTTAAATAAGTCTACTATTAGTTAAGTGTTGTCTAAATATGAAATATATGATTGTAACAGATGCAAAGTGATTTCTATGAGCCAGAATTTTAGACTGTTAAAATAATCAAGCAAAGGCAGATAACATATTCAGAAGAGAAATATAAAGAAATATCTTTGGTAAATATCAGTTCATGTTTTCCAGGTTCACAGAGCCATTTTTTTCCTGTTAGGACTCTCCAACAATTGCCATTTAGCTGCATTACTTGGATAAATACCTCTTAATTACAACTTAGGTTTTATAACCAGGACAAGGCAGAAAGGAGTTAAGAGTTTTTGGCATCTCTTTCTACTGATCATCAAGATTTCTATCTAAATATGGCAAGGAATCTTGTCCCCTCCCAAAAGAACATGTGTTTAGATTTGCACACAAAAAGGACAATCTATAGTATACCTTTCCTCGATTATGTGAAAACAGAGTCAGAGGACATCAGGCTCAACACAACATCATCATATTTGAGTTTAATATTCCTGGCGAGGCCAGTCACTACATATATTGTGTTCATGTGTTTATGTTAACCTGAACCTTTCTCAGTTGTATCTGAAACTATTACTTTAGGTGTGTAAAGTAAAGCCTATTGATTAAGTTGCTGTGCTAGATGGGGAAGTCTCCCATCTTTCTTTTCTTCCCATGGCTTTTCTCTCTTGAAATGTAATCCATGCCTCTTCATATTATTTTTATCATCAAGTGAGCTCTGATATTATAACATATATTTTTATATATGGAACAAAAGGCCTGGAAAGGAAGGGCTTCATGAAAATGAATTCTGGCTGCTGGATTGGTTTCACTTCTCCCCAACACTGCTATCATGTAGAGATGTTTCATATTTTTCTAACTAGAACCACAAGTATACATTTACATTTTCCACTGACATCTGGCTGACCTTCTAGGATTTGTTTCAATTTTTAAAGTTTTCTTAAAATTTATGTGGGTAAAACTGTCAGTGTTCATGGCCCCAAGGCAATGCCTTCACACTTGATAAAAATATTGAAAGTTCCCTATATGCAGGCATTATGTTTCAGTGAGAGTTAAAATAGCCTAATATAATCTAAGTGAAAGGTGAGGGCAGGTGTTATTCTAACCAACACCTGCCCCAACTCCCAGGAAGTGTGAGAGGGTAAAGCAAACCTTGTCTATGTTTAAAATGGAAAACAAGCTTGTAGTTTCTAGGGAAACATTTAGAAAAGGAGCAGACAGATTTTAGGTAGCTAAAAGCCATGTCTAAATATTTAATTATTTGGGAAAGGGCTGGAATGAAGAATATAGTAGATGAGGTGATGCTACAGAGCAGAATCAGGATTTTCCATGGTCTCTATCATTTATTCTTATTTTTTATTATTAATAAATTTTTATGTTGTCCATTTTACTATTAAATTAATTCTGGGTGATTTAAAATATAATAAAATAATAATAAATAAATATCATCAATAAAATTAATATTGATTTTTAAAAAATAACTGATTTTAATTTTACAGTATAATTTCCCTGTATTTTTCACTTTATAATGGTAGCAAACTTCTTTATTGTTAATTTTTGATGGTTGTTCTGACAAAAATCACTGGTAACTTAAGGTTCTAGTTGTTGCAAATAAGGAATTTGGCATCGCTAGCGTCCCTGGGATTACGGGTTTCCTTCCTTAAGGAGACACACAAAGGAAGAAGCAAAATTACACGAATGGCTCAATTCATTAGCCAACTGGAAGTCCTCTGAATAATAGCTGAAGTTTAATGTCTGAGAAGAGCTAATAATTGGAAGTAGCACAATTAAGCTTCATACATTTTACTCAATGCTCCTCCCCTTCAAATCTCTATTCTGTTTTATTGACACATTGAAAACACACAATATCTGTCTGTCTCTTAAAAAGCTCATCTGAGGATTCCACAACTTAACAGATCAAAAATACATATGGGGAGAATTGGGTTATATGAGACAAATGGTTCAATATCTATAAAGATCATACAGTAGCACAGTCATGGACTTCAACAGAGATAAGCAGTTATAAATAAGAATAGATAGGAACCTAAAGTGAGCTTTGGTCAAGATTATTTTGGGAAAATGGGAACCCACAGGGATGGAATAAACAAGAATGAATACAATACATTAGCTTTGTACTGTAATCTGTCGAATTCAGTTGCCTATATATTCTATATATTTGTCCACCTGAACGTCAGCATATGACTGACTTAATACAAAGTTAAATTGAAATTTGTGGCATTTTTAATCAGTAAAAGCTTGATAACTGGCAATCTGTTTTCACTATTTGGTTAATTGCACTGTTAATCATCTATTTACTGTACAAAGTATTATAATAACATATGTTTAAGGCTCCTGTATTTCAGGAAAGTCTCTTATTGACACATCTAAGTATCAACAGGAAGGAATTTTAATTACTTCTTTGCCTCAGTAATAATGCTACTTTAGGGCTCTAAGGAACTTCTCTTATATTTCTAGCTCTAGGATGGTTTGATATAAATAAGTCTAATAAAGGAGCCCCTTCCTTTCAACTCTTAGAAAGGGACATCTGGCAACCTATTCATATCTTTGAACGCACAGTCCCTCTTGCTGAGAAGGAATTTAATTCTTTGCTTAAAACCAAACCCTTGAATTTTATTTTCCTCTCCTTCTCATTCCCCTTTTGTTTTGTGATAAAAGTGAATTTGGAAGGTGCTAATACTACTTGATTGGTGCTTAAAAACAATAAGTAATTTATTAATTTGAATGTATCAAAGACAATGTCAATGGAGGGGAGGATAGGTGGGTGGAAACAATCTAATTTTTGTTTTGTTGAAAGTGAGTGCACCAGATGTTCTAGTGGGAGACAATAAGGAACAGAATCCATGAGACTGAATGGTCAGAACTGATTTTTTGCACAGGACAAAGCTTAGCAGAGGGATCCAGCATAGATGCAGCAAAAGATTTTATCTCTATCATCAGCTATAATAAGTTACTGAGTTACTGAAGCATTCCTCACAACATTTAAAATTAAACATAGATAAAGAATAATTTTAAAACTGGGCAAGAAACTCTGGTACATGAGAAGGCTGGTATGGAAGGAGAAACCCTGACTCTATTGTTCTCTTATTGTTATGGAAGATTTGAATGATGGACATCTGTTCACTTAGTTAGATAGCTTCAAGCAATAGCATCTATGGGTGAGGAAGGAATGGGGCAGACTGACGAAAGCAGCAACATCCTTTGGACAAGGCTGGTCCAAAGCTTGATAATAACTACTATAAAAAAGGGTATTTCATGTTTCACATCTTGTATCCATGTTGGAAGATCATTTAGGTTACAACAATGTGCAAAGGAAATCTGAAAGAAAGAGACTTATTTTGTCTTCTGACTGTTGGCTGAATGCAATTTGGCAATTCAAATCTCACCAGGCTCAAATTGTTGGGGACAATATGCTGACTTTGTAAACCACTTAGAGAGGGTTGTAAAGCACTGTAAAGGTATATACTGTAAGTCTAAGTGCTAAGTGCTATTTCCTTTCCCACCTTAAATACACCTTCCATGTTTCCCACAATAATGCATGTGAGTTATTGGTTTCACAATATCTGTTGGACTAGGAGCCTAGCACACTGGAATACCTTGAATGTTGATTACAGTAGAAGGAAGGGGATGGTCTCTAGCATGAACTTTCCTGAAGACAGGCTTGCCTGACAAAATGGCAAAAATAATTAATGTCAATGGGCTGAACTGGATTTCAATAGTGGTTTTAATACTTTGTGGAGTTAGAGTCTGTTAAAAGTGAGAAATCTACAAGATAGTGAGCTGTAATTTCTATTTCACTCAGGGTTATGACAAGTATAAATGCTCACTACAGACCTTCTGGAAAATCTGTGAAATAACTCATGCTATGGAACTCAAACTTCTATCTGAGATAACCAACATGGCCAGTCAGGATAATGGTAATTGGAATCGTTTACCATACAGAAGACTGCAAGTTACACATTTTTTGCCTTCTAACATTTTCAGAAAATGTGGTGCTAGTTTTTTAGTGATTAGTAATCTCCCAATGAGTTCACAACCATAATTGGTTATGAAATCTATGACATGTAAACATGGCACCCTGACATATTCTTTGTATCATAAGGAATCAGAAAACAATCTTGATTTGATTTTACTTTACTAAATACTTTGTTCTTCAGATGGTTAAAACCTGCCTCCTGTTTTTACACAGGACTCTTTCACTATGCCTATGTTACTAAGCCAAAACCTTTTGGGCTTGGTATGACATGTCAAGAAGCTTTGCTATCTGTTAAATGTTTCAACAGTCCTTGTAAAAACGAAGAGGATGTAAACAGTGTCTTTACTGCCCAACAAAGTACAGTGATGGGAAAGTAAGACTCCTTCAATGATAAGAATAAAGCTGTTTCATTGTTAAATTTTATTGATAAGGATTAATAGAAAAAATCCACTTTGCAGTAATGCTGAGAGTTAAAATACTAGAAAAGATGGTGACTGAAACTCAAAAATAAGTCAAATTGGTTTAAAGAGTTGTGGCAAGGTTTGAGAGAATATGTGTTCAACCTACATTAGATTTGATATTTCTAAACCAATGTATGTGTGCCTTAATATTTCTGATCGTCTTCTCTCACCATAAATTTGTTTTCAATTATCATTTGGTAAAAATATTTTTCATAACAATATTTATGTGTTTCATATCAATGATTATACAAATGATACAGTATATCTTGGACAAATAATGACTTTTACCGGATATTGCAAACTTTCCCCCCTCTTGGTCTCAAGAGAAGGATTTTTAAAGACAAAGCAGATATTTGATGATTTTTTTCCCTGCTATATTTGCATATTTTCTCTGCATCACAATTAGTTGCATCAGCAACATTTTTACAGAAAACCTATCATTAATCCAGAGCTCAGCCTAGCTGAGTATGGAGTCTGTGAGCATCCATGCAAATGGTTCCTTACGGAACTCAACAGCAATTTATCATTTACCCCAATTAGAATTAAGTGCTTTGTCAATGGCATGTAAGATATAAGATGAATGACTATTTATTCCAGGCACTAGCTGGGCAATGTCCAGCTAGTGTCCAGCTAGTTTAAGTATCAATTCATATTTTTATCGCATCATTTTTAAAGGTATATCCAGTTTTCTTTTCTCTGCTTCATCTGCATAACAACTTTTAGGAAAAGCAAGGGATTTATTTATTTTTTCCCTGCCTTTATGATTTTTATAAATAACTCCAGGTGATGGACATACCTAACTCCCTCCTCCTTTTTCCCTACAACAACAACCCTGTGAAGTGGGTTGGGCTGACAGAGAGTGATTAGCCCAAAGTCAGGCTAGGGGGTCATTCAATTTGAGTCTGTATGTGTTTTCTGTCTACTGGAACATAGGAAGTTTCAGATGGTCCATTTCTGTGTCTTGCATTTAAATTCTCCTACAGCTGTGATGAGTACATGTTGCATCAGAATAGTGGGGTTTTTATTTTATTTACTTAAAACATTGGCAAAAGAAATCTGGATAATTAAATGTTTTAACTTTGCATAGATTTTCTAAAAAATAAAATGTAATGAAAAATACAGCTGAAGATAATTTGATACCAAGCACTTTGAAGAAACCTTAGGAACTTCAGTCACCATATTTTGCTTGTTGTAATATTTGGAGCCTTGTTGTCAACAGATTGGAAGTATTTTAAAACACATCATCATCTAGTTTCTCAAGTTAAGCCTTCAAGTAATTTTCAGAAAATAATTGTGTTTTTTAAAAAAAATATAAGCTTATTAGCATGAAACATGTGATGTTAGGTTTGTGAGAATGAACTCATAATCAAAAAGTGCTAGTTACTTAGAATGTGGATATGAAAGAAATCAAGATGTCTTACCATTCAAAGATTTCCCTTAATTATAAAAGCAATGACAAGAATAAGCCAAGATGTTAACAAACATAATGTAGAATGACAACTTCCAATACATCTGTTGGTTGAATCTACATTGACTATATCTCTAATACGATGGCTGTATATTTCTGATCTATAAAAGCTTTTTTGCTTTCTTCCAGAGTTGCGAAAGGACCTGTGATGCTTCTGAAGCCAGGTATGCAAGATCCACTCCAATTCTACAGTAACTGATAAACTCTTCCCTTTGTCCAAAATAAAAGCTCATAATATTTTAAATCTAAGTAGATTGAAATGCAAAATATTATAACATTTTGTCCAAAACACAAAAAATAATAAGGAGACTTTTATGCAACCTCCAAGGAAATGAACACGTCCTTATACATTCTAATAGGACTCTCACAACAGGAGTCCTTGGTGGGCTAGCTCAGCTTTCTTCCTATTTCATAGATAGGTTTGTCTGATGTTACAAAATACATCTTTTAACTTTTTGTGAAGGGTGATAGTAGAGTAATAGTAGAGTTGATTAACTAGTCTGTGGAGCAACTACTTTGCATTTGGGCCCCCAAGGAAAAGAACTGCAACAGTTTTGGAAATCTTGCTATATATTAATCTTTGAAAGTTCAGAGAATAAACTAGTTTTCTTAATACCAAAACAGAATTCCAGTTGTTTCTGTTGCTCCCCTCTGGGAGAAGATTTCGAAGTATTTCTAGCAGAATGGGCGTTGGTCTTACCTGATACGACCTTTCTCTATCAGGCAGACACGCAGTCAGGCATGGGATTGACACTGCCTGTCTTCCAATAGGACTGAGTCTACTGAATCTTTTAAGCTCTGCCTCTTCCTCTATCACTCCAGTTTTGAGGCAAAAACGTCCAGCAGACTGACGTGTCTATAGAGATATAAGCAGAGAAATAAGAAGCCTCCCACCCTGACACAGCCCAGGTACGGCCAAACCCAGGGTGGGGCTGACTGCCATGCCCACCTGATAGAGAAAGGGAGTATCAGGTAAAACCAACACTCATTCTCCTAATGGCGCTCACAGCAGTCAGGCATGGGACATACCAAAGCTCGATGTCCTATAGGGAGGGAACAGGCTGGACCCACTGAAGGACCCTCCTGCCGAAGGCAGCATCCGCCGCTGTGTAGGAATCCAATTGGTAATGTCAGATGAATGGAGTAGGGGAAGCCTAGGTGGCTCCCCGGCATACTTCCTCCAAGGGTGCCTGGGTGGACCAGGCCGCGGAAGCGGCCACACTCCTGGTGGAGTGAGCCATGATGTTTTGAGGAACTGGTAAGGCCTCATAAGCAGTGGCAATGGTGGCTCTGATCCACGGCCCAATGGTGGTAGATGTAATTCTGGAACCCATGGGGGCTGGCTGGAATGAGACGAAGAGGGCCTCGGTTCTCCGGAAGGAGGACGTGTGGTCAATATAAATCTTGAGAGCCCTGCAAACGTCCAAGGTATGCCAGATCTTTTCTAACCGATGCTGAGGTGAAGGGCAAAAATTGGGGAGCCCGCGGTCCTTCAGAACCGGTGAAAGATGGGGTTGACCTTCAGGACAAGGTAGGATCCAGCCGGAGGACAACTCTGTCCATGTGGAAAATGCAGAGATCCAGACGGATTGACAAGGAGGCTAGTTCCGATATACGGTGAGCGGAAGTGATAGCAACAAGGAATGACACTTTGAAGGATAGGAACTTCAGGTTGATCTCCTGCAATGGCTCAAAGGGTGCCTTGGTGAGTGCCGTTAAGATTTTGGTAAGATCCCACGTAGGGAACTGGTGGATGACCAGCGGTAGGTTGGTAGCGCCCCTCAAGAAGTTCCAAATGAGTGGGTCCTTGGAGATGGAGTCTGAGGAGCCACCCATCAGAATGGAAGAAAGAGCTGCTACTTGCCATTGAAGAGTGTTGGGTGTGAGGCCTGACACGAAGCCGTCCTGCAGAAAGTCCAAGATCTGTACAATGGAAACTGTGGTAGCCACAATGTTGCGCCTCTTGCACCACTTGGAGAAAGTCCGCCATGTTGAGTCATAAATGCGGGCTGTGGATGCCCAGCGAGAGGCCTGAATGGTGGTGATGATGCCCAGGGAGACGAAGGCCTTGTTCAGGAGGAACCGCTCAATCTCCAAGTGGCTAGTTGGTAGTACTAGGAGTCTGGGTGGACAAGGGACCCTTGAATCAGTGACATCAGGTTGTCGGGAATCTTCCAGGGAGGTGCCACTGAGAGAGACATCAAGTCCGCAAACCATGGGTGATGCGGCCAGTGGGGGGCCAGAAGTAGTAGCTCTACCTTTTCCTGCAGGAGTTTTCTGATGACCTTGGGTACTAGCGGAAGGGGAGGAAAGGCGTAAAGAAGAAACCCAGGTGGCTATGGGCTGCATAAGGCATCCACTGCCTCTGCCACTGGAGTGGGGAACTGGTGAAGAAGTGAGGATGTTGGTGATTGCTCCTGGATATGAAGAGGTCCACTGAGAGGTTGCCAAAGCAGGCTGCCAGTTTCCTGAATAGAAGGGGATGCAGACTCTATTCTGCCTGGTTGATCTGATTGTGGCTGAGAGAATTGGCCCAGACATTCGCCGCTTCTGATACACTTTCTGCTCAAAGGGAGGTCAAATGAGCTTCTTCCCACAGCCCCAAGTGAAGGGTCTCCTGCATGAGAGCCCTCGATTGGGTCCCTCCCAGCCTGTTTACGTGAGCCTTGGTCGAGACGTTGTCCATTAGAACCAGAACATCCCGACCAAGAACGTGGTGTTTGAAACTCAACAGAGCAAGGTAGATGGTCTGCAACTCCAGAATATTGATATTGAGGGTCTGATCCTGCTGGGACCAATGACTTTGAACCATGTGAGGATCCAGATGGGCCCCCCAACCAAACAGGTGGTGTCCGTCTTGATGACTATCTGGTGTGGTTCCCGGAATGTGCAGCCTTTGGTCATTGCCTCAGAAGTCCACCACAGCAGGAGTGGACCACGACCGGAGGGAGTGGAATTCAAGAGGGCGAGGTGCTTCTGAGAGCCTGTTGAAATGGAAGGAGAAGCCACTGCAGCTCCCTGCTGTGGAGATGAGATCAAAGTACGATGGCATAAGAAGCACCATTTTTCTTAGCAGGCAAGACAAACCTAGGAGAGAAGCTGAATGCTTCAGAAACTAGCAGCGAGGTCGATAAGGCTAGACTGGTGTTCCTGTGTTAGAAAAACTTCTGATCTGACAATATCTTTTATGGCTCCAAGGTGTTGGAGACAGGTGGAGGGAATCAAATGGCTCTTGGCCCAATTAACTGAGAAACCGTGATCTTGTAATATTTGAATAGAAGTGCGGAGATCTCATTGGGCCAGGGCTTCTGATTGAGATGGGATGAGAATATCATCCAAATAAAACAGTGTCCTAATGGGAATGGAATAGATATGGCCTATCAGGGCTGCCATAATTTTAGTAAACACCCTGGGAGCCGAAGAAAGGCCAAAGGGCAGGGCTTTGTATTGAAAATGCCTTCCATTATAGCAAAAGCGAGAAATTTGCGGTGCGCAGGGAGGATGAGGATGTGGACGTAAGCCTCTGTTAAATCAATGGACGACAGGAAATCTCCTTGCCTGATGCAGAGCAAGATAGTGTGGAGGAACTGCATTTTGAACCGGCGAGAGACAATATGCCAGTTCAAAGATTTTAGATCAAGAATAGCACTCCAGCCCCCTGAAGCCTTCTCCACAAGGAATAACTGGGAATAAAACCCATGTCCATGTTGGGCGTGAGGAACAGGTTGAATGGCCTTAATAACCAAAAGGTGTTGGATAGCTAAGTCAATCTGGGCCTGTTTGGTACTCTCATGTGACATAGGACAACACAGAAGAAACTTCAGGGGGTTGGACTGAAATTCGAGAGAAAGGCCGAATCGGATAGTATTCCTGACCCAGGAGTCTGTGACAGTCGAGTCCCACTGATCGGCGAAAAACGCTAAGTATCCCCCAATCAAGGTTTCGGGAGGGTGACTACCAAGACCTCCAGAAAGGATGGCCTCTCCCACCCCGAAAGGGCCTTTTGGAGCCAAATTGGAAACCCTGTCTAACCTGGCCGTCCTGCTAGTGAGTTCCTCTGGGATGAAAGGCCCGTTGTGATAGTTGTTGGTAATAGCCACTGTCTGATCCACAAAAGGAATTGGGACAAAAATACCCGTGCTGGTGAGTCTCTGACCATCTAGAAAGAGAAGGCAAGATTTTGTGATGATCTTTTGTTTCAATGAGAAGGGGATCAAGTAGAGCGCCAAACAACTTGTCCCCTGAGTAAGGAGAAGAAGCAAGGCACCATTTATTCCTGGCATCAGCTTGCCAATTTTGAAGCCAAAGGAGCCGGTGAGAAGTAACCAATGTGCTGATAGACTTTGTGGAAAACCTGGCAGTGTTGAGAATGGCGCCTGCTGAAAATTCCACCGCTGCTAGAATCTTATTAATGTCCTGATGAGACCTGTGATCTGTGGAGGGAATCCTCTCTTGTAATTGCTTTAACCAGAGAATTGAGGCTCTATTAAAAAATGAAGCTGCAGAGGAAGCCTGGACTGACCAGGCCGAAGCCTGATGCCCCTTAATTAGAGTTCTCTTGGCCTTCTTGTACCTTCCAGGTATAAGTATTCCTCCGGAGGGCCTGTTAGAGGGGAGGAGGAAGAAAGAGCCACCACCGGAGCATCCACGGTGGGAACCTGTAACAGATTGGCGAAATCTGTTGCCATGTTGTAGAAACGCTTGTCAAGATTATTCAGGATAGGGCCCAAGCTGGGAAAGGACCACTGCCTCTGAACTACATCAGAAAATAATTTGAGGGCTGGAACAGCCTCCGTTTGGACCGTAGGTCCCTGAAACAAGGATGTAGCTGGATCTGTCGTTGGTGGAAGTGTTTCAGTCCTCAAGGAAGTGCCCCCCAATTGAGTGGTGGTCTGTGCTTTGAAAAGCAAGGAACGAAACATCTAAAAAGACCGATAAATGAAGGCTAATCAGGTTCCAGACCCTCATCATCTAAGAGATCTTTATCCTCTCCCTCTGAAAGGGAACCTTGGCTAGCAGAGGCAGGAGAATCCGTGAGGTTGTGGTCTGCCCTGGAATCATCAGCTGGGAGGGGCATCTGTGACTGGCCGTGCTGGCTATCATGGTCAGAGACTTCAGAAAGGGCCCGTTGTTGGAGGCCCTGTGTGATGCCCTGGCGGATAGCATCAGATATGAGGCCCACCAAAATGGGTGGAATCTCTGGGATCAGATGGTCGCCTTGTCTGAGACCTGCAGCCATAGGAGTGGAAGATTCCACTGGCCTGCTATGAGCGGGAGACGGAACATTCATAGCAGGTGGAAGTTTATCATTTGGCACCGAAGGAAATATTGAAGAAGCATCAGCAGCGTAAGAAACATTCCCATGCTCAGACCTATTCAGTGACAATGCAGGAGTGGGAGAAGCAGTGGTGCACACCAATGGAGAAGGAGAGGGGGCTGAGGGGGCTGCTGGATGAATAGGCCTGGTTTCCTGTTCCACTAGTAGTTGAGCCCTTTGAAAGGCCCATTCCATGGCCTTATGGCGTCTTTCCTCATTCTTAGAGGCCTTAGAGGCCCTAGAGCGGGAGGAGCTAGTAGTCTCCAAAACTCTGGATTTGCTGGGGTGGTGATAACCACTAGAGTTGCCTTCTCCAGGGTCAACCTCAAGATGCCTCTTCCCTCTGGTATTTTCCACATGGGACGACTTCGCTGCATTGGCGTCTGCCATTTCAAATGCCAAGCAAAAACCGTGTAGCCGAAATAAAGCCTCCCACGGCCTCTGGGGGTGGTAGTGCTCCAACCCACTGCTACCAGCCTGAGTTAGGAATCTTTAGGGCCCCGAATACTTGCGAGCTGTTGCTGATGACTTGGGAACCTCCAGCTGCTGACCCAGTTGGCAATTGCTAGCCCCTCCAGCTTGAACGCGATAAATTCAGGCGCGGAATCAAGCATCGCGCCAAACAGCTGCTGAGTGAAGGCTCTCAATGCAGTGATCCACCTCCGCTGCCAATGTAAGCGAGCGGGGATCCACAGGCTAGTGTGGCGGAGCAAGCTCATGCACGCTGCTGGACGGAGCTGCCGCCCGGCAGTGCGATGCCGCCATGTGGCCCTCAGCAGAGTAAGGCAATGCCCTTCACGCTGGCATGATCAAGAAGTTGAAGGTAGATAGCAAAAACTAATGAACGAAGCTCAGAAGGCGTTCTGAGGCACGATAGACACGTCTGTCCAGAAGAGTCAAAAAACTGGAGTGATACAGGAAGAGGTGGAGCTTAATAGATTCAGTAGACTCAGTCCTATTGGAAGACAGACAGTGTCAATCCCATGCCTCACTGCCGTGACCGCCGTTAGGAGAACTACCAGATCCTGTAATAGCTTTGTTCCCTATGCCATCCCTCCGGTCAACTCACAAAATTCATTTTTCTCATCATGTATATGTATACATCCGGACTAGACTGTGTTGTTTCTCTGTGTCATATAATATATGTGGATATATGAATAATTTTGTATTTATTTATTTTGTCATGTTTATGTATATTGGTGTACAGTGTATATTGGAGATGATGACCTTTGGAGAGCTGTATGCAACGAAATTTCATTTTAATGTATGCCATTTAGTGTACATTCAAAATGACAATAAAGTTATTCTATTCTATTCTATTCTATTCTATTCTATTCTATTCTATTCTATTCTATTCTATTCTATTCTATTCTATTCTATTCTATTCTATTCTATTCTATTCTATTCTATTCTATTCTATTCATTCTGTGTTTTATAAACAGTGGCCAACCAGAAACTCATCCAAAACCTACAGATAAGGCAATCGGGGCAACAATTCTCTCAACTTTGAATGCTAGCCATTTTTTATATTTTATATTTGTTTGATGTATATCTCATTATTCCACAAAGAGTACAAAGTAAAATACAGGTAGTCTTTGCTTAGTGACCACAAGTGAGATCAGCAACTTATATGTTGAGCTGAAAAATAACTTGACAACAATGGGGCTCATAACCTTACTTCCCCTTCAGTTGCTAAGAGAAGCAATGTGGTTGCTAAGTGAAAAATCATGTGACTGGAAATTATGATTTTACTTCCACCTTCTATATTAACTCTGCTTGTTACAAGTGAAAGTGAACACTAGTTGTGAAACATGTGAATGGTGATCATATGATTGTGGTATGGTGCAATGGTTACAAATACGAGGATAGGTCAGAACATTTTTAAAGCACTGTCATAACTTCAAATGTCTACTGCATGAGACAGTCAATAAGTGAGAACTAACTGTTCATGGTATTCCCTCAATTCTTTCCCTCTGCCCCCCAACAATATTGTGAGATAGTAAAGAGTGACTGGCCCAAAGTCACTCATTGAGCATTGGTAGCTGAAAGTAGGCTTAAATTTAATACTCTTTGGTTGAAGCCAACATTCTGACCATCACACACCACTAATTTTGGAGGGCACTATACACTGCTAGCGAATAATTGATAGCTAGGTATAATAGTAAAAAAAAAGATCAGATATATAAAACTGGAAATGTATCTTTGAACAGAAAGATAATTGAAAATCCATACCTGTAATTGTGAAGCCACCTAAAGGAACGCCAAAACAGAGAGAAAAAGAAAGGAAATTAATATATTGTTGCATTGTGCATTACTTACATCATTGAAGCTTTGCTCTTAATATGAACTACATATTTCCTAATAGGAATATAATCATAGTGTATGTTTATCTGAATGGATTGTCAATTAAAAGATTATCTAAATTTTTCAAATATGAACATCAAATGAAAAATAGGAAACCATACCTTGTCAATCATAATTGGTTGAAACACATAGTTAAAGGCAACATTAGAAATTAAGAGAATAATCTTCTCTAATTTGTTTTTCTTCAAATGTATTTAGAGTATAATCATCAAACTTGAAACAAAAATATATTTGGAAAATGTTTTCTTGGTTGTTTTAAAAAGTTCACAGAGAAGCATTTTATTAGCGGGAAATACATATTCTTTATGCAAAAGATCCCAGACCTAATTCCAAGACCACTCTGATACCCTCCAAATGTGGTTCACATCCCCTGCAGCCAGTGTCCTGGTTGGAGGTGATGCTACAATCCAGTACACCTAGAGGATGTTTGGTGCAGAAGCCTGTCCTGAGATCTCAAAATAAAAAGGATCTCAGACAGTGGGGATAAAATATAGAATATGTCTAAAAGCCTCCATATGATCATATGTTAACATTTAATAATATACAATCTGTTACATATTCCATTTTTCCTAAAGCATTATGCCAAACTTTCTTGATTCCTTCACATTCAGTTGTCATAGTGCCTATTCAACTGTATGAAGCAGCTCCTTCTGGGATGGCTATGCATGTCTGAGGCCTACTTTTGTTGTTCCCTCTCAAGAGAATGAATACGTGATCTGACTCCAATACAGTAAAAGAACAGGCCTGTGATACATAAACTCAGGAAAATATCCTGACTGTGATAGAGTTGTAAGATTATTTTTCTCAACTGTACCTGTCCCTTTTGTGTTGGATTTAGCTCTTGTAATTGCCAGCCAATTACAATTTTATATATAACTGAAAGCTGGCATCTTGGAGAAGGTTGGTATAAGAAAGTTGTACATATTGAATGAGCCTAGATTTCCAAATAAAACCTGGTTTATCCTTTGTCTCAGTGTGTTGAAAGTTTATTTATGAAGAAAGATAGAATTGTGTGGAAATCTATCCTATGTCAATGTCACAGGGATGGATGAGAGCTGTTTTTGTCAAGTTTCATTTATTTTGGCTGAATATAGGAACACTTCATGATAAAATGTGTGTCCTTTACGAGGTTGTCTAAGAAGACCAAATTGTTTCTGAAAAGTGGAATTTAGAATGTGAAAATACTTGAGGTCCAGTTGCAAATATCTCAAAGAGATCAGAATTTCTCATTTTCATTTACCAAAAGAAATAACTGTCTGATCATTTTAAAAAAAGTAATTTAGCTTAAAAAAGCTATTTGTACAGCTTTTTTGTACACTTGTACACTTACAAAGACATGCAAAAATGACTTTTCCTTGAAAAAACATACAGAAATTGTTATTGTTTAAAGTGGCCCTCTAGTGCCATCAAGGATTGCAACATAGCCATGGATAAACAAGGATATCTGGTTAAAAAGCATGGAAGTTGTAACTGAAAATATTGACACTAAGCTGGCAAAAGCAATTTTAAAGGGAATGCTTAAAAAGGAACCTATTATGTCATGCTGCAAACCATAAGACAAATAAAAAGAGATATTTGCTGTTCATTAACGTACCAAAAGAAAGACTGAATACAATGTGAATCTTGACCTGATTAATTTACGGTCTGGTTAAAAGCTTTCGGGTAAGAACTTATGGTCAAATATCATGTAGTATCTTCTATTTTTTTATTAGTTCTTTCCTACCATGATTTTGGTCAAAGGCACACTGAATCTGAAGGATCATTTTCAAGCCAGTATATATGGAGAATGAATTTAAGCACAAATTTGACATTCAATGACTGAGATAAATTGTTTTTAATAATCTTTAGTGGGACAGCTTCCTTGAATCTTTTGAGAAAAATAAAGCATGAAATAAATTGAAAAAATAATTTACACAAAATACATTGATTGACTCCCCCATATGGAAAAGAAATGCAAGAAATGCAGTGCTTACCAAGCTCATTCAACAACAGGGCTGTGGAGAAGACACAGAAGGACAAATACAGAAGAAAAAAATGAGCAATGAAAGTAAAGAAGACATCCACAAAAAAGCCTCAGATCCAGGAGGCCAGAAAACGTAGAGCTGCAAAGCTGCAGGATACCATTACTACAAAGAAAAATAGCATGAGAATAATGGAAAAGACATGTTTCATGGGAATAAGCTGTGAAATTGTGGGAAAATATTAAATGCACTGTAACGTTTTGTGTAACTGACAAATCTTTAATTCAATCAAGGTTCCCAACTTTTAGATCATATTCTTGGATATATATAAAGACCTTAATTTTGCTTCATTGACAGCTCTGCCAGAGATTGAGGAAATAATATGTCACAATGGATATGTGTGAGCATTTGCCTTTTTTTTCTTTAAAAAAAAAAGACAACCAAGTCATTCTTATGCCTGGAATTATAACACTCTATATATACCTTGATCCTTCCTTGGCACAATGGTGCATCTTGCATTAACAAAGGGAAGCCTTTGGTTGTAATGAACAGGGCTACTGTATGTTGGTTGAAAAATCCAAATTAAGTAGAATTAGCTAGGCTTCTCTATAGTGATTTGCTGCCATTTAATGGTCTGGATTTTTGAAGCCTAGATCTGGTAGGTTTAATACAGAATGTAAAGGCTTCAGCCTAAGGACATAGCTACAGTTGGAGGGTTGCACTAGGAATGTAATGAGCTATTTTCTTAATCAAGCACAACTCTGTTTGGCACTGTAATGTGACAGGTAAAGAAGCTTTTCAAAAATAAGGCTGGATTAAATCTTCTAGCCTTCAAGTCTTTCAAATCTCATGCTGCCTTGTGAAGACTGAATTGACTCCTGCTCAAGAGAGCTTGCAGATCTCCTGGAAGCTTTTGAAACTGTTTTAGGGAGAACTATCCCATAATTTAAGATGCATTTTGTATAGAGAACCTATTGAATTTTCAGCATCAATGTTTCCATTTAATCTGGAAACTGCAAGCCCAATTCTTTAGGATGTATTATGAGTACTACATATAGATAGCTATGTTCCTTAGCCAAAAGAAGATAACTTCTGCTTTTATTCATTTAAAATATGTTTTTTAAAAGAAGAAATTGATTTCTTGCAAAATATGAAAGGGATATTTGGGGAGCAGTTAGCACATTTTTTTTTGTTCTTAGCATTAAATGTTTGTTCAGCAACCAGTCTCAACATTTTTAAAATCTGCATTTTCCTCATTGTATTTACCTCTAGAGCTTATTAAGCTGCAGAATGTTTTTATTTTAAAAAAAATTATGTGAAGAGACCCAGTTACAGTTACATAGGTTTCTTTGAATAAACTTCATTTGAGGAGAAATCTATGTTGCACATCAATATTTACACTGGGGCAAACTTGTGGCATAATCTTCCTTGTAAATACTACAGATAGATTGGACATACCTATTTCACTATTTTTATCTACCCACAAGTTAAGGTAGTTAGGGCCAAACTGTTTAATATGTTTTAAAAACTGCTTTTAAATTTTGTATTGGGTTTATTTTATTGTTGGCTGTGCACTGCCCTGAGTCCTTCGGGAGAAGGGCGGTATAGAAATTAAATAAATAATAATAATAATAATACGGTATCAGGCAACTCAGTTGGCTTCTGTCAAGTTAGCTAAGTGGGCAAAGAGTGAAAATAAATGTATATATCTGTCTTATATACTCACATTAAGTGTGAAGTGTTTACAGGATATCTGCATCAAATGTATAGTGAGGTGCAGTTATCAAGGAATGGACAATGGGGAAAGAAAATATTTAAAACACAATATCAAATGATATAAGTTAAATACATCTGTGGGTACAGCAATCATTACTCTCCTTTCCACCATGGCCTTTTCTGAGAGGACCGTCATGCAACTTCTGTTAAACTATCTAGGCTCCGTATTAAAATTTGTTTTGAGCTGGTTTCTATATTTCATCTGTTAACACTGAGCTTCAATGTAAAATTGAGTAAGAATTCATTCATCTCAAGGACAAGGAGAAAATTTGTGGGGGAGAAGGGGAACGGAAGAGCCTTGGAATCAGTCAAACATATTCAATATGAAACCAGCTGGTTTGATTGATCTGTAAAGTCCTCTGGGAGACTTTGTAATTGAAATGTAGACGAAGAGTGCTTCAGATAAATAAATAAAATCAACACCTTAATAATATTAAATTGTTGTGCGATTTTTTAAATTGCATTGAATTCTCTTTTTTCTAGAATATTAGGAGAAATTTATATTTTTAGAAAAAAACCCTAAATATTTAATGAAGAAATATCCTTGAGAGTGGACTGGAACAGACTTTTAGATGTCTGAAACCTGAAATAAAGATACAAGTCTACTGAATATAGCATATGATACAACTATTTCATTATGCATGGATATTATAGCCTGTTGTTTGCAAATGAGATGTAATTTGGGGGAATAATTAAAAGGATGCTAAAAAATCTGCCCTTTGAGAAACAAAACTGCAGTCGTCATAATATTTGGATTTTATTGCATCCATATCACAGGATGTATTATATAAATAATTTATATGGTACGTTTAAGTGGATCATAATAATTATCAAGAATTATTTTTTTAAAAAAAGAGAAAGAGATAGATGCAAAATTAAAACTGCTAAGCTTGACAGAGGTCATGGCACATTAAGTGGAAGCTGAGTAAGAAAGTTGTGAGAGGAGGGAGACACACATAGGGAATGGTCCCAGTTTCTTGTAAGGTGCCTGGGTTTACTCTCACACCTTTCATTCTTCTTCGTATCCATATTGGTTCCTCAAGCACAAGGAAGAAACTGCACTCTTTCTCATATTCCTCACGGTCAAGTATTCTAAGGGTAATGTATTTCCTGTGGGAACACAAGACAAAGGCAAAACAAATGGTTGGTGTTACACACACGCACACACATGCTTTAAGTTTGACCCAGCTGTGATGGTGGTTGATGGTGATGATAATGGGGGGAACTCTGACCCACACATCCCTATTTTTATGTATGTAAGAGAGCAGAAAGCCTCAGTTCTGGAAACTTTCTTAATGATCGATATAGTTAAAGAATTTAATACTGGAACTGTATTGCTATGGACATGAAAAGCAAGGGTGGCATAGTTAAATTGCTTTGAAAGACAATGGATTTGCTTTTGACCATTCATTTGCTTCAGTCCTATTCACTGTATCTCAATAGCTAATGAACATATTTTATTACAATTATTTTATGAAGTAACTTCACATGAGACACACTCTTTTTCAGGCAGGCATTTTAGGAACAATGAATATGTGGCCATTGTATGCATTAAACCGAGAGGCAGACTTTGCCTGTAGTATATTTGAAGGCATTACAGCACCTGAAAGCATACCTATCTCTCCCATACTCAATGTATGTTTGGCCTTCTTTGAAGACAAAAAGAAGGATCTAACCTTAATTGCCAATGTTTACTCTGTAGAAGAGCAATTTGAATCTGATCCTCTTGCATAGTTTTTTTTCCACTGCATGGCACTGAGTCAAAAGCAGTTTTTGTTCAAATTGTACTTGAAGCAATGTAAAAGGTAGATTAGATAATGATAGTCTTTTATGACAGAGAATATGATGATTTAATTAGATTCCTCTCTGGCTAAAACTATGTCTAAATTTGACAGCTAATGGAATTTAGGATACCCTAATAATGACACTTCTGGTCAGTGACTCAGCTCTCTGCTCTTTTACATAGATAATGGGAATGTGTGTTTTGACAATCTATGAATTGGGATGTGCCAGGCATCCATGAGTGATCAAGACAGGTGCATTCAGGTAGGGCTCAGCCCCATATAGCCGATCCCCCACCTTTCTTTTCACTCATCTCCACCAGACGGGGCTCCCAAATTTCAACGTAGAAGGTCTTGTTTTTCTCATACTCCTCATCATCAATTACTTTGATAGATATCGTTTTGCTGCAACAGAGAAGAATAGAGATTCGAGAATAAGGGAGGAAGAAGAAAATGGGAAGACAGCAAATGTAGAGAAAGGACAAAGCTGTAAGAGGAAAGGAAAAAAAATAAAGAAATTAAAGGATATTTTACAGTGCTGTGAACCTAAGATAAAATGTTTCTATGATAATGTTTACAAAATTGCCTAAGATCACAACTGTCTTTGTGAAGGCTACAATTGCATGAAAAATGTAATCAAGTCTGTGCAAGCATACTGTTTATTCTCTCATTCTAGGACATGTTGACACAATAAGTTGGTCATGTTACTCAAAAGCCAATTTAATTGACGAATTGTACATTAATGAAAATCTTAGAATGGTATTAGAGATTCTTAATTGTTTTAAGAAGAAAGAGTAACTATTGCATTATTTAAAATAATCAAATCCTGATGGCCAATGTTAACCTATATCTTCCTGATGATGTTTAAACTATGGGACAAGAACTGTAAATCTGTGCTACTATATTATCAATAAATAAAATAAATAATCCTGTAATATTTTTATATCACAAACTATTAGCTTTTTCAACTTTTTAGTTATAGAAATATATCCCATATTTTCTGATTAATTGTATAATTGTATCAAGTTAATTGCTAGTTTTTACATTTAAAAGGGAGAGTAACCAATATTCAAAATGCTATTCTGAAAGCATTTTAGGTAATATGAGATCCTTGCTTCAACCAAAGATGCTTCCAGGCAGACATTTACTGCACAAATGTCTCTTCTTACAAAGCATTTTATTAGGAATACATTACTTCTATTATTTTTCTTTTTAGATTAAAATGGGTTATGTTGCGTTGCCTGGCAGCTCTACAACCTATTTGCTGGAAATAAACCAAGTGCCTGCATGCCTAAAAACGTCCACTTAGAGGTTAGAGTTTGATTTCCATGAGTCTCACAATCATGTAAGTGCTCATGAGAGTGTACACCTGCCCCAAAAGGCTGTGTATCTTTTCTTAGAAGTAAATCTCCCAATTATGAATGGAATTACTCCCAGGTAAATAGACACAGGGTTCTGGTAAACACAGAAATACATGCAAACACACAGATAGTTGTACCTATGAAGGAAAGCCAGAAGAAAACCAGTGTTGAAAAGGGAGCTGAGTTTTACCCTTTATGGTAAAAGACCAAAGGATCTTTTGTGACTGGAACCATATAGAAGAATGACAGTCTTCAAACGTGACTTCTCAACAACACCAACAGAGCAGTAGAAAAGCAGCAGACCCCTACAGATCCAAAGCTGTCTTACAGGATACCAACCTTTACTAAAAGCCCTATCTGTCCTCCTCCCTCAACACCCATTTGGTCCCATTCCTTTTCCTACAGGTTTCCTAATTAGAATTAGCTTCTTGCAGCTATGAAATATCTTTTGTGTTTACTTTCTCTGAGTTATACTTTTTATTTTTGTGGCCATATGCAATACTATATCAAATTTATTTGCATCTGCTTTTATTTACTGGTTGAAATGTTATTAGTCTTGGATTCTACATGTGTAAATGTGATTCTTTTAGTCTAAACAAATCAGTTCTGACACTTCACGTTCAAATATTGTACACAAGGATGCAGAGGACACATGTTATTATATGCCCCATAACTAAGACTGCTACCACATACAGAATTAATATCTGTTGTTTATATTTAACATCCATTTGAAAAGTTTAGAGAAACAGAAATATTTGTATATGGAGCTGCATGTTTTAGCCATTACTACTTTGGATTATAATGGATATCCCTAAGAAAATTAAAATATATACAATGAGCAGTGCTGAATAGAAATGATAGTGAATTGCTCTTCAATTTTAATACATTTGCTAAGACTGGGAAAAGTAAAACCCGTAAACACACCACAGATGAAAAGTTACCTTACTTTGTTCCTTGACAAAACGAGGCTTATTTGCTAGATTTGTACATCATGTTGAAATTGCAAAGGTTTAACATGTTAAGTCATTAAATTTATTCTACAGGAAACCAAAAAAAAAAAAAAAAACCCCACACCCCAACAAAAAGCAGTATCATTAATCAGTTAGAAAACCAAATATATTTGCAATAAAACAAGAATGGAAAACAAGACATTCATTTCAAAAACGTCACACACACACACACACATACCCAGTGAGTATTTCAATGCTCAAATTCAATTGCTCTGTCACTTACATAGATCTTAGGACTCTATATATCGCAGCCCTCCCACTCCCCCCCACCAATTTTAGCCTATGCTATTAACTTCTAAATTGCATACATATGTGGGTGAAGCCAGACGAAAGCTTATAAATTGTGAAAATAGGATTAATTTCTTTTGATATGAAACAATCCCAGGTAAATTTTGTGATTACCCAAAAACAGTGTGGTAGAGGAGAAGAGGATTGCTGACATATGTAATCTGATTTCAACACGATATTTAAAACGTAAGTTTGGACCACCTAAGAAATTTACACATCTTCTATTGTCTCTTTCAGGTTCTATCTTCTTACTTGTTCTAGGCACTGCACAGTGATGTAACACATATTTTTTATACAAAAAGTCCTATCGTAATGTGAAAAGATCTTATCTTGAGATCTTCTAAAAGCATTTATAGACAACATAAATAGCAGTGGGTTATACAAACCGAAGGAGTGATTTGGTGTAAGGCAGCTTCTATGTTTGTCTTGTTAATACTTTAGAATTGTTTGTGATTGAACAGTCCTTTGAACCAGGAATGCTAGTTTTCAGTTTTGTTTTGCTTTGTTTTCTTTCTCTTTTTTCGAATACACTTTGCACTGATTTCCATGTTGTGGTAACACACAGCAGTGGAACAGCGTAGCCCAGCCTGAGGGTTGTTGGAAATGATAGATGTTAGTGACCTTGCTTGATAAATTCATCAAACTACAAAAGACATCTGGAAGCTGAAGTAAATAAAAGCTGCTGTTTCTAAATTCCTGAAGTTAGGCTAGGATGTGTTTAAGTAGGGGGACCCATAATATTAAGTAAAACAGCACAAAAGAACAGATGGATGATATCACATCTATCCACGAAATCTGGGCATTAAGTATTCTCTATAAAAAGTATCCTCTATAAAAAGATAATGCTTTCAAACAAGCATCCATAGAATTCTGTGTATTCTCAGTCAGACTTTTCACACTTGGAAATGCCAAAGGATGGATGTTTCTTTTCCTGGCAACAGGAAAATGGCAAGAAATAAAATTTGCAGAAAAACAGTTTTTTTTCCTTTCATAAACAATGATTAATTTGATTCCTTTTCATCCAGGGAAGATTCCAGTTATCATTAAATCATTAGGGATGCTTGATCTAATTTCTGAACTAGAGGCAGTTTATGGAATGAGAAGTCGAAATAGGGAGGTACACTCTGAAGAGATGACATATGGAACATATGTGGATTATTAAAGACAGATAAGAATCTGTAGGGTGCCTCTCTTACTAGTCTCTCTTAATCAGATGTACAGTTTGATATTTGTGTCTCCAGTGGAATTCTTCAAGGGAATACTGAGAGCTAGTCAGAACTGAACAATAAATATTGGTCAGAACTACACATACAACCAGTGGTGGGATTCAAATAATTTAACAACCGGTTCTCTGCCCTAATGATTTCTTCCAACAACCAGTTCACCAAACTGCTCAGAAAGTTAACAATCGGTTCTCCCAAAGTGGTGCAAACTGGCTGAATCCCACCACTGCATGCAACATTATGTTGCCTAAATCACAAATACTATCCTTTTCTCCAAAGGGATTTTGGCAGGAAGAATTTTAGATGATGCTTGATGACAAATCTATAACTAATGTTTTCATGGTTCTTCTGGTATGTGCTTATGGAAAAGACTGTAGGTAGATGCTTGGGAAGTTTTGATGCCTGACAATTCCAAGTCACGTTGGAAAATCCAGGGAAAAGCTTACTTTTTGCATTGCTGTTTTTTCTTATAATCTGAACAAGCAGTATGCACAGGAGGGGAAGAATAATCAGCAACATTGCAATCTTACAGGTTTTTTTTAAAAATAGGACAATTCTAACCCTAATCCTGGACTGAAAAAAATATTCCTACTGTGAAAATTTAAAGTAAAATTAATCAAAGTTTTTAAAAATGCTTTTATCAACTCATTATAACTAGCCAGTGAGATACCTTGTTTTCCCCAAAATAAGACCCTGTCTTATATTTTTTTGAACCCTGAAATAAGCGTTTGGCCTTACTGCCATGCACTCAAAAGCCCAATTGGTTTTATTATCAGGGGGTGTCTTATTTTGGGGGAAACAGGGTAATATTACAGAAGTATTACAGATCTTGTTTATAAATATTTTATTTTGTAATTTGCTAATTAATTTTATTTTTGACATCATAATTAGCTGTGCAGGAATTCTACAGTTGGTGCATACTATTATTTTATTAAAAAAACTGAGAAGCACACAACATGTACACATACTGATGTACAATCAAAGATGACATATGTTCTTGACAGAAATGACAAATGCAGCTATATTCAGAGGAATAGAAGTATTGGGGGCAGAACATCCTGTTATCCACATAGCTTACAACAAGCACGTTACTGAATTTTGTTTCCAGGCAACTGCATATTGTTAATTAGGAACAATAAGGAAAAACTAAGCTACCATTGTCTCACACTTTTTCCAGACCATAAAATGATGTTTTTATAGGAAAGTACAAAATGTGTAATTTTCTTCTTCCATTATCATTATTATGAAGCTACCAATAGTACCTCAGTACAAAATATTTGTGACAAAAGCCATTTGTGCCTCAAAAGCCAACATAATATTCCTTCATAATTTTTCAATGTCATTATTTGAGATGGTTTTGTACAATCTTTCTTAACCCATTGCTTTCTAGATTTGGTGGACTGCAATTCTCATGATATATCAAACAATATAGCCACAGTGGCTGGAAATGAACACACAATATATTTAGAAAGCACTAAATTGAAGAAATGGGGATTTGGGAGTGGGAGAGAGATAGAGAGATCCTTGATTCGTTTCTTGTGAAGTAGTTGGATATCCTCTTATGACTCAAAAGTTCTCATAGATATTGATGGTGCTTCAAAAACTCATCTGACCAGAACCAAACAGAACTGTGCTAAACATTATGGGAAATTAGACTTTCCATTTGAGAATTTGTGTAATGGTAGAAAAGAGGATTTAGATGCTAATGCTTCACATGATATACTATTCATATGAAACAGTCCATCATTCAGATACTTTCCTCTATGCCATTGAAAACAGAGCAGATAGTGAGTGAAAGGATTATGGTTCAGTTTATAATTGGGCAGTGCTTTTTCAACCACTATCACCAGGTCTGTTTCAAGGGTGCTTTTTTCAAGAGGCAACTGGACTTTCTGATTTTTCTTTGAAGACATTTTGCTTCTCATCCGAGCTTATTCAGCTCTGAAGAAGCTTCTCGGATGAGAAGTGAAACGTCTTCAAAGAAAAATCAGAAAGTCCAGTTGCCTCTTGAAAAAAGCACCTTTGGGACAACCATGACCTGGATGACTGAGAATCTCCATAGTTATCACCAGCTTTGTTCTTCAAAATTAAAAAGGAAAGTCATAACAGACGCTTAATTCTTTATTAGTGAGATTAACATATTAAGCTCTCTCTATTTTATCCTTAAAAGCCCAGTTGCATTTCCTAAAAGAAGTTAGATGAGAAAGAAATCAAGAACTTTTCTGTATCAACATTTTGAGTCCAATATAGAATTTACAGCTGAGGAAGGCCAAGTTATTCATTCCTATTGAGCTTTAACTGAGTGGGAAAAGTTGTTTGTTTCATCAGGATTTTGATGGCCTTTGGTGAATTTCAATATCGTTTGAGTTTATTTTAAGCAATGGTTTGCTTTGCATTTCTTAGAATTCATATCCGTATTCTGTTTAAATTACCATGACAAAGGTTCAGGGAACAGAAAAACAATTTATGAATATTTTAAATACATTTTTACTTCATATTGCTTCTCTATAGAAGAAACAGTCTGTTGTTCACTTCATGAACAAAATACTTGTTTCTCTACTCTATTATATGACGGTAATGCATATACATCTGACCTAGAATTCAATTCAGTGACCACATTCTTACCACATGCTAGGCCTTAAACATGCCTAACCACAAACAGAAATGTGTTTGTTTATTTATTTACTCATTCATTCAATCAATTTTATCCATGCAGCCATCAGCAAATGTGTTAATCTTCTGTTTTCTGAATTTACATATTGGAATTAGATTTGCTGAGAATGGAAACAAAATAAGATGATGATGCTTCTGACAATTTTTTTCTTATTTTTTACTCGCAGGATCATAGCTACCTTGTCTTGAGCAGATGAAGATCAATTCTTTTCACTGAGTCCTATAATTTTAAATTAACAGCCTATGCATTAAGATATGAATTCACAAAAACATGGAATAGCAAGAACTATAATGAAAGAATCTCCTTTTTTGGCTATCTATCTATTTTTGATTTATGGATAGACTATGTTTTTATTAATAAACCAAATCGCGAAGATTAGCATGCTGGACAAACAAATTGCTAAGTCAATGTAAATTTCCAAAACAACTATTAATGGAATTATTTTCTACTCTTTTCCCCTCTCCCCCACAGTGCAGTATCCTTTCAAGTGGAGACAATCTGATCAATATAACCAGATATGGAAGAGACTGTCAGTATATTTATCCAGTGTCTAAATTGTAACAAGCTGTTAGACATCTGTTAGATCTAATAATTGGAAGCTGAACCAGATGAGATGAAGTGGATATGACAGGAAGCAGTTAATGCTGGAGAGCTTATTTCATTTGTACTTTTTGTTCAAAGCAAAAAAAAACAAAAAAAACAAAGTGTGTCCTTACTCTACTACTGAGGTTATCATTTCTACATCTACAGAATTATGATGAGCCTCTATAGGACAAGTGAGCAGAAGCATGGCCAATCAGGGTTTACACATATTATGCCATTAAATTGTAATGTAATTAAACTTTTAAGTAACGTGGCAATGGATTCATTGTTTAACACTTGACCTGTACATACCTTCTCAATCTTTATTTCTGCAGCTTTGGTGACATAGAGATGACATAGTGCTAGCATATACAACTTACCCTTACTGCCTCTAGTTCAGAAATATTTGTGACATGGTAGCAGCTCAGTCATATATGTTTAAATGTTTCATCATTAGCTTTCACTGCATTGCTCACATTTTAGGAAGGGTTCCTCTTCCCCCATGCCACTTTTTAACAAGTGATAACATCTGATATTCCTGAGGGCAGTTAAGAACTTCGGACTATAGGAGATTATAGCAGGGGTGAAATCTAAAATTTGTTACTACCGGTTCTGTGGGCGTGGCTTGGTGTGGAGGAATAATGTGACTGGGTGGGCATGGCCAACTTTTTTTTTTTTAACTTTTAAAAGCATTTTTTCTACAACTTTAAGAGTTTGCAGAAAAAATGCTTTCTGAAGCTTCTGACGATCAGGCAAGTCAGCTGGGATCACCAGAGGCTTTTAAAGGCATTTTTTTTCCTACAACCTCTTCGGCCAAAGGGATTGCAGAAAAAAAATGCTTTTTTTTTTTTTTTACTTTTAAAAGCATTTTTTGGCCAAAGAGGTTGTAGAAAAAATGCTTTAAAAAAAACAGTCTCTGATGATTGCGTGGCTCAGCTGGGCTTGGGGGGGAGGGCGCAGGGATTTTTGTCACCTGATTGGGTGATCCAGTCCGAACCGGGAACATTTCACCCCTGGATTATAGGCAGAAGAGACATTTGGTACCGGAACATAAATATGCAATACCCCTCCCACCAGGTTGCTCAAAATACAACACATAGCATTGATCTATGTTTTACAAAAATTACAAGGTATCAGGGGGGTCTATATTACTGGCTTCTCAGAGATAACACAGATATGAAGCTATATTTCTAATCAAAGTGCTCCCACTTGAAAAGGTAAGAACATGCCTATTTTAATTTTAGCTCTATAGATGTTCCCTCCAATGAAATGTTTCAGGTAACATAGAAGAAAACTGTTCTAGAAGTGCAACTAATTCAGCCTCTAAGGAAGATGTGGACAATTTTGCTTTATATATTTCCCTGAATAAATGGCATTTATTTCATCACTGTTGCAAATGGCATTTTACCTACAGATCTAATTTACATTCAATTTTACCTAATTTATAATAGCATGACAATCGTTTGACAAAACTCTTATTGCAACATGTAAGGGAAATCCCTACAAAGGGGTTTAAAAAGTGCAGGCTATTTATGATATGGTAATGTCTGCAGATTCTGTAGCTGAATGTAAATATCACTGGCACCCACTTTACTTCTATCAGTGCCTATTTTTTCATTCACTCATCCTGTATATGTAAAAAAAAAATCTTTCTTCTTTTAGCCCTTTTTCTACATTTAAGAAGCTTGAATGCCCACTGTAAATTTTTATCTCAACTTACTTTTTAGTCAATAAATTTTACTTATGCCCAAAAGGCCCAAAAGCAAATTACAAATGTAATCTAAACTTGCATTATGTAAAAGTTTAACAAATAAAATGTTTAATAAATATTACATAATATATTTCAGACTTATATCACTATACTATATATACCACAAAAGGAACAGTCTCCTTTAAAACAGAACTGGGAAACAAAAGACCAAGAATAATTGATTATTCATGCATAATTCACAGAACATATTTGATGAATTGTTTTTGCTACCCAAAAAGGCATTCTATATTCACCCGGGAGGAGTCTTCCATCTGTTGAAACTACACTGGAATCTCTCTCAGGCATGTTTAACTCTCTTTAGTTATATGAAATTATTTTAAATGTTACCAATTTGCATGAATGAATTTTATAATTTGATTAGAGTTAATTTAAACTAAAAATGGGACTGCTACATGTTACATGGCTGCCATGCTCTAATAAACTCTTTCATACCACAAAGAAGATTTGAGGGAGAGGAAATGGAGAGGTAATAAAGATAATATATCAACTCCCATTGCCCACTTTTCTCACAGTCCCTTTTCCTCTCATTCCTCCTTTTCCCCATGAATTTGAGTTTCTATTTGCAACGGTCTTGAGCACTTCAAGGAGTTGAAACACATTTTTAATAAGGAAATAATTTTTTCTGTCCCATATTTCAGGAACCACCCCTCCAATCCTGCAAACTCTTTCAGCACAGAAGGCACCACAAATGAAAGAATTCTATACCAACAAACCCTCAATTTTCTGAAGTTGAAATCTAAACTGTGTCTATTGTCTAAGAAAGGACTGCATGTTTTGAGACAACTAATCTGCTCCAATTGCTCAATAAAGTTCAGTTTAACTGAGTTCAACATGCCCATCAATCAAAATTACTTCCCAGGGTTATTTTTATAAGAGCTGTGATGTTTCCATGTTTCTGCTCTGCCAGGACAAGAACTCATAACAAAATGACACAATTTGCTTTTTTGTTTCCAGCGCTATTCAGAGCGAACATTTCCTTTGCCCCATGAAGACCACGACTGGATCAGCAACACTTAAAAGGAAATCTCACTTATATGAGGCATTTTTATGAATTCCACCATATTATTTTTGTAATGCAGTGATTAGTACAGGATATTTTTTGTAGTGTGATTGTGTAATCTAAATGATCTGTTTGGCTTAGCTTTGGAAACACGGAATAACTATTCAAAGATTCACAGAATAGCATAGAGAGAAAGGGAGGGGAAAGGGGTGCTGTATGTTTGCTGGGAAGTTGATCATTAAAATTTGTATAATACTTACAGATATTGTTTAATTCTTATTAGTGTTATGCTATGGTTATAAATAGTATTGAAAAAATATTGAACAAAATAAATTGAACAATAAATTGAAATAGATAGCTATATTGATTGGTGATGAGCAATCTATGTTTTCACTGCTGAAATTGGTCTTATTAAACGGTTACTTGCAAAGGGATAATTTCAAGGTAAAACATGTACACTTCCCATTGCCAGTAACAACTATTTTGGATCTGAATTGTTTGCTCTTTTATCAACCAATGGAACATTTTGTTTATCTGACTATAAAACTGAAAGCAAGATCTCAATTTGGACAAAGACCTTTGTTTTGCATTGTTTGGATTCACCGAGAACACATGTTTGCGCTTAACTTTATGGTAATCTATGCTGTTTATATACTGTAGTTTCAACTAAAATAATTTTACAATCTTGTTAACATAAGTCACATAAATGAAGCTACCCTTGCCTATTTTTTCCTCAATATTACATACTACCTGAACAACAGTAGTAAATGCCAGTATAACTGTTTCCTATCATTAGCTATAAAGAGCAAGGAGAAAAGGTGCTATGTAAAATTGCATACAAAAGAAGAGTCCTATTTACAAAATACATTTAAAACTTGGTGCAAAACTTTTTGCAAGTAAAAAAATTGTTTTCTGATGCCACCCACTTTTGAAGTTATTGGATGTGAGCAAAAGGCTTATTGCAGCAGATAGTCAGTGGAAAATGGAATAGTAGCACCATTTCGACACAAAAATGCCTGTGCAGAGTAATTTGGATCTCAGTATATACTTTTGCGTATAAATGAATAGCTGACAGATATCCTGAGCAATAAATAAGGCTGTCAAGATTTAACCCAGAAAGTACAGAATTCAAGATTAAAAGAGAATGGAGCAAAAAGAAAATGCGTTTGCTTATTTGGATTTTCTTTAGAAGAGATTTTCAAATCTCAGCAAAAGTTTTGAAGTCTTTTTCCAGGAGAAAATACCAGAATAAAAAGAGACATTAATTTTGCTAGGGTAGAAAAAATGACTTTGGTTCCAAAACTGGCTGATACCAGACTTTTTCATAATCAAAATGTACTTGTTATTTATCTGTCAGCATAATGTATATGAGACATGATGACAACCTCTTTAATTTCACAACATATAGACAGACTTAAACATAGTTTCAATTGGAAAAATGTGACCATCCTAGACCAAGCCCAAAAATGCTAGGGTGTTTCTAGAAGCCTGGCACTCTGACAAATTTGTCATCAACAGATACATAGACATTAACAATATCTATAGACTATAGACTATACAAAAAGACAATCAACTAGCCAAAAAAGGAACAAGAAGATCTAAGCACCTCTCCACCTGCAATCAGCACCAAATCAGCATGGATTTATTCCAAGATTAACATCAGACCAACAATCAAATAAACAATATCCTAATCAAGAAAGTGCCAAAGAAGCCAACAGCAAACAGCTCAACCAAAGAATCTCTAAGACCACCCCCACCAACACTGACAGGGCAAGACACTAGAACATAAACTGAGAACAGCAAACCCCACTCCTTACTAGCACTGATGATGTTACCTAGTTAGGGTAATGATAAAACACAATCATTTTTATCTCAGTACTTCCCAGTCTCTTTATCTCAGAATAAAGGAGTGCTGTTACCTAATATTTCAATTGGCATACATAAATAATAGCTCCTCACAAATATGGCAGTGTAGCGACACTGAAATTGGAGATACTTGGAACAGCAGGAAACTGCAGCCAAACCTATAGTGGCTTCCGACATTCTAACATTAAACCCTTGAGACTACCACCTATCAGATACTAGGCACACCAACCTGACAATAAGGTCCCTCTTTACAAGATGTCCCTGCAAATATAAGGCAGTGCTTGTCACTATTTCTCCAAGGATTACCCAGGTTAATAACATGGTAGTAGTATCTGCTCTATGTTTCACCTTTACCCTCCACTGGCCCCAGGAGAACAAATTTGTTTTGGATTTCCTCCACTTCTACTGAGACAATAAAAACATAGTCCTAATGATAAAACGATCCTTTTCCTTTTTACAGAACATGTTAAAATACAGTTGCAAAGGCTCAGCAGGAATCCTCATTCAAGTATCAAGTCCTTCACAGATCTTTGCTTTGGAACAACTTCTAGCTGTAATCACAGTTAGCTGCTCCAATAATGGTGGTGGTTCCTACACTGTCTGAGTAGCCTTATGCAGCCTTAGGATGCTACTTCCATATCTGCTTGGGATCTATATCTCCAACACCAACACAGCACCTTGTTTCAGCTGAAAGCAAAACTTCTCCAGGACCAATATATTTCCAAGACTGTAAACCTCCGTTGGTCAGTTCTTCTATTTCTTCTTCTATGTACCTCCCCAATACTTCATCAACTGCCATCCAATTCAAATAATTGCACTCTTGGGTAGGAGTGTCAAACTGGCGGCCTGGCGGCCGGAAGCATCATGCATAGGCCATGCCCACCCCACCTCTGTGAAGTGGGAAAATGTTGCAATACATCACATGATGACGTGATGTGGCGAGTTTCACATCCATGCTCTAGGGTCTGCAAACTCTACAGCTGAGTCCATAAACATATCAGTTCCACAATTATCTATCCTCCATCATTCTAACAACATTCCAAAACAATAACCCATAACTAACAGCATGATAAGCAACCATTGCCAGACATATGTAGCTGTTGTTTAACACCAGCAGCTGACAGGAAATATGGAAAATCTCTATCAAATTACAAATATTAACCCTCCAGAAATGCGATAATGATTATGACCAAACAGAGAAAGGATCACACATATTAGAAGACACTATGAAAATGTATCTGATGGGAGGCAAAATTGATCCTTTTGCCTAAAATTGTCTTCTGGAATCCTCCAGCTAGTTACTGTGGAAGTTGTAATTCAACCTATCTGAGACAACCTAGATTATCAAACTGGACTAATGTAAAAAGGCAGGTTATATAGTAGTGGCCAAAATTGTGGAAACCTTTTGGGAAAAGTGTATTTTCTGAAACTAGCTAATAACACCACTTTTTTTGGAGTAGTACCATAAACTTATATATCAATGGAAAGATAATTTAATCAAGAATATAATCCAATAACTTTTATGAAGGATTTGCTATTAGAATAGCAGTTACAGTATAAAGAAGAAAAGTGAACACATAGAAAAAACGAGATATACAAAAATTATCACCATAGAAAAAACGAGATATAAAATTATCCTGTCAGTTAATACTTAACTGGGTAACTTTTAGCATGAATTACGGCCTTACAACATCTTCCCATGGAGCGAACCAAGTCTTTTAGTTCTGCAGCTGTTATAATGTGAAATCAAGATTGAATGATTGCTTCTATTAACTGGGTTTTATTGCTGGGTTGCTTCTGACTAACAAGTTTCTTTAGTCGGCTCAATAGATTTTCAATTGGGTTAAAGTCTGGGCTATTCCCAGGCCATTCCAGCAGTGGAATATAATTATTTTGAAACTCCCCCCCCCAAAAGTGATGTTATTAGCCATCAAACCTCAAAAATACACTTTTCCCAAAAGGTTTCCATAATTTTGACCACTACTGTAGAGTTTCAATGGATTAGTAAAGAAATGGGACTCACAGACAAGAAAGATGTTTTATACATCCTCCTTAATATATTCAGATAGAAGAAATATTCAGATTGACATTTATTTGTTCTTAGTTTGTCTTGCATTTTCTGTCCATTCTCTTGCTGCAGTGGTAATGATCAACCACACCTATAACTAAGCTGAAAGGAAAGGTGTAGATTGTTAACTTGTAATTATATTCAAATATATTCCAGTGACTTCAGGAAGAAAGGTAAATCTAATCTGCCTTAAATCCTCTTTCACTTCTGCTAACCACAGGAATACATTCTGATGATTATACTGTGCCAACATGGACATGATTTGTCGATGCTGATGACAATGATGACAATGATTTTACTAGACTATAAACTTGGGATTTTATCTTACCTAACCTTTTCCTCTCAACTAAGTCATAAATAGGTGCAGTTGTGAGCTGATAAGCGTGTAACGATCAGCTCTGCTGACTTCATGTCCTGATGCTAGCCATCAAACTAATCCAGCATTGCAGTTTAGCTCAGATTGCAATATTTCAGAAAATTTAACAATTGGCACCCACAGGTTGAGCTGTTTTTGAAAAAAACATGAGGTGAATCACACAAGTGAGTAAGAAATTGCAGGTTTAGAAAATAGGTTTTGGAAGTTGATGTGATGTCATTTTGCTGTATACACCATTTTGCATGAACTGCCTAAGAAATCCAATATTTATTATCTTGCCCTCCTTGTTCCTTACTACACATTTCTGTATAATATGGGATCACTCATATTAGTAATTCGAATTTTTTTTTATGAGATAATATAAGGAAAACAATGTAATCAAAAGTTTGGAAAAAGCCTATGCACTTACAAAAGCAATTGGTATTTGTAGTTTGAAACTGGAAAATAGACAGTGTTCAATGCAATCTGAATAGGCTCCCTTCCTCTTTATTATAGCTCTATGGCCAAGCTTCCTGATCCTCGCAAATACAAGCCTCCAGTGATGATGGCTAATATTTTTTCCTGGCATGCCTTGACTTTCAAATACTGTCATTTCTGAGGAATATAATCAACTGTGACAATTTATTTTCCACAGCTCATTGGTTCAAAAAGTCTTTCTGGGACATTTAGTTTATTGTACTGTCATAACTGAAAATTATTTGACACCTGCAAATTTGGGAAATGAAGGCATAAAAATATGACGACTGTAGTATTTAATTTGCCAAATCAGACAGTTTTTATTCAGCACTAAACCTATATTTTACTACCTTGACTCAACATTAAATTCAATCTTGAACAGCAACTAGTCCTTCTGAAAATGAATCATTCTGCTGGATGATTACAGTTGCAAAATTCAGTCAAGAAAGAAGCAGATGGGCAGAAGAGAAGTCAGTAATTAATCTTAATTTTCCTTTTCTTGTATAACTCACTGAAAAAAAGGAGTGGTGAAAATTTGAAGCTGTTTGTCATGTATGAAAATAGGATTGGACTATAAAATGATACCATTTCTGGGCCAAGGCTATTATGTTCAGAAATAAAATAACATGAAGGATAACATGAGGCTGTGGACAGTTTAAAATAAATCTATTCCTGCAGGCAAGGTACCAACAAGGTCTGACGCTGTCATCAAAATAATGAAACCAGAATTATGTCAAAATGATGTAAACTCCACTCTTTTTGCATGTGCATGCAAAGATTCTATTATTATAGCTTATCTCAATAAAATGTACTTCTAGTCTTCCCATGGAGTTGATTGGTTTGATCTATCTACTGGGGCCGACTGCTGTTTTGCATGCCTGATTAAGCTTTCTCTCCCCTCTTTCTTTTACTCCAGTAAATCGGGGTGACTGCCTGAATCATTTCCAAATATTATATTGCTTTCTGGCTGAAATATTATTATATTAAATAATATTTCAGCCTTCTCTGCTTATGTAACAGTTCTTGCATATTTTAATCAAAGTCCTCTCCCTTATTCTCTAAACTGGGGCCTGTGGGAGCAGAGGCCACTAGAAACAAAATTCCTTGCCAAGAAAGCTACATAAGTACAAGAATTCTTTCAGATGTGTTTCTAATTCCATGAATTAAGTTAGCTAAGGGCAATTAATCCATTTGCAAGATTGACCACTTGGCTAATTCATTAAAAAAAAAAACAGCTACAAAAACTAAGGTTGTGATAACTCCCCCAGCCAAAGGAGGTTGCATTGACATGCCCGTAATTGAAAAGGGGGATAAGAAGGAAAAACACCATTTTCAGGATGGGATTGTTAAGAATAGTTTGAGTGCAGATGGACAATGAGTTAGAAGTGGTTGTAGAGATCTCTCTCAAAAAGTAAATGGGTTGTCCTCATGCTGGAGTAAAGAGACTGTGTTGACCTTTGCTTAAATAATTCAGATACCTTTTGTAATAGCTGAAATTATTTGAAAATATTATTAACATAATATAAAGTTTTTATGTTTTTATTATCCCATGAATTCTGAAAGAAAGATCTAAGAACTTCTCCCCTCCTCCAAAACCTTTCTTGATAATTTAATAACAACCAACAAGTTTTTACTAGTCTTCAAAATCATGGTTATATAGACTTCATTAAAGGAAACGGGAAAAAATATTCAATGAACCATAAACCTCAAACAAAATAGTAGCAAAAATTAGTATATATCTTATATATAGCAGCATCAGGAGCTTTTCTTATTTTCATTGATTTAAAAGTATATAGTTTTCTCCTAAAAAAAAATCCACACAACTAAAACTTGACTATGTATAATCTTTGGAAGAGCTACTTATTTAAAAATGATTAATGTCTTCTTCAGTAATCTTTGACAGAATTATAACCTAAAATATAAAAGTGAAAAAGATGATTTATTAATTCTAACATCATATACTAGATTCATGACATTCTTAATTATGTAAATGGTATTATGCTTAAATTCATGTTTCATTGGAGAGGCCAATAATTTACTGGACCTTTCCTTTTGTTCACAGTTTCTTGACTTTATACGTTTTCCATATCAAGGATAAAAAGAAAAAAGATGCTTAATACAGAAATTTAAAAGACACAAAAGCATGATTTAGTTGTGAGCTAGATTGCTTTGCGTGTGTGTGTGTGTGTGTGTGTGTGTGTGTGTGTGTGTGTGTTTCCTTTAAGCCAGGTTTTTCCTTCGTAACCAAGATTTTTCTACAACCCTAATTGAGTGAAATCACATTCACTACTTTCTGGGGTTTTTTTCCTTCTTTTCATTCTGGCAGCCAGCAGATTTTGTGCTGCACAGTGAGAGACTTATATAGCTATTTCTGGCTCATTAGCCATCATCAGTAAGCCACACCCACCTTATGTATCCTCCCTGTAAAGGTACAATATCACCAGAAAGTAGTGAATGCGATTTCACTCAATTAGGGTTGCAGAAAAATCTTGGTTACGAAGGAAAAACCTGGCTTAAAGGAAAAACACACATAAAACCTACGAAAAGTAAGAAAATAGATATTGTATCTTTACAGGGAGGATACATAAGGTGGGTGTGGCTTACTGATGATGGCTAATGAGGCAGAAATAGCTGTATATGTCTCTCACTATGCAGCACAAAATCTGCTGGCTGCCAGAATGAAAAGAAGGAAAAAAAACCCAGAAAGTAGTGTATGTGATTTCACTCAATTGGGGTTGCAGAAAAATCTTGGTTATGTAGGAAAAACCTGGCTTAAAGGAAAAACACACATAAAACCTACGAAAAGTAAGAAAATAGACATTGGGCCTTTACAGGCCCTATAGAACCAGTACTAAAACTGGTGGGAGGCTCCACCCACTGACCCTGACATTATCAAATTGCTTCTGCATTTGCGCAGAAGAGCGCACGTGCGCACGTGAGTAAAGCAAGCGCACGCAGAGCAAGCACACGCATGCAGCTCCGCTGCAAACTGGTAGTAAAGGTAAGTAGAACCCACTCCTGAATCATACGGTTGCTAAAACACATCTTGATCAAACACATTTTGATCAACTATTTTCACAGAAAGTCCATTTATTTTTTTAAAAAAAATCTTATTCCCTCTATTGCATTAAAATGTATCCATTAATAATGAAGTATTTAATAAAATCATCATGTTTAATAAATATGCTAGTATTTAATACATTAATGAGGTTATTGAACATTTAATTGCCAATATTAAAATATCCTTCTGGATCACTTATTTTTTTATTATAAAATTTTTTAATTATAAACTACAAATGTTTGTAATGTTGATTGGATTCACTACACTTCTAGCAGATTTTGAATTTCTACTTATAATAAAACCCACCATCTCCCTTCTACATAAAAGTTCTCTCATAATGGTTCTGTGGAGTGGGGGGTGGGGAATAGAACCTTTAGTTTTTAAATTGCCCAACCATGAGACTGTTCTCAGGAGGACACTTTCTTTCTGGGATATAATTAAAGGTGACAAAATTACACATTGAAAAGGTCAGTATTTCCATACATCAGAAAAAATGTTAATATAATTGAGAGAACCTTTTAATGATCTTATAAAAATAAATCATACATAGAAAAGGAAAAGGAAATGAAATAGGGGGGAAATTTCCCAAAAGCAAAATGAAACAACCAGCCAACCAACCATTCAGCAACTTTACAAGGCACTTCTGAATGAGACGTAGTGAAAACGCAAAACAAGAGACCCCATCAAGTCAAAGTGGTCCATTATCCTCTTTAAAAAAATGTAAAAAAGAGAAATATTAAATTGTTCTCTGCAGATTCTGAATCAGGGGTCCCCCATCTCTGGTCTGTGGACTGGCACTGGGCTACAGTATGCCAGAAACTGGGCCACACAAACAAGCAAAGCCTCATCCATAGGATGCAGGCAGCATGCGAAACCACGCCTCTCCGCTCTGAGGAAAAACCTCTCTCCACGGAACTGGTTCTTGGTGGCTAAAAGGTTGGTGGCTGCTATTCTAGATCAAAAGACTTCATACCAGAATCCAGGGATAAACATAAAATCACTTGAAAAAATAAATAAAATCTCTTTTTGTTTTGCTGATAAAAAGCTTTACTAAGTAATTTTTGAACCTTTTGTGGACCTGCCTGGAAAAATCATTCCATTGTAATAGAATCATTATATTCCATTCCAAGGAACTGGTTGCAGAGATAAACTGAGGATATAATCTTATAATGTAAACCTTAAAAAGCTCACAATAAAAGGAATACATATGTATTCCATATGTATAAAAATCCACAGGGTGAACTATTTTGATTTCAAGCTTGTAGTTTGGTTGCAGTAAAAAAAAAGGAGCATCTAATCTACAAATGTCTCCACTCAGATGTCTAGGAATTAAACTTGCTCAACATTGCAGGAATGGTTAAACATTTTATGAAATGGAGTCTGCACATAGATCTCTTTATCGTGAACATCTTTATTTACTTTCAACACAATTTTAACTTCTGTGGCATGTTGTTGAAAGTTAAATTGTTGCTTCTTGTGAAACAATCCTATTTTTTACCTTGCCATTTTCTTTTCTCGAAGTACCAAATCTGCTATGTCTAAAAATTTATTTTTGCATCATATTCATTGTACTTTATTATTACACATGTCACAAGTTATGCAACAGAGCAAAGTATCAAGCAACTCCATGTAAATTTTGTTCTCGTTTTTTGTGTCATTTTCTCTTGTGGACTAGGAATAAATTCAGCTAAAGCTTTTTGATGTTCTTTAGTTCACTCAAGAAATTGGTCTCCCATAAAGAAAGAGGCAATGCAATTCTTGCTTTTTCCTGTGTTCTCAACTTTGGATACATTATCACCACAAAATAGAAATTTAAATAAAAAAACCCTTATCAATTAAATAATAAAACTGTTAAGCAGTGAGGAATATGTGAGTATCCTTTTGTCCCATACCAATGGGAAATTGCTAGCCATGATTTATTCATTTCTGCATAAGCCTTCATCTGTGCTTTATTCAACAAACTACATTTAATCAAACCATGGTTTAACATGATACATGAAATTGGTCAATACCTCCAAACTACTCAAATTAGAAAGAAAAGTAGAAGAAATATTGTACTATTAAAAGGATGAATGAGACAATCAGGTCTTCTGATAAGATAGCGAGAACAGAAGCTGAAGAAATAACACAAGGCAAATCACTCCTAAGACAGGGAAAATAGGTCTTCTGAGAAAATAATAAAAAGTGACACCAGAGAAACCCCCTTAATATGAGTGGTTATACATGTAATACAACAAAAATACAATACATTTATATTATTGGAGTCTGAATTCCCATTAATTAACTTGGTTAATTAAGAGTGACATAGAGTTGTAATATTATTTGCCGGGGACTAAATTAGATCTCAATGTTGAAGTATTTCAGGATGTGTGGTTAATAGGATTAGCAATCAAATGTGTGTGTGTGAGAGAGAGAGAGGGAGAGAGGGAGCACGAGCATGCATGTGGTCACAGAGCTTCTATTTTCAGTCTCCAAAGTGACTCTTTAAACCAGGGCTGTCAAATTCCCGGCCCACGAGCTGAATGCGCCACGTGCTGGCCACGCCCACACCCAGTTTAACAAAGGGGGAAAAAAGTCCCAATACATCACATGACGCTGCCCTGACAGCATGAGATTAATACCCCTGCTTTAAACAGATATTCTACAAATATTAATGTGGACAACTGAATTTTGTGATGTTTCAGTTTGCTAAGCAAAAAACTGAAGAGGAAAGGTTCCATTCAGACTTTTATTACCTTAGCTTTAGGCCAGCTTTTTGCGAACTTGGCAACTTTAAGATGTGTGGACTGGTGGGGGAATTTTGGGAGCTGAAGTTGACATCTTAAAGCTGCCAAGTTTGAAAAACATTGCTCTAGGCCAATGTACCATAAAGCTCACACAATACCTGAAAGAAAGCAGAGACAGTTAAAGGAGAAGAAATCAATTGTACGAAGAACTGTTTCTTCCCTCCAGGTTTAAAAATACTGCTTAAACACTTAATTAAAAAAGAAGAAAAGTAAACTTTTATTAGATGGAAGGCAAATCCAATCAAGGATACTATCATAAATTCCCTTTTACAAAGTGCTCCAGGAAAACAACCAAGTCATATATGTGATAAACTGATCAACAGTTAAAATAAAACTCTAAAGGATTAGGTACTAGGAAACTGGGAAAGGATGTGCTACATGTTGCATCATAATGGAATGTTTCTATATCTGAAATACAAACTCTAAGGACATTGAACATACATTTAAAATTTTTATTTTCAAAAATTCAGAACAATCTTCTTACCATGAGATGATGATGATTATAATTATTATTAATTATGATTATTTTATTTACATATGAGAGCCTGTAACTGGAAGCAACCAGAGCCCAAATTGTACTTTACATCCAATTACTTTCCCTGCTGTAATTACCATTTTAATATTCCATTAATTGAAAGGAAAGCAATGTATATGTATGTTGTGGGAAGTTTTGTGTCTCTTAAACTGTTTAAAACTATTCATTTGGCAATACATCTTAGTGTCTGAGGCAGCAAATTTGCAGTGCTTCATGGTTTGACACTCCACCTCCATTTAACATCCATGTGAAACTGGTGGGTGATGTTATCTGCCAGTTTGGAGTCAGGTATAATCATTATGTGGATGATAATCAATTGTACATCATGACCCCTGGCTGAGTGATGGGGTGGATGAGGTTGTGCGGGCCTGGATGGGAAGGAATAGGCTCAGGCTTAATCCTGAAGAGACTGAAATGGCTTTGCCTGTTTGAACCTCCTGAATCTGGAGGCAATTTGTTGGTGATTCTCAATGGGGCTGCACTTCCCCATTCAAGACTTGTGTACAATCGAAGGTCTTCTTGGACTCAGTTCCTGTACAAAGAGCAGTAGAAGCTGTGGCCAAGGAAGCTTTTGCACAAGTACCAGTTATGCCCTTTCCTAGACTTGGAGGTCCTTCTAAGAATCATTTATGAAATTTGAAAGTGGTGCTGGATCTTGAATGGATTTTTTTTGTGTGTGAAGGCACAGACTAGACAGGGTTTTAGCTTAGGATGCCTACTGCAAATCATTTTGAAGAATATGGACCAGACATCAATTATGTACACAATAATTATTTCCAAGTTAGATATTTGTAATGCTTTTAAAAGGTAATCCAGGAACGTCACGTAATGCAATATTCAGCAGCCAGAATGTTCAGAGGCCTAGGGTTTATTACATTAGATTTGATTAATTTTTAGGGTAATTATCTTTCTATCTCTTGAATGATTTGAGATTATGTCAAAGATTGCTTGGTTCTGAATCTGAACAAATTAAACAGGGCTTTAAGATCAGCTTAATGGTGTCTATGTGTGGCTCTAGTACCAAAGCTGCTTTTTCAAGAGGCCCCTGGATTTTCTGGTTTTTCTTTGAAGACTTTTCGCTTCTCATCCAAGAAGCTTCTTCAGCTCTGACTGGAAGGTTGGGATTCTTCCATTCCCCACCATCCAGTCAGAACTGAAGAAGCTAATTGGATTAGAAGTGAAATGTCTTCAAACCAGAAATTTTGCTGCCACAGAGTTCTTAGGAGTTAGCAGCGAGATTTGGTAACCATAAGCTTGATTAAACAATAAAACAAACTATATGTGGCCACTATAGAGAAAGTTTAAATCATTTTTTCTCATTTTTGATATCAAAAGATATTGATTTACTAAACCATGTTGTTCCTTTCATCACACTTTATTGGACCAGGAATCCATATTTAAACTGAGACACTCTTGTTTATGAAATGTAGGGAATAAAACACTATGCATAAGGGATTTTAATAACGTTTCTTAATATTTGAAGTTGTCTTTTTCTGATTATTCCTTGAAAAAGGTCTGGGATGCAAGGTAAATTGTGCTATCAATAAATTTCAATAATGCATCAATGATATGCATTTTAAAAAATATTTTGGAATTAATAGTTCAGCATAAAAAATAACATTTTAAAAGATTAATATACCTAAGACATATGCAATTTATACATCACTCTGCAAAAATGTAAAACAAAGCAAACTGCAGCAAATGTAACAGTTTAACTCAAATAGCCTTGAAATGAGAGCAACCAGATGTAAAGGATTAAGTCTCATTACTTTCCTATGCCACAATCTTGAAATTCTAAAACGAAACTAAAACCTGCAAGCTCTAAAAGAGATTGAATGAGAGAATTAAACCAGTTTGCCCCTCCCTGACAAGAACTTATGGAACAAGTTGAAACCAAGATTTTTCTAACACCTTGTGACAATTTCAGTTTATGATCATCAACTAGCACAGAACATGCAAGCATAATATCTCTATCCTTCTGGCAGGAATCATCAGGGAAAGAATGACATACTGTACGCAGCCATAGTATAGTAGCCCAGCAAAAGACTGAGTTTTTCTAATTAACATATTAACAATGAACTTATTCTTCAATTGGTTGACTAGTTTTCTAGGAGGAGGAAAGATGAACATCAAAGTTTGAATAATATTAAGAAAAACTTAAGAGGAAATGTCTTTCTCATTCCAAACAGATAAATGAGTATGTAGTTTCATCATAAAATCCTAACAAGCTGTTTGAGAGAGAGGGAAAAAAGCAAGAAGGGATGGGAAACAAAATGAAGTATCATGGGAGAGTGTAACTGGCTGGATAGGAGTCTATTAGTTTGCTGGTTAGTTATGGCTGGTTTCACTTGACTCCCTTACCGCAACTTCCCAAATCAATGTTAGAAAAAGACTTGAATGACCACAAATCTGCATACATCTGGCAGCTTGAGGCAATAATAGACTTATTCACAAAAGGACCTATTTGTCTTGTTTTTTTATGTACAGTATTTAGAGGAGTTCTTTTAGAGATCAATTTTATGTCTAAATCTTTGTCTGTAATTAGTCTTCTCATATGACGTGTTGGGTCTAGGCTAATGTACTTGGGGTGAACCTGACTCCATATTTTTAGTTGAGGTTCTTTGGTGTTTACACATCAAGCCCTGGGAAATATTATACTTCTCTGCCAATTCTTTAGATAGAGGTCAAATCACCACTCCACAGCAATTCCATAAGGCTTAGCTTATAAACAGAAGATTGGTTCTTGGGGAAAAAAAACCCCCAAGGGACATTTATATTCATATCACAAATTAAAGAAATAGTCTTCTGATATATAATTTGAAAAGAACAATAAAGAACAGTTGAAGGCATTCATTTCCATGCTATGTGAACATAACTAAAGACAGCTCAGAAAATCTCTTGTGAAAACTCTAAGGAATCAGATGAGAGAGACAAAAGTTGGGTATGAGGAAAGGCAAAATTGGCTTTTTAAACACAAAGCTACTGGAATCTGCACAGTCAGAAAAGAGACCCTTTGTACGGCTTCGCCATACAACACCAATAACTAAAGGATCATTAGTATACACCAAAAATTCAGCTTCAAGTTTTCCAGAATTGATTTCTGAGCTCATTCTTCAATTTACTTCATGGCTGCTGCTGATGTTATTTATAAAGGAATGTAGCAATAAACAATTGTATATTGCTATTGTGATAGTCTCTATCCCGTTGTGACAGTTTTTTCTACATCATTTTTAATTTGTCTCAGATTACCAGGTTGCAACCCAAAGATCTGCTTTATTCCTTTAAATTTTTCCATTGATTATAAAGGCATGGCACGTTTATTCATGGTGGTAATCATAGCTTATTTAATTAAAAATTTCTAACATTGGCATCTTTTAGAGAAGTTGTCTTACTCAGATCTCCCTTTCTATTGCATTAACAGTTGCAGATCTTATGGTAATTTGGGCTACTGAATTCCAAAATGGACAGCGATGGCCTTTCCACTATACAGTAGTTGCCAAAATTGTGGAAACTTTTTGGGAAAAGTGTATTTTCTAAAACAAGCTAATAACACCACTTTTTTTTGGAGTAGTACCATAAAATTATGTATCAATGGAAGGGTAATTTAATCAAGAATGTAATGCAACAGCTTTTAGGAAGGATTTGCTATTAGTATAGCAATTACAGTATAAAGAAGACAAGTGAAGCACATAGAAAAAACAAGATATACAAAAATTCTCACCATAGAAAAAAAATGAGATATACAAAAATTATCATGTTAAAGCTAATACTTAGTTGGGTAACCTTTAGCATGAATTATGGCCTTACAATGTCTTCCCATGGAGTGAACCAAGTGTTTTAGTTCTGCAGCTGTTATAATGTGAAACCAAGATTGAATGCTTCTATTAACTGGGTTTTATTGTGGGATTGCTTCTGATTAACAAGTTTCTTTAGTCGGCTCCATAGATTTTCAATTGGGTTAAGGTCTGGGCTATTCCCAGGCCATTCCAGCAGTGGAATATGATTATTTTGAAACTCCCCCCCAAAAAGTGGTGTTATTAGCCATCAAACCTCAAAAATACACTTTTCCCAAAAGGTTTCCACAATTTTGGCCACTACTGTATGCAATGGTTGGGAATGCTACAATGTACTAGCATTCTATGGACATTAGAATGGGAGGGATATGAAAAAGCAAATCCTCTCTCATGCATAGAAATTTTGTGTGTAATTGTGATACATCATTTTTATTGAATTTGTCTAAGCAAATTCTTGTTTGCTATTTTGAGTATTTCTGCAGCTGCAGTTAAGATGGCAATTATGAGTTTTATTTTACTTTAGTAGAGAAGTTAACTCAACAGGCTACAGTTCTCCATAAAGTGTGTATGGCCACTAGGGGGGGCTGCAGCCCATATGGTTCTGTGGAATCAGATGGGTATAAACATAAAACTTGAATTTTGAACATCTGAATTCATTGCTTTTTTTGGAGGAGAACCTGAACACTGAACTTTTAACAAATGGAAAGCACTTATGGGAACTATATCAGATCAAGGCTGTCTTTGTTATAAAAACAAATGTTCTAAAAAAAGAAGCCTTGAACTGAAATAACACATAATAATCACATTAAATTACGTTTTAGAACTTTACAATGTATTCATTTTCCTATCTCTTTTTAATCTGGAAATAATCACCTCTCATCTTCTTTCATGCTTGCTTCCTACTCCCTGAAGTTCATTATACAGTTTAAGTCAATCTTTTAATTAATAAATGCTGAATTGTTAATCCATATGTCTGTGCGTGGGTAACTTCAAGGAGCTGAGCTTGACACAGAATTACAAAAGAACTGATTTCAAGCATTCTGAAGCAGGAGGCATGACTGATGGCATTAGTGTGTGCGTATGTGTGTATACACGCATACATATACACAGATGGATGTGTTAAAAATGGAACTGTTATTGAGAAAAAGATACAAACCTGAACTGGGGAGCCAACAATGTGAGATTTAGTCCAGGGCTCTCCAACCTGAACCAACCTCCAAGAGCCTTGGTGGCACAGCAGCTTAAAGTGGTGTTAAAGTGACACCAGCTGCCTGCAATTACGGCAAGTTTGAATCTCACCAGGCTTAAGGTTGACTCAGCTTTCCATCCTTTCAGGGTAGGTAAAATGAGGACCCGGATTGTGGGGGCAATAAGCTGACTTTGTGTAAAAAAGAACACCGCTTAGGGGGGCCGAAAGCCCTACTAAGCAGGTATATATAAAAAGTATGAAGGCTATTGCTTAATGCATTGTAAGCTGCCCTGAGTCTCCAGAGAAGGGGGGCATATAAATTAATTAAAAAAAAAAAACCTTGGCAACTTTAAGCCTGGTAGACTTAAACTCCTTCTGGGAGTTGAAGTCTGCCAAGCTTAAAGTTGCCAAGATTGGAGAGCCCTCATAGTCTATACTAGTTTTGCAAACATTCTGTGTCTTTAATGTAAAGTACAGATCTGTGAATGGGAAAATCTGCTACTTTTGTATTTGCTTTTATTAGAAGATACAATTTTCTGAAGGAGAGTCTACTTCATCAAATGTGTACATAGTGTCATGTCACTGAAATATACAGATAGTTTGTGATTTACGATCATTCATTAAACAATGGTTTGAAATTACAATGGTGCTGGAAAAAAGTGACTTATGACCTTCTTGAAGTTGCAACTGTCCTGCCACCACCCTGGTCACATAATCCTGATCAAGCACTTGGCAACCGGCTTGAATTTACAAAAGTTGCAGTGTCTTGTGGTCACATGATTGTGATTTGTGTCCTTTCTAGCTGGTTTCCAACAAGCAAAATCAATGGGGAAAGCAGCAGCGAAGGTTGCAAATTGCAGTCATGTGATGTTTCACTTAACAGTTGTGGTGATTTGCTTAATGACCACAGCAAAAATGCTCATTAAAATGATGCCTCTCTTAGTAATCAAGCTGCTTAATAACAAATTTTCCAGTCCCAATTGTGAGAATAAATCAAGAACTACTTGTACACAGGCTCTGCCTAGGGTGGAATTCACTTACCTTCGCTACTGGTTCGCAAATGTGAGCGCACACGCTCACACCCGCCTCTTCCACACACACACAGAGCCTTCTGGCATGTGCAGATGGTCAAAAATGGGACATGATGATGTCTGGGTGGTGGGCGGAGCCTCCACCACTGGTGCTACTGGATTGCGAAATTTCATATGGCTGAATTTCATATGGCTGAATTGAAATTCATATGGCTGAATTTCACCCATATGGCTCTGCCCCATAATTAACAGATGTAGCTTGCCATTGTGTCAACACTGCCTCACAAATCTTATTAAGGATATTGTTATATCATTTTCTAAAACAATGTCAGGACTAACATTATCAGGCTTTCAGAATAATGTATTCATCTTTGCATTTATTTCTCAAAGAGGTGAATAAAATAGAAATATAAATTAGTATACAGATTTATGGAGATTTGGAGTCATCCTGTGGTGACAGATGTGAAAGGCAACTGTGCTGCTAAGAGGGTCTTAGAAAAGAGAAAAGGCACTGATATTCTGTGAAAAGAAATCTTTTCTTCTTTAAAAAGTGACCTGCAGGGAAATTATGTGCTGAAAGTCTGAGTGATGGTAATACTGACAACTTCACTGATGGGCTGCTTTTGTGAAGTTGCTTTGAACTTCAGCAAGGCGGTTATCCGAGGTGATAGGAGGGGTCATCACTCAGTAGGAAAGCTCATGCTTTTCATGGAAAAGGCCTAGAGATAGAACTACAAGTGACTCCCAGCAGGATTTCTTCTGGGGAGTATAAATAATGACCTAGGAAGGCTAGGAATGTGATATTAACATGAGGCAATTTTTAATCTTATCCATTGCAGGAAATGGTGAGCTCCTCTCCCTCTGTCCAACTAAACAAACTGTTGGGACAAAACATTTGCTTAAACAACAGGTAGAAAAGATGTTGAGGTCTTTGCCTTGGTAGGCTTACAATCTGCTGAATGAAATGTGTAGAGCCCAATATATGGAGGCAAAGAAGGAACAAACAATGTTCTTTGGTGTCAGTGTTGTCAAGCATTGCATAATGCACCCTGCATAGTCAACACATCAATTATTATAAGCGCTGTACTTGATAGTCTTTAATTGGCAATGTTCAGGGCATAAAGCTCCTTATATGAACTGAGGCGATAGCCACTGAGGTACATGCTGGTCCAAAAAAGCCTGATAAAAAACCATGAAGAGACAAACTGCGCTTATTCAACTGCCACCTTGAAGTTACTTGGTACTTCCCAACTATCTGTTCTTATTCTCTTATCCCACAGAAGTTGAAAGGGATCACTATTTCTTTAATTGCTGATGGCTTTGAAATACAGGGAACACGCTGAGATCATGTTGACACCAATTGATGTCTTCCAACTGACCAACAGGAGGTCAAATAAAACATTATTTCAGTCAGTGCACTGCCCCTGAGAGAGTGTGAGTCCTGGAATAAAAATAAATCCCTTCCCTCTACTCAACATAAGAAGGGAGAATCTTCATTTTTAGTTAACTGATGTGTATTTGAGTATCTGTTTGATGAAGAACAGGCACTATTAGCACAAAGGAAAGCTTTCTAGTGGTGAAGTAATCATTCTTGCTCCATTTCAATGCCCACTGAAAACTTGAAGGTCATTAAGGTGAAAAACCTACAATTGGGAGCTCTTACCACAGGCCTCTGGCATCTTATTCCTGGAATTTTTCTCCCCCACTTCTAATTTCAATCTGCTAAGCACTGTCAGCATTCACTGGATTATTTCAACCTAGAACTTGAAGGAAGATGAACGAAGTATTTCTCTCAAGATTATATCTTCAATAGTTCCACCTATACCACTCTAATTCCACTGAGAAAATTGTAAAATCAGCATTAAGAGTGTAAAAGCAGCATTTATTTTGAAAATAAACCAATATGTTTTTGAAAGGTATTCACTATAGTAGAGGTATTTCAAGACCATTTACAAGGTTTGGGTGATTAGTTTTTCTTAATTTCATTCTCTAACCAGGTTAGAGGTTACTAACCAGTAACCTCTAACCAGGTTACTGTAGAGATAATAAAAAGAAAGGATTCCTTTGCTGACTTTTAAGGGATACTCTTAAAAGTGAGTCATTACTGCATAGGTTAAACCAGCCATCTGCTGGGTAGATATGATTTGGAGGACATCAAGATGGCAAAAGCAGCTGTCTTTTTAAGGAAGGGAATTATTGAAAGTATTTTGTCCAAGGATTCTCCATGAATTTTATAAATCAGTACTAATTGAATGCTCCTTTTTGCAACAAATAAATAAACAAACAATTCACTGCTGTCTTTCATGAATGTTACATAAACTTAACAGGAAGAGCTTATAAAGGTACAGAATCATACAAAGACTCAATATCCTCTGGTAAGAAATATTCCCTTAACTTGGAAGACTGTGTATCCTTTCCCACTCATCTTTACATGTCAAGTTATGCACAAGTATGTATAAAAAAATAGCACATATCCTGCCTAAAAAAAAAGACATAAAATTCCAGCTATTTGCTATTTTGGGATATTTTCTACATTGTCTTTATTCAACATAATGTAAATAATGTAGACTTGGAATTTAAGGATGGCAAAATTTGGTCAGAAACTCAAAGTGACTGGAATAGCAGCTGAAAAATACCAAATGTTTTTCTAACACCTTTTTCCTCTTTCTAAACAGCAACCATTCATTTGAAATTTGCTTGGTTCCCTCCAGATGCCTTGGAACACAGCTCTCATTGAACTAGTTATAGCCTAAAATATGTCCTAAGGCACTAATCTGGAAGAGGTAAGCACAATGAAAAGTCTAATAGAACTTTTTGATGCCAATGATTTTAAGGACCATAATTGCAGCACTGTTATTAGCAAACTATTCTAAATAAGTTCAGATTTTCACTTAATTTAATAAAAATGTTAAATTTCACTTGATTCCATTCACACCAATTCAAATTTGACAAAAAGAAAATTATTTCTGGATTTTGGCATGACTTTTGAAGCTGGGAATGAATAACATTAAAAATGAGTATACATTATTACATAAAGAAATTTCTTTTCATATGCATACTCTGCTTATGATAAAATGTAGTTCAGCACATAGTACATTTCTCTGGAAGAGGTGCCCACATTACTAAGAGGTATCTGCAATTTTTATAAAGCCAGACATGTGACTGCTGCATTGCGGAATAAGCCATCACCCTAGCATGCTGCAAACATGGAGATATATGCATGCATACATAACAGAAATCAGTAAGTACTTTCTGGATAAGATCCACTGATCGAACATATCTAAATCTCTTTAAAAACATAGTGAAGGAACTATACAAATGCCGTTGCAATGGCATGTACAATGAGCCTATGTCTCATTTTTAAATCCATGTAATTACAGATCTCTCATGATGTTAAGCATTTTATTAAAGGGAATGCCAAAGCAGGGATAAGCTGCTATGGTTATACTACAAGTTACCTTGGGCAAACATTTTTTCCAGATGATGGTCACATAAGGCATTTCCTGTGTTAGTAACTGAGGCATGCTTAACCTTTCTCTGGGCAGGAATTCTCTAGAACCTTTTCTTCAAATTGCGTTTATTTCCAGTTTCAAACAGCTGAGTGGTGGGGGACCGTCTTCCTATTCATTCTACTGCCAGTTCTCCCCTGCAAATCTCAAGCGTTGCACTAGCATTAAAAAATAAATGTGAGGCTTAAGAATACTTTATATGCTGCATAATCTGTGCCTTTAGAATGTCTATATATGGTCTTGCTATTAAAATCTCATTGCACGGAGGATACCGTTAAAAAACATACTCTATCTACCCTTGGGCTGAACGAAGGAAAGTACATACACTCATCCATTCAATTTGGGATTCTAAGGGAAGTGAGGTGCCTAATTGTTGCATATAGTTGCACATTTCAGATGGTTTTATTGCAGGTTTTTTTTAAATAATAAAAGAAATAAAATTACATGCTGAGGACAAACGTGTGAAATGTAAATGTTGCACCATCTGTCATAATCTACATAATTAAAGTTGTAAAAACTCATATATCATTGCTGCTTGACATGAATTTTCTTTGTTTTCTATTTCTCATCACCAAAATGTATGGATAAGGTCCAAATATTCTGAAAGAATGCATCTTTTGATTAAAACAGACGTGGCAACATAACTTGATCCTCTTGGATCAGAACCAAGGATTTTTTTTGCAGAAGTTGTCTTGACAACCGCATTACAAGCCAGCTTATTTACAGATGAAATGCAACTCGCCACCTATTCACTGTACACTGAGCTTTTCTACTCAGCGAGTATTCAGTGAAATAACCATCAATTTCCCATCAGCTCAATATGGGGCAACCACTTCAGAAATCAATGGACAATTCTGAAACAGGTCTACTGAATTACACTGGGCAATTACTGTCTTCTCAGTGTAAATATAGTCCAATCCATACACAACACAGCCTTATAGGTTTCTCTTTGTGGTAGCTGGAATTCCACCAGAATATACTACCAAAGTTTATCATAAAGCATTGAAATTTAGCAGTACAATCATTTTATAATTAATCGTTTTTTCAATCCAACCCAATCCATAGATTCTGGTTGGTATACAGCAGAGTAATAATAAAACTAATATGGAGAAAAACAAAACAAACAAGAACTGAAATCATCATTAAAAAATAATCACCTTCCCTACAAAACAGTAGACTGAAAACCCAATGTGAGAAAAATTGTTTGGATTGTTTTTGAGAGTGCCAGAAGTGAAGGGAATAAATCATTTCCTTCACTTCCATATCATTTGTGCATTAACATATGTTAGATTTCATCCAACTATTTTACTGTAACTCCCCCAAAATTCCAAAATGGAAAAAGGATCAAATATTACTACCTTACAACCTTTGCTAGGTCACTGTTACATCCCTTTCATAAGATGCAAAAAGAAAAGTGATTATTTGTCTACATAATGGTAGACTACTTTTGCTCTGGGAATTTCAGGTAGCTTAGGAATTTAGAGTCACATCAATTGATATGACATTCATTTTACTCATGTATTCGTGGAATGAATTGGAACCTACAGTACACTTGCTAACAAATATTCTGAACCAAGTTCTCAGCTCAAAAATATGTGAAATGCACATCCTGATGAATTTAGAAACCTGTTTATAAATGCTTATTTAGATAGAATAAACATTAGCTTCACTAGCTCCAAAGAACTGTTTCATAATGAAAATGCTACAATCGCTGAAAAAACTTGACTTCATCCAACTAGCACAGGAGACAGTTGACAAATCAAAAAATATCCAAAATACTAGTTAGAATAGAATAGAACAGAATTTTTTATTGGCCAAGTGTGATTGGACTCATTTGTCTTGGTCCATATGCTCTCAATGTATATAAAAGAAAAGATACATTCATCAAGAATCATAAGGTACAATACTTAATGATAGGGTACAAATAAGCAATCAGGAAACAACATCAATATAAATCGTAAGGATCCAAGTTACAGTCATACAGTCATAAGTGGAAGGAGTATTATAGTATGTAATACTTTCCACATCAATGCTAACACCATGGAACAATGGATTTATGGACACAGTAAGGCTACTTTTTTGACATTACAGTGTAATGCAATCCCAGAATATTGATTAGCTAAACTGATTTAGCCCTATATTTGTTAAAAATACAATAAACATTAGAAATAATATTTTATAGGAAGCACTATATAAGCACCTGATCTACGGAGTGGAGAGTTGGTCTCTGACAGAAAGCCACTTGAAGAGACTAGAAGCATTTGAAATGTGGATTTACAGGTGGCTGTTACATATAAATTCGGCTGACAAAATCAGAAATGAGGAGGTGATAAGCCACCTGGGAAAGCCAAGGGAAATCATCAAAACCATAAAAAAAGCAAAAGTTAGAATATTTTGGATATGTAATGCGACACCCAGAAAAATATGGCATACTTCACTTAATCCTCCAAGAAAAGATTGAAGGCAAATGAGGTCCAGGCAGAAGAAGAACATCATGGCTTCAAAATCTAAGGGACCGGTTTGGACAAAACTCAACAGCACTTTTTTGTGTGGCTATTGATAAAAATAGGATCACCAACATTATCGCCAATGTCCGAAGATGGGTATGGCACAAGAAGAGTAAGCTATGCATAAGTAATCCTATATAATGATCTTACACAATATTCCTCGAGATGGGGCCTTGGAGATATGATGGACTATAAATCTCAGAATTTTCCATACTGGCCTTTTTTGTCCCAACACTTCTGAGCATTAAGTTAGGAAGGCTCATCCTACACTGGCTCACATATGTGCACACTGACATGTTTCAGGAACTTTTACTGAGAAATGGTGAATCACTGATAGATGATGATGATGCATCGATGATGCATTCATTCTCAACCTATTGAGGCTAAAAGTAAAAATAAGATATTATTAAAATTTATCGGTTATTGTTTTAGAAATGTACATTGTCCATCATTGCTGCGGAAATTTTAATGCTAAAAATACACGCAATCCTAAATGGATACTGTTCTTCTAGTTAGGACATTTTATTCTAGGAATGAGGCGGGATAGTTGTTTTATTCCCTTATTGTCCCAAGATCTATAAACAACATAAAGTTAGCTTTAGCACAGAAAAATGAGCTTTTATACATTCTTTCAGGCATATGTGGTTAACAATCCTGGAGTAAGAAGCTATTGAAACACCATCAACTTTCCTGAATTAGAAAGTATCTTCAGAATAAAACATAAAAAACAGTAAAATATGGTGGGTGGGGGGGAGAGAAAGGGAGGTGTCCCTAGTTTTCTGTGAGCTTGGTTGTTTTTCTTGCAGATGTTTCATTACCTAAACTTGATAACATCATCAATGCTAGCTGATCTAAAAAAAAGATAGATAAAGATAGCTTGTTTGAGTAATTAAATTTCTGCAAGAAAACAACCAAGATCTGACAGCACCAAAGACCCCTCATTTCAACCCTGAGCTACAAATAATCTCTTTTATTAGTAAAATATACAGTACCTTACAGGCAACCAACCAGTCACTGAGTTACTCATAGGAAGAAGACTATTAAGTAATAGCTATAGGCAGATAGGTCATATATATGATACAAATGGTTCAAATAATATTACCTAATTAAGGGAGTTTATTGCTAAGAATTTAGGCTTGCAAGTAGTCATTATTAGGATGAGTGCACATTGTCAGTTTGGTCAAATCAAGGGTAGGTCTCAAGAGATAACAATCAGGATTTTGGAAAGATCCCAAAATTCTAGAAAAAGTAATGCTCCAAGAGTGACACATATAGCCAATTTCCACATGGTCATGGAGAAAACTGAATAAGAAGAAAGATAAATTGCCTGGTAGATCACCAAGTATTTCACTAGGCGGGATTAATTTAAAAACTGGTTTGGGAATTACAATGCACTACACAAAATGAAATGTGAAGAAAAAGGAAGAGCATACAAGCAGAGGACTAAGAGATGTGTCCAACACTAAAAGTAGTCTACTACAATACAAAATACTGCAGAGAACTCTTCCAAAACACCCCTAATGATTTGATTAAAATTTTAATGGTGTAAATGGGCTGTAATAAATTGTGAGCAGCTGCAGCAAAGAGTGGATGTATGATAGCAAAAAGGTTTGGTTAAATTGGAGAATGATAATGAGGTTGATGATAATGTATGTTTTTATCTGCTCAATAAAGCAGACAACAAAACTGTCGGCTAATTATGGTCGCACCTATGTGAAATCAGTAAAGCAGGATAGGAACATAAAAAGAATCTTGCTGATTTATTAAAATTAGATTCCAAAACATGGAGATATGCACAATTTGTTTAAGAAACAACACCAATATTGCTAAAGCACAAAAGCCACACTTTGCTACGTAAAATTGTTCAGTGAAAAATTCAAAAGTTAGCATTTCCAACTATAAAACTTTCCTTGATGTTCTGTACTTCAAATATACATGCTGAAAAAGCATTATTTTTTTTTGTAGGTATTGCATGGAGTGTGGAATAAAAATACCCAAGTGCCAGATGTTCTTTCAGAGGGAATAGTTTGTGTAAGGAGAACTTTTATTTTGGATTATATTTATGCAGATGGAAATGTAACTTCAGTTTATCTGCAAATATGTTTGATTCAGTGGTGCTCAGCTGGTTACAGATGAATTAAAAAATCAACATTTTCCAATTTTATAGGGCTATTTTTACAATAAATATGTATTAGCAGTTCTTATTTAATTGTTCTAATGTAATATAATTTTTAAGTTAAATAAGTTTTCTGTAGGACTATTAAAATTTATTATTATTATTATTATTATTATTATTATTATTATTATTATTATTATTATTATTGCACAGTCAGCCAGATATTCAGACAGGGTTTGGCATTTTGATCTGGATATTTGACTGTGTTACAGATATTGTCGCTGGATGGAAGCTGTTTTTATTTTTATTTTTATTATTTTATTGCTGTTGTTATTGTTGTTATTGTTATCCCATTATACAGGCATCAGGTGATTAAAGAAAGAACACTGTATAAGAAGCAACTTGAAATTTCAAGTAATTTCATCCATTTGCTCCGTCTCTGTAAATAAACGGCATAGCTTGTGTTGGCAGAACTGAATTTACTGGGCTTGTGGGATAAATTTGATATGAAAACTTTCTTCAGGTGGCAGGTGTGTATTGATGGAGATGGAATAAATCTCTAGTAAAATAAAATGGTTCTTTACTTCTTTGTCAAACCTAACTGAGAGTCGCTTTGGACATTACCTAGAGCAAAGTACCCATATGATGTAGAGCCTTTTTGCACAATCTAAGCCAGAGGTCTTCAAACTTGGCAGCTTTAAGACTTGTGGACTTCAACTCCCAGCAAAGCTGGCTGGAGAATTCTGGGACTTGAAGTCCACAAGTCTTAAAGCTGCCAAGTTTGGGGACCCCTGATCTAAGCTGTTGAAAACCTACTAAAAGTACATTCAACAATATACCAATATTTTCAAAAGAAGAATATTTGAAAAATGCTGCTTTGTTCTTAATCCTTGTTTGAAAGCTACATTTTCAAACATATACTTATCTTAGGTATATGCCTAATATGATTAAAAATGGCCCCTGTATATATCAGTTTTCAGTGTAAAACGGTTTCTAATGTAAAATAATATCTCTGTTTTATTAGACTCCTTTTCACATTTTGAACAGAGGAAAATAAATGTAAAGGATTTAATTAATATGTCTGGGTAGGTGCCCAGTTGAGAATTAGTCTAATGTACAGTATGTATGACCTTTGTACATTAGCAGTGGAGGTGAATGGTGATTTGTGGATTCAACAAACTATTTGTACATTTTGGCTTTAGTCCTGAGGACCAGACTAATACAGCTTGGTCATTTACAGATATACAGATGGAATTTGCCGATGTTGGTTCTACCAAATCTCTCCACGGCATTAGCATCTCACAACGTATCCTTCTAGACTAGCTGGCAAGAATGAACTTGTTAGTTTTAAAGTGGTTGGAGGTTAGTTTCAAGCATTGTGATGGGGGAACTGCATTTAGGCCCTTTATATGAGTAGCTCACTTAATTAGCGTAAAAACTGTGGATACAGGTAGTCATTGATTTACAACCCTTCATTTAGTGACCATTTGAAGTTACAACAGCACTGAAAAAAATGACTTAGAACTTGTCCTTGCACTTACAATTTTCGGTGTTCTCAAAGTCGCAAAATCAAAATTCAGGCAGTTGCATGATAGACCTTGTACCTTGTACCATTGAATAATTCACCTTTACCTGCTTACAGACAAAGACTTAAAACCATGAAGCCAATAACTAAATCAGTGAGGACTTGGACTGCGGAAGCAAAGCTAAAGCTATAGGCTTGCCTTGACTGCACAGATTGGAATGTTTTCGAAGATACCTCTGCAGATTTGGATTAACTCACAGATACTGTAAACATAATATGTTAGTTTTTGAAGACCTATGTGTGCCGACCAGAAACCTGTGAGTATACAGTAACAATAAACCTTGGTCCACAGCTAAACTTAAGCATACCACAGAGGAAGCCTACAGAAAAGGTGATAGAATGCTGTATAATCAGGCGAGAAACATATTAACAAGGGAGATCAGAGCAGCAAAAAGAAGCTACTCTGAAAAGCTAAAGAATCAGTTCTCAACAAATGAACCTGCAAACATGTGCAAAACTCTTAAAAATATCACCGGTTACAGCAAACCTACTTCCCATGATGAAGGAAATCAACAACTGGCAGATGACCTGAATGTGTTTTACTGTAGGTTTGAGAGGAGACTACTGCCATCCTTCTCCACAATCCCCATCTCAGACATACCAACAACAGCCAAGCCTCCTACAACTGACCCCAACCCATTGGGCCCACCACCTTATAGAACACCCTATATAGAAAATGAGATGCATGGTCTATTTCACAGACAAAAGCCAGGAAAAGCATCCGGCCCAGACAAGAACCGGATTAAATTAAAAGCTTGTGCTGATCAACTGGCCCCCATCTTCACCCACATCTTTAATAAATCACTGGAGATGTGCTATGTTCCTTCTTGCTTCAGACACTCAACTATCATCCCAGTGCTGAAGAAATCCTCCATCAAGGAACTGAATGACTTCAGACCGGTTGCTCTAACATCTATAGTTATAAAAACCTTTGAATGGCTTGTGCTGGCCCACCTGAAAACCATCACATATCCACCGTTAGACCCCTTGCAATTTGCCTACCGAGCAAAAAGATTGACAGATGATGCTGTTAATATAAAACTCTGCACTACATTCTACAACATCTTGAATCTCCAAAGACCTATGCAAGGATCCTCTTTGTAGACTTCAGCTCAGCATTCAATACCATCATTCCAGATATTCTTCTAATTAAACTAAATCAACTAGCTGTACCTGACCACACTTGTAAATGGATCATAAGCTTCCTAACAGACAGGAAGCAGCAGGTGAAGCTAGGCAAAATCACATCAGATACCTGTACAATTAGCACAGGAACCCCCTGGGGCTGTATGCTCTCTCCACTTCTTTTCTCTCTATACACCCATGACTGCATCTCAAAAGATCCCTCTGTTAAAGTATTGAAGTTTGCAGATGATACAATAGTGATAAGTCTCATTCGAGACAACGACGAATCTGCATATAGACAGGAAGTTGAACAACTAGCCTTGTGGTGCAACCGGAACAATTGTGAATTAAACATACTCAAAACCATAGAAATGGTGGTAGTTTTTAGAAGAAACCCTCCTATACTACCACCTCTTACAATACTAGACAACACAGTATCAACAGTAAAGGCCTTCAAGTTTCTAGGTTATATTATTATCTCAAGACTTAAAATGGACACCTAATGTAAAAAAGTCATCAAAAAAGCACAACAAAAAATGTTCTTTCTGCACCAACTCAGAAAGCTCAGATTGCCCAAAGAGCTGCTGATTCAGTTCTATAGAGTAATTATTGAGTCAGACACAGACTTCAATGGATAATTAGAACTGCAGAAACAATTGCTACCAACCTGCCTTCCATTGAGGACCTGTATACTGCACAAATCAGGCTGTGAAAATATCTACAGACCCCCCCACATCCTGGACATAAATTGTTTCAACTTTTATCCTCAAGCCAATGCTAAAGGCACTGCACACCAGAACAATTAGACACAAGGACAATTTTTTCCCGAATGCCATCACTCTGCTAAACAACTAATTCCCAAAACACTGTCAAGCTATTTACTAAGACTGTATTACTATTATTCTTCTCATACTTCCTATTACCTATCTCCTCCCACTTATGACTATAACCATGTTGCTTGTATCTTTATGATTTATATTGATACTACTCTAATGGCAGAAAGTGAAGAGGAACTAAAGAGCCTCTTGATGCTGGTGAAGAAGGAGAGTGCAAAAGTTGGCTTGAAACTCAATATTAAGAAAACTAAGATCATGGCATCTGGCCGTCTCAATTCCTGGCAAATAGATGGGGAAGAAATGGAGGTAGTGACAGATTTTATTTTCCTGGGCTCCAAGATCAGTGCAGATGGGGACTGCAGCCAAGAAATTAAAAGATGTTTGCTCCTGGGGAGGAAATCTATGGCAAATCTAGACAGCATACTAAAAAGCAGAGACATCACCCTGCCAACAAAAGTGTGTATAGTCAAGGCTATGGTTTTCCCAGTTGTAATGTATGGCTATGAAAGTTGGACCATATGAAAGGCTGAGCGCCAAAGAATTGAGGCCTTTGAACTATGGTGCTGGAGAAGACTCCTGCAAGTCCCTGGGACTGCAAGGAGATCAAACCGGTCAGTCCTAGAGGAAATCAACCCTGACTGCTCTTTAGAAGGCCAGATCCTGAAGATGAAACTCAAATACTTTGGCCACCTAGTGAGAAGGAATGATTCAGTAGAGAAGAACCTAATGCTGGGGAAGATTGAGGGCAAAAGAAGAATGGGATGGCAGACAACAAGGTGGCTGGCTGGAGTCCCTGAAGCAGTAGGTGTGAGCTTAAATGGACTCCAGAGGATGGTATAGGACAGGAAGGCCTGGAGGAATGTTGTCCATGGGGTCACGATGAGTTGGAACGACTTCACAACTAACAACAACAACAACAACAATGATTTAATTGCTTATTAGTAACCAATAACTATCGCTAAGTGCTGTATCTTATGATTCTTTATGAATATATTTTTTCTTTTTATGTACACTGAGAGCATATGCACCAAAGACAAATTCCTTGTGTGTCCAATAAAGAATTCTATTCTATTCTATTCTATTCTATTCTATTCTATTCTATTCTATTCTATTCTATTCTATTCTATTCTATTTGCAACTGACATATATTTATGACAGTTGCAATGTCCCGAGGTCACATGATCACTGTTTGCAACTTTCTTAGCTGGCTTCAAACAGGAAAAATCAATGGAGGAAAGCCATATACACTTAACAACTTTGTGATTCAGTTAATGATTACGGTGATTCATTTATCTACCAGCAACATAAAAGATCCCTTACAATTAAGCATCTGGGCAAAACAAAACTAATAATCCTAAATCTTTCACTTCTTAATCTGTAGAAAGTGTATCAGACATTTGGATGTTAAAAGGGAAATTCAAATTTAGCAATCTGCAAGTAGAGAACACAGAAGAAGCTACTTTAAAGAAGTAGGGCGAGAAAGTATATGTGGTGACTATACACCAGGACAAGAGTCAGTTTGGTGTAATGGTTAAAGCATCAGGCTAGAAACTAGGACTCCGTCAGTTCTAGTCCTATCCTAGGGCCCAAAGCCAGTTGGATGACCTTGGGCCAGTCTCCTTCTTTCAGGAAGCAGGCAATGGCCAACTACTTCCAAAATATTGCCAAGAAAACTACAAGCACAAGTCCTGATAGTAGCCAGGAATCAACACTGACTTGAAGGCAACACCCCCTCACCCCTGAAATAATGAAAAGTTTAATTTCCTGCTAAATGTTCACTATTAGATTCATATTATTTTTATTTGCATATTTATGTCACATCAAGATCCAGTGAAATCAAGTAAATAAAACTCCAACAGAAAATAAGGCTTTAAAATTTTTTTTAAAAAAAACCCAGTCACTGGTCCTTAGCCTAAGGACCTTACATCCATTTAGCAATCTCCAGATGTACCATTTCTGTGGGTAATTATATTCTCTCCAACTATTTTACTTACAATATTCATGAAGCTGTCTTTCATGAGGGGCAGATGCTATAATCCATTGAGAACACCACCACAGTGTGAGCTTAATTCTTAGAAACAACAACTGAATCCAAAACCTGTACTTGGAATTCTACTGCTCTTTGCTTTGGTATATAATATGCTCTGTATTTGTGTGTGTGTGTGTGTGTGTGTATTAAATTAATAAAAGTAATAACATCCTAACAAGTTGGTTTATAAAAAGCCATGAGCTATAAGTAGAAGTTTTCCCCTCAATAGTAGCAAATATTGATAAAGATTCTCACCAGTAAGCGTCCTTCTTATTTAAAGTAACTGGAATTCTAAAAATTTTCTATAGCCATGTGAAAAATTGCCAATAGTTATGCTCCCTATTGCAGATAGCTATAGCCGGAGGTATGATATTGGGTAAAGTGTAGGACAGATGCTATGAATCATTGTGGCCCATCTTTAATTTACTCTTTTGCCAATTTCCTATTTCTTTGCTAGTGTTATTTTAGTATTGCTAATTACAGCTTGCTGACTATATTCCTATGATAGTTCCTCTTGTGCAGTATGGTATAGATTTTCAAGTGAAGTGAAAACATTAGAAAACAGATAATTCTAAAAATCCCTGAAAAGAGGTTATTTGGTCATAATCTCTACTTTTATGAATTTATTTTCTGATATGGATAATGCCATCTGTGTTTTTTATTTCGTTGTTGCTCCATTTTAAATTTTAATTTACATTATTAATTTCATGTTTATTACTGTTTACTGTGGAAATTTTAATTAACGTATGTATGTAATTACGTTATTATTGACAAATGCTGGCAGTTCTTGTTGATTATGCAGACAGAAGGAGGAAAATTTTTTAATTCCTTACTTTCAGAATCTTAAGCATACTTATGCTTAATACATTACAGGCAGACCAAATGGCACTTTGGTTCTGAAGCAAAATGGAGAAAGTGCTTTTGATTAGAAATTTGCTGTGTCAGAAATGTACTATCAATTCTTTTCCTTTTAACTTTTCAAGTTAGACAAACAAACAGAAAGTATGCAAGGTAGGAACCTAAGAACCTGTTTTAAAACTTTTTGTGAGACAGAACTCATGGGAAAGTGAAACTTTTTTTTTAAAATTCAAAATAAAAATACACATTTTTTTTCTTCCTAGCATTTTTTTAAGTGCAGAGTTTGCTTTTTGAGATCAGTCAATGGGTGTTGACCCATTGATTGCAACATCCCCCAGCCATCATGTCTAAGGCAGAACTGAAACTTACAAACTCCTGGTTTCTATACTGATGCCTTAATCACTAGACCAAAATGGCTCTTTTTAGTATAACTAAAACAATGTCAATTTATATATTTTAAAATATAAAAACGCATTGTCTGAATCTGGATAACTTAATTATTAAATTACCAATTAAAAAGCTGGGAATGAATATCGCAATGGACAACTCTTTTATTCCTTCTTCATTTCATTGTACACCAAAGTTTGTCTTTTACTCCTGGTTTATATCTTCTATCTAATTCTGTGAACTCTGATTTATAAACTAGGATAATAAGATGTAATGAGATTTCTGGAAAGGGGGACAGGAATATTTGTCTCTGATATATCAACTATAGCTTATGAAAGAAAAGGAAGATCATCCAAAGTGTACATTTGTCCAACTTTTGCTACTAAAATTACAATTCTACAATTGGTAATTAATCAATGGATTTATAGCATCTAATGCTAAGAGAGGACATTATCCTAGTTCCATTCTAAAGATTTATCTAACAGCTACAGCATTCAGTCCATATATTTATATGCACTGCTTTAGTTCCTCTGATGAAAGCTTATCTTGTGATCGACAGGTCAATGTATACTATTGTCCTGTTATTCTGGTCCTAATCCCAAGAATTGAATCTCTCAAGCAAATGTACAGTAAAACATGGTGAAGAAGAAACAAGATGAAAATTGTCTACCTAGATATATAATATATATTTGCTATCTTATTACGATATATTATATAGAGGTATTTTAAGACAAACAGTAAATATAACAAACTGTATTACATTCTTATTGAAAATATCTCCTCCTGCAGGTGTAACTTCAAACAAAAATAGCAGCTGTGAGAAGTGATTATTAGATATTCTGTTTCTCAGTGTACTTTCTATATTTAAAGATTGACCCAAGAGAAAACTCTTGTCTTTAAGAAAGAACTTCCTTTTTCCACAGTGAAGCACTGTAATTACACCATCTTAATTTGTGTTGACTCAAAAATTCTACTTCTAAATATAGATTACGATGAGCTTCTCTTATCAAGGCCATTTTCTGTCTACTAACAACTTTCTGAATTTGAGTGGAATTTGTATAATGTACAAATTCTAGTCGTTGTATAATGACTAGAAATTCATGGCTATGCTAAAATCTAAAATTCATAACCAAAGTGATTTTCCCCCTTTCATTCAATTATGTGCAATTCTTGGAGACTGCCTGAACCTTTCTTGGAAGTAGGTTTTGGAAGTGGTTTTCATATGACCTGACTAATATAGAAAGGCCTAGAATGGATCCATACAGTTTAATATTCTTCTTTCTATTGGACTATTGCAATTTTCTCTATGTGGGCTGCCCTTAAAGAGCAACTGGAAGCTTCAGGTGGTTCAAAATGCTGCATCAAAGAACAATATGCTCACATAGCATTGCTAATATATGAGCTGCACTGGCTCCCGGAGAGTTTATGGGTGTAATTCAAGGAGCTGCTGGTCATCTTTAAAGCACTTCTTGGGGCCAGATTATTTGCCAGACCTTCTATCCTTAATGGCTTCAGTAGGTCTGGTAGGTCTGACAAAGTAGACAATGGAACAGTGTCACCTGGTGGGCCCCAAGAAGTATGCCTTCTCTGCTATGACACCTGTCTCCTAGAAGAATTTACCCCAGAAATATGGACAGCCTGATCCTTTTAGCTTTGAGAAGGCTACAAAGGATTGGCCCTCTCTCCCCTCTCCCCCCATACAGGATGTTGATGGAGCCCTGATGTATATGTGGTTTGTGGTAACTGAAGACTGGACAGAACCTGGAGGAGCAATTCACCCAGAACCTACAATCAGGCACCAGTGGATAATATCTGCACAGAAATGTGTTTGCAGATGGGAGTGCCCATTAATGGCTGCTCCAATCCATTAGAGCCACCAGCTTGTGCAAATCCTAATGGAATGAATGTGTGGCAAGGAAGTAGTCTAGGAGTGCAGTTTAGGGGAGAAGAAGCATCACAGCCTACATGTGGGGGCCGTGAAAAGCAAGTCTTTCAAAGAGACTCAGCCTGACTTAATTCACTATAGGTCTGGCTGGTAATTTACTCTTACAATCTTCAAGATGTGTTTTACCCTGGATTAGTATTAAAAGAGCCATTCTGGTGGTTCTTGCTCCTTCGGCCATTTAGTTGGGACTTGATAGTGTGTGGCCACTTACATTGAAAAGTCTACCAGTGCTGGGCTGCAAGTCACCATATGTGATATTTCCTACCATGTAGTAATTGTCTGATTACTGCAGTCCAGACGATAGCCCTAGAAATTACATCTTTTTTGAAGATGTAACCATTTATAGAATTCTTTATTGATTGTTTAAAAAAATGGGGGAAGGCCCAGATGTACGCATTTACTTTGGGATTAAGAAAAAAAGTAGGAGGATTTTTATTCATCTGATATGATGATAAAAATTTTATTCATTTGAAATGAAAGGCAGGATAGTTCAAAGAAATAATATAATTGTTGTCATTAATATAATTGTTGAGAATGACAGAAGACAAACTGTATGCCAGCTGTTTAAAGGCTGTTAAAAGAAACATCTTTTCCATGTTACATCTCACTGTAAAGTTCAGAATCTCACAGCTTTTGTTTTCTTATTAGCATGAGTCACAATTACTGCAGTGAAGTATCACATTAACATTTCAAATAGCAAAAGAGACAAAACCAAGTTGCCCTTCTGCCAGATCTCATTGTGTTTTCTTCATGCGTAGGGCAGTTTTGAGAAATAACGATAAGTAAACTTACACATATCTTGATTTTAGCAAGATACGTGATTAAGTACCCTCATAAAATTCTGTTTAGTGAGTTAATTAATTGTGACTGGATGGCACAATTATTAAGTGAATATATAGCTAGCCTGAAAATCATAGTCCAAGGGTATTCCTCTTTAGTTTCTTTTAAAAACAAAGAGAACTGACATGGTGAGAACTACATGGTTCATTCCTCTATTCTTCAGTACTTGTATTAATTTGTAAAACGGTTATGAAATTGCAGATGATTCAAAATTAGGTAGGGCAGCTAATAGTCTAGAAGACAGAAATAGAATTAGAAATCTATCAATTATCTTGATAGATTGACTGGTTCGAAAAATGGGTTTTCAAAATGTGCTAAAACTAGATGAATGCTCTTCTTGTACACTGTTAATTCTAAAGCCAAAACAAGATGCCAAACCAAGTAATCAAATTTAATAGTTACTCTGTGTCAAAAATAGATTGCCTACTAGATCAATTGAGTGGGGTAACATACTCACCTATAATAAATTTGCCTTCTTAGTCTTTGTATTTAAACTTTAATCCAAAAGATAGAAGTTTAGACAAAATATATATTTTTTGACAGCTCTTGCAAAAGAGGCCTGTATAATAAGAGCACTTTAACAAACAGCTTTAATTTTTCTATCTGGAAAATAGAAGCTATCTTTTTACTTTTTTTTACAGAAGCATTTTGCTGCCAGAAATCACAATAATGTCTTAGAAGATAATCAGCGTTTTAAAAAGGTAACTAATCAGCCAACCTAAGCAACCAACAAGAAATTTTCTTAATTAACAGCAGTGATGAAGCTGCCCCATTAGTAAAGGAAAAGAATATTTATAAAGACTTTAACATCATTATGGAAAAGGAAAATGCATCTAAATTCAGAAATATGGAAGAAAATACAGATAACAACAAATACAAAGAACACATTCACTAACAAGCTGAACATACATATTTAACATTTGGCTCGTGTCAGGATTCTATGATTTATAAAACATCCATGAAATCAAAGGGCTTAATCTGTAGTGGTGCCTTTAAAAATAATTCAGGCAAATTCTTATCAGCATCTTTGCTATTGTTCAAACACTGGACAGAAGTGGTACTAATAATCCATTATCTGTATTTATTTAAAAAAAGCAAAATTGTAAATGAAACATGGATGGTTTTCTTCACAAGTTGAAGAAACTTTGTGGCTAACAAAAAAGGCTACAAATCAGGCAATAAACTGTCTTATCAAACAAAGTGGTACCCACAAAGTATGATATTGCTAAACGGCACACAGGCCACTAACTTAGACATACTAAAAATGAACTAAAATGTGTCAAATCCCACCAGATAACCAAACCTTGAAGATCCATATGTTCTTTGAAAGATACTTTAATTGAAAGAGCATCTTTCCCTTTTCTTATTATTGTTCATGATATATTAATGAGTAGTCTATTTTCTTTGATGACAAACAATATAGACATCATTTCTCACTATATTAAATGCAGCTTGAAATAAATAAAATATTTCTTTGTGATACATTTTTATCAAATTAGAAACTAGACTTACATCTTTTGTACTGTTTTCATGAAAACACAATGGGTGTGTCCATTTAGTTACCATTTAGTATACATAAGGGAGATGTTGTCATAGAAGATTTTGGGTTTCTGATCCCCAGAAGCTATGTAAAGTCAGATGTGATTCTTAAATGGGAAACCACCATGATATCCCAAACTCCTGGGCTAGCCTGGGAAGTTTATTTATTTATTATGTAATTTGTTTGCCAATGACTCAGGGTAGCCAAACTTAAGTTTCAGAAAAATACCATATAATAAGACAATGACAAATCACATCCATATTATTGTTAAGAAATAACAAGGTGATCTAATCTCCAGGCATGAGTTGAATCTGATGCAAAGGAACTCTGAATAAAAGTCTAGAATATCTGTCAATGTATTGTTTGTACTTTCTTATGCTGTGCAGGATTTGTAATTAATTTAACTCTCTTTCTGTGTACATAGATATTTTTGGAAATCAATAACAACCTTTAGAGTAGAGTATCAACGTAGTAGAATAGGCATCTATATTTTATTCATTTTATTTTCTTTTAGAACGTCAACTGTTACTTTTTGTCCTATTTTAAAAGCCAGATGGCTTTCAGCTTTTAGCCTATTATCTCTTTTTAGAATTTGCCACAATATATTCTGATTTTGCTGATTTCCATGTTTTTCCTCTCAGTGCTGATGCCTCATCCTTATAGAAGGCTGTCTCTTGTCAGCTATCCTGTGGTCATGAATTCAGCGTAATTTTTCTTTTTGATTGAGCTGACCTAAGTCCTGAGACATCATATCAGAATAATATGATGAACTAGTTGAGAGGGTCTCTCTTTTTGATGGCGGCTGTCCAACTATGGAATTTTCTTCTCAATAAGCTGATGCCTACTTTATGGCTTTTCAGTATATTGGAAGGGCCTCTGAATTCCCAATCCAGTGAATAATGCATTACTCTGCTATGGAAAATACTTGTATTCTAGAAGCTTGTTTGTTGTTTGTTTTAATCAGTTTGTATACTGCCTGAGTGTCAGCAACTCTGAGAAAAACGTAAGATTTATAAAATAATAAAAACAAAGTAATAAAATAATAAAAACCAATGGGCCAGTAATAAAAGAAGAAACACTATATAAAGTGATTCAATAAAGTAAACACACATACACACACAATACCCATTTCTTTGTTGGTTATTATAAGACTGTAACACCTTTAGATATACATGCATTTGGATAGTCTGTAGAGATTCTCAGTCATTCAGGTGATGGTTGTTGCAAAGCTGCTTTTTTTTAGGAGGCAACAGGACTTTCTTGTTTGTAGACTACAGAAACTAGGAGCACTACTCAGGTGACTCTGAGGACACAGATAAACCTCCAAGGGCTTTAACGACACTTTAAAGAGGAGAGTCGTTGAAGTACTCCAAATACAAATCCTTCCATTCCCCACTATCCTGTCAGAACTGAAGAAACTTCTTGTATGAGAAGTGAAACATCGTTAAAGAAAAAACAAGAAAGTCCAGTTGCCTCCTGAAAAACAAAAGCACCTTTGGAAGGGACATGCATCCCTTTAGATATTTTATAATGCTGTGCAATCTTTTATTAATTGCTACTTTTTCTCACATTGCCTTATTTATACTTTATTGTCAACAATTTAACATTTTAGTTGTATCAAAAACAGTACAGGGGAAGAAGAGTAAACATTCATTAAATAACTAAGATTGTGAAAGTGACTGGGATGTTGATACTGCTTACAAGAAAAGGTTGGATCATTCAGATATCAGAATCAGGAAATGGAAATTAGTGCATCCTAATACTAATACTGAAGGGATATGATTTATGAATGGAAATGCCTATAATAATCTATGGCAGCTATGGCGAACCTTTTTGGCATTGCATACCAAAAGTCTGAGCACACGAGCGCTCTCGTGCTCCCGCGTGCCGGCACCCATAATGCAATGCGTGCCCCTATTTGTTCATGTGCACAGGATACACCCCCATGCTCCCCTGCCATGCTCCCCGCACTGCGCATACGCATCCCCAAACATGCCTTTTTTTCCCAACAGGGCCGATGTTCTTAACAGAGGACAACTAGGTACCTGCCTGTTCCATGGTGAGACAGCCATTCCCCGGCCAGTGCATGGCGCTGCCAAGAACGCGGGGCCAAGTGCGCTGCCAGGGAAGCTCTGATTGTGTGGCTTGCCTGGGCTCCTTTCTGCTGGGAGCTGCCGTTCCCTGGCTCGGCACGGCATGGCACCTCCAACCAACCCCCACCATTGCACTGCCTGCAGTTGGGCCAGTCACCCGACTTCCATCACATCTGCTACTGCGCCGCCAGCCAAGCCAACACTCGGGATGGAGCAGCGGGCGGGCAGCCAGCCACCCAGCCAGCAAATGCTGCGCCATGCACCTGATCTGGCCAGTCACTCTTGCCCTTACCCCTGCAGCCTGCGGCTTCCAGTAGGGAGGAGCCCAAGCAAGCCGCCGCGCGTTCAGAGCTTCCCTTTTGGGGCCAAGAGCACTTCTGCTGTACGCCACCATCCCTTCTCTGGGGAAGAAGCACGCTGCTGGAGGAGCAGGGAGCTGGTTGGGTGGCCTCCTCCGACCCAGGTGGCCTGCTCACCATGATGCTGGCAACAGCGGTGGCTTGCTTTTGTGCCCCGAGCACAGTGCACAAACTTTCCCTGATGCTTCCCAAACTTTGGTGCAGGGCTGAGGGTGAGTGGGAGGCAGAGAGGGAGAAGCAGGCAACTGCTATGCCTCAGAGCTCTGGGGAAAGGTGGCTGAAAGCTCCATGCGGAGGCCATCAATCATGAGCCCCAGGGGCACCTTCTTCTAAGGGAATGGCTCAGCTACTTTGAAGCGAGCAGCTGGGAAGCTTCCTCGCCGAGGGGGGGAGTGGCTGACTCCAATCCCAACCCTGCCTCTCCTCAGCCTCTTTCAGCTCTGGAGTTTGCCACTCTCCACAGCTCAGCGCTATTTTCAATCAGCGAGTAAGGCAAGAGAGAGCACAGCATCTGTCTGCCTGTCTCTCGGCTTCCTGGCCACTTGCTTTGAAATAGCCAAGCGATTCCCTTGGAAGCAGGCCTGGGGCTTGTTATTGTCGGCCTCCACATGGAGCTTTCGGCCGCTTCTCCAGGAAGCTTCCTCGCCAAGAGACAGGCAGACAGAGGCATGAAATCCTGAAATCTTTTTGAGACTAAACTAAAACTGATATCTGAAGAATCTCTCTCTCTCTCTCTCTTCCCCCCCCCTCATCCCCTCCACCCCCTCTCTCTTTTCCTTCCAAAAAATCAATTCAGCAAATAAGCATCCCGGTCCTGATCTCTCCCGAGTAGCCTTCAGAGATGAACACACGTTAATTTACAGGCGCCTCTACTTTCAGCAACACTATCCAGGCACTGGTGGGTGTGTAGGGAGGGATCTGCAGAGAGTCAAGGGTTAACTTTTCAGCATTCTGTGATCCAAACCTAACTGGCTTCTCCATGTCCCAAGGAGAGACACACACTTCTGCTCCTTCCCTGGCATTGACTCAGGGACACAACTGCGAAACCCATCCAGAGTCAAGAGGGGACTTCGAGACAGGAACATGATCATCTCCACGCATCCTCCTCAGCTTGCAACAGATGGCTCAGGTGGGGCGCAAGAAGGCGAAGCCGGTCTAAGTGGCTGCTGAGCGCAGGGTGTGTGTGTGTTTCCTTGGGACACTGGGATCCTTGGGATCCCAGGCAGTGCAGCTTCAGGGCCTTTCCTTGCGCTGTCGATGACAAGGTGAGCGGGTGCAGGGGAGCGACTGGGGGAGTGCTCCTGGCTGGCACGGGGGTGGATGTCCACTCTCTTAATTTCTAAGATATTTCTTAGACACGTTATGTTGGCTCTCATGAAAATGTGTTTAGTCAAATACTGTATTTTTTGGAGTATAAGATGCATCTTTTTCTCCCCGAAAAGGGGGTGAAAATTTAGGTGCATCTAATACACCGAATGTAGCCCCACCCACACACTGGCCCCCACCCTTTGGTCTCTGCCTCCCAGCAATTTACCTTCTTGCAGCAAGCAAGAAGAAACAGCCCATTTCAGCTTCAGCACAGTTGATTGTCTGTTGGATCATCCTCCAGACTCTCAGCTGTTTTGTGCTGGCCTCTGCTGTTTGCTGCAAGGAGGTAAATTGCTGGGAGCAGATTTTTTTTTCTTGTGCTAAAATAAAAGTAAAGCAGGCTATTTGCTGTTTGCTGCAATGAGGCAAAATTGCTGGGAGGCGGAGGCAGAGGAAGAGGCAGATTTCTTTTTCTTATTTTCTTCACCAGAAAAGGTAGGTGCATCTTTTAGTACAGAGCGTCTTATACTCTGAAAAATACGGTATGTTTAGTCATTTCAAAATGGGTAAAAAAGAACCATAAACCATACACTTTTTGTCTGCCTCATTAGAAATTTATTATAGCAAGTACATTTTTGCATGTCAACATTTACAGTATGAGCTCTCTGCCTTGTTGACTTAACAGGTCTAACTTGTGATGTTTCCCTGACTCCCTCCTTCAAAGGCATATGAGTCCAGAAAGATAGGCTAACAACAGATGCTGCAGTTCTGTTCCATGTGTGCATTAGTGTGTGTGCGTGTGTGTGTGTGCGTGCGTGTGTGTGCGTGTGTGTGTGTGCATGTGCACACACAGCATGAATAATATGCACTGATGCAATTGCCGGGTAGACAATTTAGCAAGCTGCCTTTTATTAGGAATACTGTATATTATTTCCCTCAGGGAGTGGATTTGGAATCTTGAATGAAAAAAGAAAGCTCACAGGTTAGAGATACAAGAGTAAAAACGTTTTCTGTGTTTGAAAGTAAAAATGGGACTTCCAGCACACCTGAACTTTATCTGAAACACTATTCAGAACAATTCTCACTGTGATGATAATGTGGCACAAATTTTCTTTTACTGCATCTTACAGAAAGGAAGGGGAATGAGACTCTGTGAGCAGCATGTCTTTCAACGTAGAAGGGTTTCTGACTAGCATGGAGAAAGGACTGTCTTCTTCCTTTCTTTCCAGTGTCTTACTATTGTCCCATCCAGTTGCACCCTAAAACATACCAAACTGTTCTGACTAAGAGCAAAAAGGCAGGAAACAATAAATACCACCACCAGCATTTATAATTGCAGTCAAAGTCATAGAGGAGTTCCAGATGGCTGCTCCTCAAGACTGAAATTTAGTTTCCATGGACATTTATCATAAATCTGAGTATCTTATTGATGCAGGGGAAAAAGTCTCCTACACATTCTGTCAAAGTCTGAAGGTTAAATCACTGGGTTCATTTACACAAATTATTTCTCAAGGCAGTAGTAATTAATACCTTGTTGAGACATTTTCCAGCATTGCTTGAATGGATGAGGGTTACACCTGGGTTCTGTGCAATTTCTGGCATGTGTTTATATTGCATCAAGAAATGGAAAAAAATACTAGAAAGTTTCTTGAAACAAAAACATTTGTCTCTCAGATGTATCATGGAATAAACTCCGGGCAAGGAACCAAGATAAGTAATTAGATTGGCTGTATTCCATGTTTAAGAAATTTGTTCTAGGTCAAAAATACTGGTCCTCTCTTTTGGAAAGAAAGTGGCAGCCTCCTAAAATTTGTACCTAATTTAGAGATAAAACTAGAAATACTCATCTTGTTCTGATTTATTTTACCAATTGCGATACATTGGATGCATTTTTTTGTTCATTAATCTAGTATTTTGGCTTCCATTTAATGATATTTATGATGGTTCTAAGACTGGTGAGCAGCATCCAGGCTAGGCTGTCAGAAGGTATGTTACATGTTTGGACCTCAGCCATATTCTTCTATTAAACTTGTCATTTTATATGAAATCTTATTCTTTAATCCAGAGTCCAGTATCAGCACCCAGATTTTAGAGGAGATGTTGGCCAGTTAGTCAGAATTTATTCCCCTGGCCTCCTTAGTTTTATATTTGTCCATTTTTCTCTAATTGAAAATCGAAAAAACTTAATAATTCCTGATTGAAACCTGAAAGTCATCGTTCTGAAAAATCTATTTTTATCGCATCTTAAATGTGGAACTATTCCCTTCATATTGAGAAAAAAGAAATAGGACTTCATGCCTTCATTTGTGTTAAGGAATAAATCTAAATGCACCTTTTCTCTTTGACCCTATTAAGACACACGCTGAGTTAACCTGCTTCAAACCACCAATGTGTTTATCTTAATTAACAATACTTATATAAGAGTTATGAAAGTAGTATTGTATTACTGTGCATAGATGTGTTATGCATATATTTAAAGACTATACTTCTTAGATATTTTAGATTTATGGATAATAACTGCATGTTTGATTTCAATCTATTTCTTTTCTCTTTATGCTGCTGGTATGGTTATATTGTCACAAAATTCAATGGGTTTGAAACAAACATTGTATGACTTTAATGTCCTGCACTAATTAATTGTTTTCTGAAAAGATGAAGATTTGAAAATACTGACATTTGCAAAGTACTCTAAAGCCTGCATCTAGAAGACGAATGTGTGTGAACTAGATCAGGACAAACTATTCAAAGTGTTCAAAATTTCATGCTGTGGGTAGCTGGAAGGCACACTCTGTCTATAGTGTGTATTGTAGAGCACTTAGAACACTGTAGAACATTCATTTCTGGCTACGCAAGCTTTTTATGTCTCTAAGGACACTCTATATGTACTGTGGCAGTTAAATTATTTATTGGCAAAACTCAAAAACTGCTGCTTATTGGAGCTCAGATAAATCCCCTTAAATAAGGCTGCAGTTTGGTTTTGGTTTTTTGTTTTAAAAAGAAAATGATCACACATCTTATATATATAACTCCAGAGCCACGTTTGTGAATTGGGTGGCTATATAAATTTAACAAACAAACACATACTGCCAGGGTCCCTCTCTAGATGGCAAAGCCAGGTTTTCAACGCCCTGTGAAAGGCAAGCAGTCTTGGGACAACCTAATTTAAAGGGGGCTTTTTTCTAGAGGATGGGTATCACTGCCAAAAAGATCTTAGGTTCCTATATTTCACCACATGGATCTCTCTACTGGATGTGACTTGGAGCACGCCTCTCCTATAAAATATCTATTACTGCTATTAATTTTTTTGAAAAGGATATTCCAAGTATCTCAAATGTGGTTCTGTGTTGAGAATCAGGCATAATTAGAATAGAAACTATTGTGTAGATCAACATCTTACATTTCTGCTTAAAATTATGCTTTTTCCAAACCAGGTTCCTTTTAGTAATAATAATTTTATTTCTAGATCTATGACTACCCCCCCCCTTCCCCCAGTTTGTCCATCAGCCCCTAAAGAAAGACCTCCGGTCTCAATCTTCACAATTGTCTGAATCAGTGTATGTATTTTATTTATTAATTTATTTTTAATTATTTATGTATTTCGTCAAGCATGTATTTTATGACAGATACAAGTGTAAACATAATTATAAATACAGTAAAAAGATACGAATAAAAGAAAACATTAGGACAGGGATGGTAGGCACACTGGTGCGCTTATGCAAAATTTGAATCTAAAACATTCAGAATAGAAAATAAAGGACAAACATTTCTTCATAAATGAAGCTTTTAAAAAGTTTTTAAAAGTTACTTAACATACAACCAACCAACCATTAATCTGGTACAAAGATTAATAAAAAAGACTACACTAATCTAAGTTTCCCTGAAGTTGGACCAGACTTGTTTTTTTCACAATAATAGAGAAAATGTTTTTCTGAAAAGTAAGATTTTAACAGCTTGGTGAAATGTATGTCCCAATCTGGACTACAATTCCCCTCATCCAACACACCTGAATAACACCAGTGAGGGAACAGTGGTGCTCTGGAATTTCAAGAAATGCTAACACTTTAGGAATACCTATGTACATGAAATGCATTCCTAGAATTGTTGCAAAAGGGAAAATAAGGACAAAAAAGAGACAGCAATTGACTAGGAACAGTCAGTTGCAGTATATGTCAGTCATTTAATAAAGTACAGTGATCCAGCAAACATGAATCTGAGTTGCTGATTAAGAAGAAGAAAAGTGTGTTGTATATAGCAAACAGAACCCATAATCAAAGAGCTAAAAATAACCCAAAGTGCCAAGAAAGCTTGATGTATCAGAGGATTCATTATGGTTCACTAGAAAGGCATCTTCTCCCTCTTCAAAGGCACAAAAAGTCAATCAGCATCTTTCAATCGACTATTTACAGTAATTATTTACTGCTGATAGGAAGCATGAACAAAAGATCAAAAGAATTTTTGTAGAATGGAAGTTTTAACATCTCATTGGCAAATGTTGATTCAAATGATATGAACAAGCAATCTTTGCTGGGCTTGTAGCACATGTGTGTTTGTAAAGAAGAGATAAAGATGTGAAGACCTCCCACCCTGCTATTACCACTGGAATCTCAAAAAGATCCACATAAATGGTCTGGACCAAATGTATTAAACAAGCATAAATCTGAAGAATTGAACTGAAGAAGCTTATTGAATGAGAAGCGAAATGTCTTCAAGGAAAAACCAAGTCCAGTTGCATTTTGAAAAAGCATCTTTAGGACAAGGATAAATCTGATGTTCTGACTATACGGAAGTCCACAAGCCCATTTAAATAACATGTCATCTTGCAAAACACACAGCTTGAGAGATTATGTTTTCTACCTAGCTACAGAAAGACCAACAATATGTGAAATGAGAGTGGTGGAGCTACCTAAGAAGCAATATTTTAAAAATGGCTAGATACTTTCTCAGATGAAAGACAGAATATCTACAGTTGCAGTCCTACAAAACCATACTGGGAGTCAATCATTTTGAATTCAATGGCATATGTTTTAATGGAATATGCTTATAGGTAAATTGGTATACATATTCTGCTCCTGGCATATTAATCTTCATTGGATGAGGAAGGGAACAGATCTCTGGCAATATCATGGTGTGAGGTTTCTTCTAAGGATTAGATGCACCACAGCATAGCAGATAACTGTACACAATAGGCTGTTGCTCTGGGTTAGCTCTACTGTTTTAGGCCTTGCAAGTTGATGTAGCCAACTTGCTACACCAAGTTTTGTAGCCAAAATACATCTTTAATACCCGGTCCTTAAAATGAGCAAAAGTCTCCAAGTCTATGAAGTTGCATACAGTCTTTGCCTCCCTCTAAAGGATCTTGAACATATTAGAATTAGGTGCTGCCTCAGTATAGTTGCTTCTTTCTCTTCTGCTTGCTGCCAAGCGTCAAACCAAGATCCAAGCATTGCTGTTAAGCAGTATTACTTTTGAACACTCTACCCAGTCCAAGCCAAACTCCAGGCAGGAATTCCACCAGGATATGCTGCTTACCATAGCTTGTGGTCCTGGCAGCTGACTGACAGAGGTCTTGCCTGCCTGTAATAGTTGTAAATTTCCAGATGTTGCCTCCCACTTCCGGTCTGCTTGTTGTTTTGTTATCTCTTCTTTTCTAACACATCCAACACACTCTGATTTAGCATTTGCTTTTGTAAAGTAAGGGTAGAGTTGGGTTAGGCTGCTTGTCTATATTGTTCTGGAAAATGCCAGGGTGTAGCTCAATTAACCAGGCAACTTGAAGGCCAGGTGTGGATGCTTATGAATGAGGAGTGAGTGAACTGATGAATGAGTCCATCTCTCAAGTTTCTGGGGCTGTAAACTGTTAAAGTCCTTTGGGAAAAGACATGAACTGAATTTTAGGAAAGTGGTGGTGGTGGTGGTAGGAAGTTCTACCTGGCTGAAGCTGGTTTTCCCAAATGCAGATAGCAGTCCCAACTTCACTTCCAATCCTCACATATGGACTACTGTAGACTGATTCCTGATCTAAAATCCTGATCCCCAGTCCACTATGGAACAACACACATTGGGTTCTTCTGTGTCTTTGCTCTAAGCTATAATTGTCTTAACCTTTTTCTTAATTTGATATTTTATACTCTGTTCATTGAAACCTACAACTTACTTATCTTGAACCTCAGATGGATTAGGACTAAGACCTTGCTGATTAATTTAATTGAAAAGGCCACTATTAGTTTTGACCTCAAATAATTAATGACTTTGGTAAAGTATGTGAGCCCAGGAGAACAGAAGAATAGTAAAAAAGGATGGTCTTAGAGAAACAAGTATTATAGGATTTCAGGCAGAGGTGGGTTTCAGCAGGTTCTGACCAGTTCTGGAGAACCGGTAGTGGAAATTTTGAGTAATTCGGAGAACCGGTAAATACCACCTCTGACTGGCCCCGCCCCCATCTATTCTCTGTCTCCCGAGTCCCAACTGATCGGGAGGAAATGGGGATTTTGCAGTAACCTTCCCCTGGAGTGGGGTGGGAATGGACATTTTACAGTCCTTCCCTTGCCATGCCCACCAAGCCACACCCATCAAGCCACACCCACAGAACCAGTAGTAAAAAAAAAATTGAAATCCACCACTGGTTTCAGGTAAATTAGGATTTTCAGACAGGTACTTTTATCAGAGAGACAACTCTCAGTATGCAATTCATGTAAAGCAGTAGGTTATGGAAACTTACATTTGCATTTACTATAATTTGATTAATAATAGAATGATTATTTAATTAGATCCAAATACTGCATAACCTGGCAAGGGACGTTTTGTACTTATATTTCACTTCATTCATTTAAAAAAAAGGGGGGGAGGGGAAGGAGAAAAGTTAAGCATTCTGAAGCTTATTAAAATAATACCTGGCAATCACATCCCACTTCTGGCTAACCTTCCTCCCAACTTACATATTATAAAATATGTAATTAGAAACACAAGGTAAAAAAGGTCATCATACTTTCTGTGAAATGACATTTCCAGTTCTCTTCCTCACCCACTTTAATACATAGTATTCAGTAACAAAAAAAAATTTGCTTAAATCTTGCAAGTGTTACAAATCGTCTCAGTTACAGGAATAAAAAATGTACACTGGGGGAAGGGGGGAGAGAGCCAAATGTTACTTACATAACCATATAGGAACTAAAAAAAAAAGCTAAATGTTAGTTCTACAACTATATAGGAACTAAAAATAGTGTAACTCTGTCACTTTGCATAGGTTTTTTTTTTTTTTAAAAAACCACCGCATTTTAGGAGAACATTTCCAAAATTTCCAACTGCTGAGCCGAACAAATGAAATAGGACGTAAACATCTTACATTTGAACATATAGTTGTATATTTCAGGTTATGTGATATTTATCTTCAAGGAGCTCAATTCATACAGATACTAGAACATCGTTTTCACTTTAGTTAATTCTGGCCACTTTAGTTAATTCAGGGCACTTTTTATTGGCGCAGGACCTCATTTGCTCTGTTGAATAGCTGGAAGATTGTAGGATACCTTTTGATTATGGGAGGGGTTATCTCTGGAAGATTACGGCCATTTGGGGGGATTTTAAGTGAAGGAAAGACAACAGAATGCTTCTAGGGAGCAGTTTGCTATTTCCTCCCGTATCCTCTCACTGCTGGAAATCAAGCTGCTGAAATTGGGTCTAGTTCTCAATGTTTGACAAGAACAGAGCAGGTGTGTAGCTGCAGAAATGTTCCCACAAAAGGATTCTCTAAATGATTTAAGCAACCAAGAAGCAAGTAATACATTGTACAAGAAAATCTTTTAAAGTCAGTGGAACCCAGAGGAAAATCCTTTTGTAACTGCAAATCCTGGAATTAGTCAGATGCTGAGAAACAGCCAAATCTATTCCCTGAACTAATTCTTCCCAGAACTAACCTATGCAGTTCTGTAATTCATATAATAATAGCTGACTAAAGAACAAAATCTCCATATTTAGAAGTATGACCTGCAGGCAATTTAGGAAAGGGGCAAAATCCTTCTGTACACAATGAGTGTTTGGCAGATGCTTGGGTTTACTTGTCATTGAGAAACTAAATACTGTATGTATCTAACTGTAATCTTTCAAGTTGTAGATGAAAATAAAACTACAGAATCTCTACATATGAACAGACGAGGATTTTTAACCTTGCATTGTTCATTATATAATAAAGTTCCACGTTATTTTGTACATAATAGCAATTAATCAAATTATTCTGATGCCCATCAGTAGGAAGCTCAGATGTGTATAGCGCCTCCAGGACAACTAGATAAATGGAAGAGAATGTAACAATTCCTGCTTCTTCCAGCATTTCTGATTTCAGTTAAATACATTTACCTTTTGCTATAATTATATTTGAATTATTAGCTTGGAGAAGCCAGAACAGATATGCTCCTTGATGGTAAATTTGGATCCATGGAGTCATGCGTTCAACTTAGATGAATTCAAAATTCCCTAACTGTAAGTGCTTATCAGAAAACATACAAGATGCAACCAAGTTATACACCACTAAGGTGGTAGAAATAATAAATTTCACAGCCATTCATAGTTATGAGCCAATTGAAATGGATGCCAGTTCTGTACAGAACACCCAAGAGAAATAGACTGTACTGTTTTCATCCATGCCTTAGACAACATGTTCTTGTATCAAATCTGGCACGTGTACTTCCTCACACACAGTTCCTACAACCAATCTAAATTCCTCCATATAATATTTCAAGAATTATCTTTATGATAGTTCTGATGATGCAGGCAGATGCAGAAGGGAAGCCTTTCAGGGATTTTGATGAAACAAAGTAAACATTTCTCCCTGTGTGTTTGTGAATTTGTGTCTGTATGTATGTGTGTTCCAAATTCAAATTCAAACTTTTATTGTCAATGCACAACATGTGTACAATGATTGGATGAGCCTCCCTTACTGCAGCCCCCCCCCCAAACACAAAATATATCTCAATGACTCATAAGTGAAAGAAAACAGCACAAAATATCATGACTTCACTAGATGAAATTGCTAGGACTCGCTGTCTTAACAGGGTAAGGAAAATCCTTATGGATGATTCACACCCTGATCAGCACTTATTTACCCTCCTACCATCAGGCAGGAGATATAGAAGCATAGCCAGTAGAACAAACAGGCTGAAAAATAGGTTCTATCCGTGGGCTGTCAGACTTCTGAATGCAATATAACACCATAACTACTTAGTATGATAGACTTACAGGGCCAGAACAATGTGCAATATGTCTACACTGGTGTAATATAAGATAATGTAATGTTATGCACATATATGTATAAAGGATTGTGTGTCTGTTAGTATGATCTATTGGGTTAGGATTTTTTTCTCATCACCCTTTGTAATGTCTTTTTATCTGCGGCTCTCAAGCCAGCATACCATACCATAATGCAATATGTGAGGATGCTGTTTCAATCACAAAACCCTGCATTCAGGTTTGACTTCCCTGTTCTGCAGTTCTCCCTAGCTGTGGAATGTAATCTTTTGGGGACCACATCAGTGGTGGGTTTCAAAAATTTTTACTACTGGTTCTGTGGGCTTGGGAAAGATACTGTAAAATCTCCATTCTCACCCCACTCCAAGGGAAGGCTATTACAAAATTCCCATTTCCTCCCAATCAGCTGGGACTTGGGAGGCAGAGAATAGATGGAGGTGGGACCAGTCAAAATTTTTACTACCGGTTCTCCAAACTACTCAAAATTTCCCCTACCGGTTCTCCAGAACTGGTCAGAACCTGCAGAAACCCATCTCTGGACTACATTGGTCACCCATTCTCCTTAACCTAAAAAAGAGAATTAAGACACATTTCTTCAATCAAGCCTTTAAATTTGGGGATGATTTGAATAGTGTTTAGCATGAACTTAAAATATGTGCTGATTTTAAATAGATTTATGTGGCTTCTGCTGTATTTTTTGGTTTTTAACATCGTTAAAAGGATATCATTTTTAAATATTTCCTTTTTATCCTGCCTTTATATAACTCAAGGTGGCAAACATACATAATATTCATTCATAATCTGTTAAAAATAGTACTTGGAAATGTAGTGGAAGAATAGGCTAGACATAGACTATTTGCTACCCTCCTGCCACCTGGAAAGGAATGGATCAATTGACGTTTTGTGGTTGATCAAAGGTAGTGGGATTTACATTATTATAGAGTAGAAAATTCCAGGGAACTTAATCTTCAAGGTGCATAATATAGATTAAACATGAGGAACATCAGCTTGTGATAGAATAAAATAAATTTTACAAATCAATATTAAGATGATTTTTTTTATGATTTTTTTTTTTTTTTTGGCTATGTCAGGACCTGAATGTTTAACCACGGGCGATAAGGATAACTATGCAGAAACAAACATTCTTTTTCCATAAGATTATCTTTTTCGTCTACAGATCATAATAATAATAAATTGCTGCAATAAATAAATCCAAACATTAGTATAGCATCTTCTATACAATGAATACATACAACTAATTATTAACCTGAAGGCATTAAATAATTTGCTAGATAAGATAACATCTGTCCCAAAAAAAGTTTTCCTAAGCCAATCAAAAAGGGTAATAATTCAAGGATAAATGCTGATTGTGCAAACTATTCTACAAGCACAAATCATAATAAAGTAATTAGCATCCCATGTGCTCTATGAAGTCATATAAGATAAATGAGTTCAATTAAGGATAATCTATTTCAGCACACTGATTGGGAATACTGAGTTTTTTCCAGTTTACAAGGGGAAAGAAAGCTATTGCCAATGCTTTATGATCCATCTTACTTCTGCACTAACCCCTGAAGCCTCCTGACTTCCACAGCTGATTTGGAGGCCACATAGATTTCCTTTTCCGCTGTTACAATAGGCAGCCCTGGGAACAGCTTGGAATTCTTACTACAGTTATTACCTTGTGGCAAATTCTTTTTAGATCAATCCTTTCCATTGCCAAGTAATATGCAAAGCTTGCTTGTAGTAAGGTTATATTACTATATTATCACAGACAATCTATGCATGAAAATACACTATTTCTGCTATCTCTTGGCAGAAGTTTTTATTCATCACATACGCTACTGTCAACATTGCATTGTGCTGGCAACATGTTTCCCAACTTAATTGGGCTAAATTATCACTTATCACAGGGTAGAACCCTGTGCTATACTGATTTTTTTTCTTACAGCAATGAAACTAGAGTATTTAATCTCATTCACAGAATATCTTTTATCTATTAATTCCTCAGTCCTGTCTACTTCACTAAATCTTTCTGAATTAATAAAACATGGTCTAAAAATCGGGGATTTCAAATTCAATCAAGTTTTTCAGAAATGGCTAAGCTCCTTTGTACTTTGTATGGTCTTTTCCACTATTATTAAAAAGTCTACTTGATATATCAAGATAGCATTTTTCAAAAGAAAAATAACCCTGAATTTAAGACAATTCTTTTCCAAAGGAAAATTATGTGAAAAAACTAATTTCAGACTTTCAAACTCATCTGCCTGTATTAATTACTACATTCTAAGCAAATATAGGATAAATGTAAGATAACAGTACAGTAGGGTTAGGGTTGTTGCCACCTGTCTGGATTTAAAAAAACAACAACTTCCCAAACTAGTCTACGACTCTGAGAATCCCTGAAGGTATCCCAAATAATAACCAAATCCAACCCTGCTTAATTTCCAAACCCAGTTTGGCCAAGTGCTATATGTCTATTTTAAAAGTAAAATGATTTGATAAAACAAAAAGAAAATGTTTTCCTTTCACATAAAGCATGTACTGAAACTTTGAAATATTACTTTCTTAATAAATATTATAAGTAGTCCTCAATTTACAAATATTTGTTTAGCAAAAGTTCAAAGTTAACAATGGAACTGAATAAAGGGAGTTACAACTGCTCCACACAGTTTGCACAGCCGCAGCATCTCCATGATCACAATATTAAAATCTGGGCATTTGGTAACCAGAATGTATTTTTTACAATGGTTGCAGCATCATGATATCATGTGATCGGTATTTGCCACATTCCCAGCTGGCTTCCAACAAACAAAGTCAATGGGAAAAGCCAGATTCACTTAATGTGATTCACTTAACTGCAGAGAGCCGCTTAACAACACTATCAAAAAAGATAATAAAATCAGGCCCGGCTCAGTTAACAACTGCCTTACTTAGCAATGGAAATTCTGTCCCAATTATGGTTGTAAGTTGAGAACTACCTGTATAGCAATATTTTTCCTATTTTTGCAAATTCTCTAAACTTTAAATTTTGAAAAATTAATTTTCAGACTTATCGTTCAAAATTATACCTGAGAGTGCTTTTAAACAATATTTTTATGTACCATCAACCTGTCTTAAGCATGAAATTCTTTAGGGGGCAGTGTAAGCAGCACCATTGTCCAACTGCAATTCTTCAATATTTTTTCATGGATTCTTCTATTATTTATTATACTATAGAAAATCTAACAACAATGGAAAGATGAAAGAGCTGCACAGTATCTTCTTACTGTCTTACTCTAACATGTACGTTTTAGGAGCAGGCACTCTTTCTGTCTATATAATACAAAACTAAGGTACATGTAGTGGTATATGGTAATCTTCCTATTCTTGAATGTGATCTGAAAAAACCTGTTCAATGCTCTCTATAAGAAATTATACATTAAATACCTAAGATAATTCATTCCTTCAATACAGTTTAATGCAAATTGTATTAACCATAGTTTGCCTGTCACTTATCTTTCAAAACTCTTTGTTCCTTATAATTGCTTATGTAGAGGAAAGGAAAGAAGAAAATTTCCAGTAAGAAATTTATCTTTAGTTACAGTATTGCACTTTTATATAGAAATTAGTTCAATGTTTAAAGTCTGGTTATATTTAAATAAAACACCTTCTCTCACACAAGCTATACACAAAGGAAATCAAACTAGGCTCTCTTGAATGTCCCAAAAATATCAGATATATGTTTAGTTGGAATATGGAAGCATCCTTTGCTATGTCCATGTAAAGTCTAAGGACATTTCCCCCCTCAAATGTCTGCCTGTTCATTTCTGTTTAGTCCTCTATGGCCCAAATCAGTATCTACTGAATTTGTCAGTATCTCCTTGTAGTGCTTGAATGGTGCTTAATCCTACCTCAAAATTAGTGTATCATCACTATATTTAACTGTAGAGTGGCGCAGTGATTTTGATTCCCTTTAAGGGGAAGAGTTAATTTGGAGTGCATTTGGGCAGGCACATCATCACTTTTGAAAATTTCTGAAGTAAAAAATCACTCTATGAGGGAGATGGGCAGTTCCTTCATAAATATGATAGCTAACTAGCTAGACCACTCTCTAAGAAATTAGAGAGATGCCAGTAGAACACAATGTGTCCACTCTCATGAGCTGCAAGTCATCCTTTTCTCTTTGAATTTGAATCTACACAGATACAAGACTGTGTACACACTACACAGTCTTACTGAGTTGTATATACAGTATATTACTTTCTAGTCTTTGAACATTTTTTAAAGGAAGATATGAGTGAGATGAAGTATTATGTACCTTTATGGGTAAGCCTTTATCAGGGTTTTTCCAGGGTTCATAACTTTTTTAATTGCTTCACAAGAATAACCGTACCTTCTTTCGATGTATTCCTGAATTTATTTTTAAATTTCCAATTTAAAATATTATAACAAAATTGTATAACAATTTCTCTCATTCACTGAGATAGCTCTTGAGGATTTTTTTTGTATTACCTTTTATTAAAACAGATCATTTTAATATAGTGAATGACATCGTTTTACTATTCAACTGTAAAATAAAAAGAATCCATTGAGCTGAACAGCAGAGCCTATAGTTAATATGAACATCTCTGCTGTGCAAACATTTCTCCATGCCAAATCAAATCATTTGTGTCCTATCTCTTATTCAGTTAAACATCAAGTTGCAACCAAATAGAAGCTTGTTTGAATGCAGGATTTTTTATATATATCAGAAATGCTTATCTTAGCATAGCAAAATACATTATTTTTCCTGTGGTGTAGGGAATAGACCATTATACTGGGCATGAATGAGTGATAATTTACACGTAATACTCCACGTTTTAAATCTGCCCACAATATTTTCTTAAAAGTTTAAAATCTGCCCACATCCCAAAAAAGGATGTGAAATAACACAATTTAAAATCTCTGTTGTTGTTGCTTTTATTGGCTTGCTTGTTGCAGTTATTTTTAACCACAGCTTAGTGTCATGTTCAACCTGGGGATCCTAGCTTTTCCATGGTACATTTCAGCAGTCTCTCCTAACTCTTCATCAAGAGACAGAGGCATGAGATGAGAACAAACAGAAACCATTTCCAGAGAGAAATAGCCGTTCCTTGTGCTTTTCCTAAAGTAGGCTCCTCATTTTGTCTGTCATCAGGTTCTTTTCTGTTGTGACAAACTCTTTACTGCTTGATTAGCTTTGCTGCCTCTTTGCAAAGGAAAAAAATAAAAAGGACTACTGCCATTTACCAACACTGACTGCAGGATTTTGTGTACATCAAAGCAAAAAAGCTTATAAGTACAATTTAATGCTTAAACTGGCTATTATGATTATGATAAGAGTAAAACAAATCTGTCTCAAAGAGAATATTATTGCGTTATTAACCTTTCAAACTTTATAGTGTAGATTCTTAGAACTAACTCGCTTCCTTGCTAGAAATATTGACAATTGCAAGATAGTTATGACCTTACTGAACCAAAATAATTAACACTATAAAAATATTTCATTTGGGTTTAATTATGGGTCATTGGTGATTAAGGTGATAGGTATTTACATGCTATTTCAGAATGATCCATTATTGCAAGCTGCAATAGAAACCTCAAGAGAATCCCAGACAGTAATATGCTAAGAAATAAAAAAGGTCTGGAAAAATGCACTGGCAAACCACTTTCTTACGCCTGCAAGGAAAACTACTTGAATGTATCCATGAGGTTACAAGGAGTCTGACCTGAAACAGACTCAATAGATTTCTTGTAATGCCCACTGGGCTGCAAGAAAGCTTACAGAAAAAAAATATTTCCTTGGGATACTAGAAAAGAATCATAAGATGCATTTCCTTTGAGACGGTAGAAAATACTTTCATGGTAGTCAAAGAAAATAAACATTTGGGATATCAACCAAACTCTGGCATAGAATATAGGAGGATGAGACAAAATCAGATCTTATAGTTTGTTTACTGCAAAAATTCATCCTAAATTGTCCAACATATCACATTTAAAGCGAAGAATAATTTAATATTCTATTCTAATAAGATAAATAGCTTCCTTATTATGAGTTAAGAGCCTGTGTAACTATAAGCTACATGGTAAGCTACCTGTGTAACTATAGTTATACTGGTTGAGAATACTCCTAATTTTCAACCTGTAATTTACAAATCTAGCTGGAATCCTATTAAGACAAACCGTTCAGCTTCAGCACAGTTGCTATTAGAGACACATTTTATTCAAAAATTTGCATTCTCTCAAGCAGCATATACTAGCTGGATCTTATTGTCATGGCAATACCTGAATAAAGCATGCCATCTGAGAAAGCTAATAACAATTTCTCTTTTTAAAATGTATTAAGAATAAACTGGTCTTTTACTTATGTCTTTTCTTAGGAATAGATGCATGTGCAGGTTCTAACAGATGATTCCAGAGGGCAAGAAAAGCAAGTAGTAACCTCCACCTTAAGAAGTACATACAAAAGTACCCTCCCCCCACCCAAATAGACAGTAGAGTTCCTTAAGAATCTGTCCAAGGCCTTTTCTTTATACAGTACTTAATCTGAAAAGATTTTGACATGTAATGTACAAAGTAATCATTGCTAACAGTCTTGCTGAATTTTTTTTTTTTTTGCTACTTTGAACTAGCAACACAGTCTTTGGTTCAACACAACATACTTTTTGCTATTCTGACCCAGTTTCTTTCTTTCTTTGTAAAGTAAAATTATCTAGCATTACAGATAGTCTTCAACTTATGACCGTAATTGAGCCTGCTATTTTGGTTGTAAATTGTGACAGTCATTAAATGGGTCACTAGGGAACTGCATCTGATTTTAAGGTCTTTTTTACAGTGGTCATTAAGTGAACATCATAGTTGTAAGGGCAGTGGTCATAAAGTGAAGGTGTCAGTTGTTAAATGAATCTATTGTTTGCTAAGAGGCATTTTTTACTAGAATCTGGAAGCAAATGTTGGTGTCTGGCAAAAACATGTTAAAACATGGTCATCTGACTACAGACCAAATGACAAGGCCCCAAATGCTGCATCAAGGGGAGAGTTTCATTGAAATTTTGAATCGGGATTTTAAATTGCTTCTTCAGGGTCCGTTGTAACTTTGAATGGTTGGTAAGAAACTGGTTGTAAGTCGAGGATTGCTTAATTAGGAGCCTGGATAGCTCAGGAGACTAAAAGCTTTGTGATTAACACCAGCTGTTTGCAATTACTGTAAGTTTGAATCTCACCAGGCTCAAGGTTGACTCAGCCTTCCATCCTTTCTAAGGTAGGTAAATTGAGGACCCAGTTTGTGGGGGCAATAAGCTGACTTTGTATAAAATATACAAAAGTATGAAGGCTATTGCTTAACGCATTGTAAGCCGCCCTGAGTCTCCGCAGAAGGGTGACATATAAATCTAATTTAAAACTAAAAAAAAAATACAACAAGACATTTTACCTGGAGAATGTACCTAGAAGGACTCTGAAAATAGTAATAATGCCAAATCATAAGTTTCTAAGTCAATGTTGAGACTGAAAACAGAAACCAGACAATGCAGAAACAAAAATTAACTTCAATTTTTAATATTATTCTTATCTTTGCCAGTGTTTTGTATAATGAAATGAAATGGCAGTTATCATCCCACCTATGACCTAGAAAGTATCCTTTGAATACAGATGCTTGCTATTCTTTCTGACTTAGTCAAACCAAACTAATCATAAAAGACATTTTAAAAATTAAAAAAAAACCCCACCAGAAATTGTATTTAAAATTCTCTCCTAAAATATCTTAAACTTGTTTCCTTAGTAGAAAAAGCCACAAAGAACTGATACAAAATTTATTTATTTTATTTTATTTTATTTTATTTTATTTTATTTTATTTGTCAACCATATATAAGATAACAGATAAAAGTGTAAACATGATTATGAATACATGAATAAAAAGGGACATAGGACAGGGACGGTAGGCACGTTAGTGCGCTTATGCACACCTCTTACAGACCTCTTAGGAATGGGGTGAGGTTAACAGTAGACAGTCTAAGGTTAAAGTTTTGGAGGTTTGGAGAAGAAACCACAGAGTCAGGTAGTGAGTTCCAGGCACTGACCACTCTGTTGCTCAAGTCATATTTTCTGCAATCAAGATTGGAGCAGTTTACCTTAAGTTTGTATCTATTGTGTGCTAGTGTATTGTTGTGGCTGAAGCTGAAGTAGTCATTGACAGGTAAGACATTGTAGCAGATAATTTTATGTACTACGCTTAGATTAGACCAAAGGTGGTGTAGTTCTAAGTTGTCTAAGACCAAAATTTCAAATCTGGTGGCATAAGGTATTCTATTGCGAGCAGAGTGGAGGAGTCTTCTCATTAAATAGTATAGTATAGTATAGCATAGTATAGCATAGCATAGCATAGCATAGCATAGCATAGCATAGCATAGCATAGCATAGCATAGCATAGCATAGCATAGCATAGCATAGCATAGCATAGCATAGCATAGCATAGCATAGCATAGCATACAATACTATACTATACTATACTATACTATACTATACTATACTATACTATACTATACTATACTATACTAATCATAAACATTATAATTCTATAATGAATTTTTTAACGAAAACATCTATTATAAACTTTGTGTGTAGATTTTATTTCTTCACTCCCTGTGTGAGGGGAGAGGAATCACCATGCAAATATCATTGAGGATTTGTAAACAAATTTTCTCAAGAATGTAAATATTGTATTGCCTTATGTGCGCACACATGCATGTGTTGAAAATTCTCCACAGCTGTAATTTGCAGACAAACGCCTTTGTTTGAAAAGTTTACAAGACATACATATGTAATGCTTACCATGGTTATGAACTTCTGGTTTAGTTAAACTTTTGTTCGGGATTTAATTCAGAAGACGAAGTGGCAAAAAGGAAAGAAAGAATTTTTTCCCATGAAGTTTATTGCCCTAAGATGTACTAGAAAATCAGCAACCAGGATGATATTCCGAACAAGACAGCCCCACAGAAAAAGAAAGCAATAGTAGCTGCAAGGCTATATCATATGTAACTAAGTTAAGGTTGAAACAAACATTTATGACCCCTAATTGTGCATTTATTTGCAAAACTGATTGGTCGTACATAAGGGACTTTGTGGCCAAGAAGATACGCGACCTTTAAAAGCGTGTTTTGTAAAAGCAAACAAAATACTAACAGATTCCAGTTATTTAAAGTGCAGAATAACCCATAAAACAAAATTTTTATGTAGAGATATTATTATTTCCAGAGTAGTTTCCAGCATGAATTTTCACTGGCATATTTTTGCTATATAAATTAAGAAAAATATAATGTCTTAAAAGCTCCCTGTGATGATGCTGGTTAGGGATTATGGGAGCTGTACATCATGACAGTGACTCCTAATGATTGCCTTGCAACCTATTTTTTCAAAGGAAGTGACTTACTAAAAGAAACACATGTTCAGGAACATTACCACACTCTAAAACTACAAGAGTTGAATGAATATCTCTCCCCACCTTCCCACCCCTGCACAAAAGAAGACTCCCTTTTATACCAGGCATGTCATAGATCTGAAACTAAGTATGGTATGTGCCTACAGTTTTTTCCCCCAATCTATCAAGCTTATTGTGCTTTACCTAACATTTCTGTTTTGTGGACGGCTATCCTAAGTATCAGTCACAGTATTTAGAACAAGCTTTCAAGATTCCAAATATGCTCAATAAGCTAAATTGTTGGAGACTTCTATTACAGAAAATGATGCACTTTCTGTCCACCTTACAAAAGATACGATATGAAGCTCGTTGAGAGTAAGTGTATTACTGATTGTGTAGTGAAAAATTGCAGCTCACTTTTACCCTAAAGAGATGTTGTTTTTATTTCCAGCGTGAAACGAAAGAAAGAAAGCAATAATCTGTTATTTCCCCAAATCCAAGGTAATGAATCGATTTTCTGTTCTTTTTGTAAAAAAACTTTCTGCTGCATCCTTCTGTTAACATATTGATTATGTGATTATTATTACTATAGTTTTTGGTGATGCGGTGGGACAGTGGTAAAGTTGCTGGGCTTGGCAGCTAGAAAGCTGGCACTTTGGTTCAAGACCCGAACTCCATGCAACGGGGTGAACTCCCTTTACCTGCCCCAACTCCTGCCCACCTAGCAACAAAAGCATACAAATTCAAGTGGATCAATAGGTACCACTTTGGTGGGAAGGTAACAGCGCTCCGTGATGTCATGCCAGACACATGACCGTGGAAATATTTTCTGACAATGCTGGCTCAACGGCCTTGAAATGGAGAGGAGCACTGCTCCCTATAGCCAGCAATGACTAACAGAGTAAAATCCACAGGGAATCCTTTACTTTTTACTTTATTACTATAGTTTACATTATATTGTCATTTTCTTAGAACCATGTGTTCCTGATGAATTACTAATGCTACTACTAGGATTGTGCAGTACTTTGAATCTAGTCTCCAAAAATTGCTTCAGAGGAGGCATGAATACATTTTTCCACAACACCTTAAAGTAGCTGTGCCAAAACTGTGCAACAACCACAAAGCACAGCCACATGGACCAGTTTAAAGATGCAACTTTTGTAAGGTGCTATATCTGTGTTTTCACCCACTCTGAAATATTGTACCTTTTGGACACTGAATCTGGAGTGCAGCAGAGGCCTAACTAATACAATGATCACAACCCATCTCTTTTTATGGCCTAACTGTAGTGTTGCTGGACACTACATGCATATAATTGTACTATGAATAAAATAAAGCTACAAATCAGCAAAATATTTTCTTATTCTTGAATGCTCTTATTCTGGATTCCAACCAACTTTGAATAGAAGCCTTTGGAATATAAATCTTAGGCTCCTTAGAGGAAATGTCCTTAAAGTAATAATACATTTAATAAGAGTGGCTTCAATGAAAAATACAGTTTGGAATTTATTACATCTCCTGCTGAGTTTTACAAGAGAGGGATGAAAATTATGAAATATCATTAAATTGGAAAGGGAAATGGTCTCTTCATTTAGACTGTAATTCTATATTCAGATACTTGTCAATGAAACAATTCTTTTAAAATTGGATTTTTTAGTAGAGGTATACCTTGGAGGTATTGCAGGTTTTGTTCCAGACCATCACAATGAACCAAATATTGCAATAAAAACAATCACACAAATTGTTGGGTTTTACAGGAACACAAAAATTACTCTTACACTATATTGTAGTTTATTAATTATGCAGCAGCATTATGTGAAAACAAAAACAAAGAAACAACCTTAATAAAAATATAGTGCATTGCTAAAAAAAAAAGTGCTAATCACCATCTGAACTTTCAGTGAATTGTCATCTTTTTGCTACTAGAGGGTCTTGTAAAAAAACAGTATTTGTGAAGCTCAATAAAATGAAGAACAGTTGTCCTTGACTTCCAACTGACTTCTAACCATTCAAAGTTACGAGGGCACGGACTTCCGGGTGGGACTCCGTCGTCGCCGGGCGGCTCCTGTGTAGCTGCCGGCTTCAGCGTGCGTTAGAGCCGCTAAACAGCTGTTTAGCGGCTCGGAAAATCCCCCTTTTGCTTTAGGAGGGGGCAAGAGCCGGCGAAGCTCAGGTAGAGCCCCAGGGACACCCCCAGGGAATTTTTTTTAGCCCTGGAGGGTGCTCTGTCTGAGGGCTCCCTATCCTCTTTGCTGAAGCTCCGCGCGCCGAGGGACCTCTGTCAGCAGCAGAGCGAGACGACTGGAGCCTTCCCACCCCTTCAAGAAACATCTTGTAACGGCTAACTGGTGAGAAAAATTTTTTAAAGGGGAAACTTTGCAAAAAAGAAGTTTTAAGGCTTGCTGAGACTCAAAGGAAAAAAAGTGGCAGTTTAAAATTTGGAGCGGAAGCGAAGGAAAATGGCGCTTGGCTGAAAAAAGCAGAAACGAAAGTAGAAACTGAAACTGATAATTAACAACTTTAGCCTGCCTGGTGTTAATTCAAAAGACTTTAAATATTTCAAAGTGGAAATTAATTTTGGCTGTTCCCCCTTCCTGCAAAACTGGGGAGAAAGACTGGATTTTTAGGGAAGGGAGGAAGATTTTCTTTTTTTAAGAAATTAAGGTGTTCTCCGGGCATGGCTTCAAAGAAAACTGGTGGGGATTCCCCTCCTCACCAGACAAAGGAATTACCAGCCAAACCAATGGCTCAATCTCAGAGTATAATGCAAGGAGGAGGGAATGAGGATTTGAAAGCTTTTATGGCCAACTTAACAGCAACTCTTGCTAATCAGATTAAAGATTTGAATGTGAAGATTGAAAATAACCAAAATGAAATGAAGCAGTTTGTAAAGGAAAAAAGTGATAAGCTTAATCAGAATGTAACTACAGTGGTAACGGCTCTCACTGATGCCCTGGTGGTGGTTGAAAAAAAAGTGGATGACCTAAATTTAGATGTGCAAAAGAATAAAAAAGATGCAGAGGAGAAATTTTTTAAGGTGGATCTGAGGAACCAAAAGATGGAGGATGAAATTACCATGCTACAATTTCGAAATATGGAGTTTGCCATAAGACTAAGGGTCTGAGGGAAAATAACAGACAGGACTTGAGGGCTGCTTGTGTGGATATTTTGGCCAAAATCTCAAAATTGGAACCTGAGTTAATTGAGAAAAGAATTGACAAGATTTACAGGGTTAATTCTCGAGTAGCGAGACAGAGGAATTTGCCCAGAGATGTTGTGATTTATTTTACTGACAGAACGCTGAGAAATAATATTTTGCAAAGTTCTTTTCATACCAGTATTCAGGTGGAGGGCAATCAAATTGGAGTTTTTAAAGAGCTACCACCTAAAATGTTAAGAGATCAGAGAGATTATGGTTTTTTGGCGAATGAATTGAAAAGGAGACAGATCCCATTCAGATGGGATGCACCAGTTGGAATTATTTTGAGATATGAGGATGTTAGATACCGTTTGAATTCGTTGGCAAAAGCAGAACATTTTTTTCACAATATTCTTAAAAGATCTCCAACACCACCATGCTCATCCACTTTGTTATCAGTTGAAGGAGCCTTTCAATACAAGGATTTTGAGGAAGAGACATTAGAACCTTCAAAGGAACAAGAACGAGCTGAAGGCGGTTTATCGGAGGATTTCTTTATCGGCCTCCCAGAGCCAAGAATAAAACATCCCAGAGCCACAAGAGAGGTGGATCCGGACCTTGAATTGATGATGCAAGAACCAAAAGATCAACGTGTAACCCGGGCAGCCGAAAAGCAGAGACAAGAGAAGCAAAAACAACAGATGCCACAAGAAGTGAAAGGGATGAATGGGGCACAAAAATCTGAAGCAGTGGGAGCGGCAAGACCTAAGACTTCTGTTGTTGAACAAAGTCTTAGACAAGTCCTTGGCAAGCTTCGTGAATCTTCAGATGGCAGTTAGATTTTTATCGTGGAATGTGAACGGTTTGAATTCCCCACAGAAAAGAAGGAAAATATTTCATTATTTGAATCAATATAAAAATGAGATTGTTTGCCTCCAAGAAACTCATATTAGAACCCAGGACCAGAAATATTTGACAAATTCAAAATTTGGAGTACACTTTATTTCTTCTAACTTGGCAAAAAGGAATGGACTAGTGTTGTATATTTCCAAAAGAATACCAGCTAAACTTGTAGAATCGGATGATCAAGGAAGATATATTGCGGTTGAAATAAATGTACAGAATGTCCAGTTTCTTTTGATAGGAATCTATGCCCCTAACCAGCAGCAAGAAACTTTTTATAAATTACTACATAGTAAAATATTGCAATGGAATTATAAATCTTTATTGATAATGGGAGATTGGAATGGAGTGATTGATGTAAATTTTGATAAGAAGACATTGGCTAAGAAGGGGAATAAACTACCACAGACTTTTTTTGCATTGAAAGAAGAATTACAACTGAAGGACGTATGGAGAATATATCATCCGAAGGAACAGGATTTTACTTTTTTCTCTGATAGACATCAGTCCTTTTCTAGAATTGATTTTATACTGGCTTCGACTGATTTATTTGCTAATATGACTAAGACTAAGATTTTCCCAAGAACTCTGTCTGATCATAGCCCTGTATGGATGGAAATGGATTTTGGCAAGAGGGAGAGAAGATCCTGGAGACTTAATGAGAATTTATTTAGATATGAGAAGAATATAGAGGATCTTAAAAAACATTCGAAGGAATTTTTTCAGTTGAACTTGAATAAAAGTACATCTATTGAAGTTGTCTGGGATGCAAGTAAGGCTTATATGAGAGGTGTATTGATTTATATGAACTCTAAGCAAAGGACAATTCGACAAAAGAAAAGAATAGAATTGGAGGCTGAAATAAAGGCAAAAGAACAATTGCATATAAAAAATCCGACTGATCAGAAATTACAGCAAACTATAAAACTTTTGAAAGAACAATTTCAAATATTGATAGCTGATCAGACGGCGACTAATTTACAATTTGCTAGACATAATACTTTTTGTAATGCCAACAAACCGGGCAGATGGTTAGCATATACTTTAAAAAAGAAACAAAGTTCTCGTGTAATAGAATCTATTGAATACCAAGGTAAACAGGCTTTTCAACAGATGTCAATTCATCAAGCTTTTTTAGACTATTATTCTAATTTATATCGTAAAGATAATATTCAAGAGGATCTTATTGATAAATATCTTGGAAAGATGAGAGTTACAAAAATTTCATCGGAACAAAGAGAAAGACTTAATTGTTCAATAACCTCTGAAGAGATCTTGTTTGCAATTAAACAACTGAAAACAGCTAAAGCTCCTGGGACAGATGGTTTGACAGCAGTATACTATAAGAACTTACAATCAGAGTTGGTAGAGCATCTTAAGGACTTATTTTGTAGTATACAAAATAAGTCCTTAAGATGGACTTAAGATGGACTTAAGATACAAAACCGCTTTTATTTCACTTATACCAAAGGAAGACGGCTCTTCAAAACCAGAAAATTTTAGACCAATATCTCTCCTGAATACGGACTACAAAATTTTTGCTAAAGTTCTGGCCAACAGACTGATGCCAGTTATTCAAGAGGTGATTCACAGTGATCAAGCAGGTTTCATTGAGGGGAGATATATGAAGGACAACGTGCGGCAAGTTATAGATTTATTGGAATATCTTGAGAAGAGTAAACAGATCCCTGCGGCGCTGGTATTTTTGGATGCGGAGAAAGCCTTTGATCGAGTCAATTGGGATTTTTTATTAAAGACTTTGTATAAAATGGACTTTGGAGATCAGTTCGTACAAGCAATTGAGGCAATCTACCAAGAACAGACAGCACAAATGGTTATTAATGGAAGTTTAACTACTAATTTTCAGATACAGAAAGGAACTAGACAAGGTTGCCCGTTATCTCCATTGCTGTTTATTCTAACTTTAGAAGTTTTGTTGAATTCTTTAAGGGACTCGAATAAATTGAGCGGAATTGTTGTAAAGCAAAAAGACTATCGGACGAAAGCATTCGCAGACGATCTGGTTGTAACCCTAACACAACCTTTGGAATCAATCATCCAGATGAAAAAAATTATTGATGATTATGGTTTGGTCTCAGGTTTTAGACTAAACCAGAAAAAGACTAAGATGATAGTTAAGAATATGTCGGAACCACAAAGGATTGAATTGGAAAGGGTGGCAGGCTTTGAAATAGCTACAAAGGTGAAATATCTAGGAGTTCAGGTTGCAGCGTCTAATATGAAACTTTTTCAAAATAATTATGAGGTTTTGTGGCATAAGATACAAAAGGATCTTGAAATATGGAAGAAACTGCAACTATCTTTACTTGGAAGAATAGCAGCTATTAAGATGAACGTTCTACCTAGATTTCTGTTTTTATTTCAAATGATACCAGTGCTTAAAAGGGACAAAATACTGGCTGAATGGCAGTCAGGTTTAAATAAATTTATTTGGAATCAGAAAAAGCCAAGAGTTAAGTTTAAAATCATGCAAGATGTTCGTGAAAGAGGTGGCCTTAAAGCTCCAAACCTACTCTTATATTACGAAGCTACAGTGTTGACACAAGTGAGTGATTGGTTTGGAATAACGAAAAATGATATTTTGAACTTAGAAGGCCACGATTTGGACTTTGGTTGGCATGCATACTTGTTTTACGAGGATAAGTTGGATAATGTTTTTAAAAGTCACATATTGAGACGGGCCTTGATGAGAGTTTGGAAGAAGCACCAGTTTCAGTTGGATTACAAAATACCTTTGTGGTTGGATCTTGGGCAGATTATGCCAAATATAAAGTCACTCGGGGGGTTGTTATATAAAGAGATACTCTTTAATGATGGGGGCAGATGGAACTTGAAATTTTTAAAACTCTGTTGGAAGATGGGAAGAACTTAACTTGGTTGCAGTATTCTCAACTTCAATCGAGATGGAGAGAAGATCAGAAAATTGGATTAATGCTACATGAAGAAGATTTGGTGATTCAGATGAAACAGAAAGGACCGATGCATATTAAGAGGGTGTATAATTTATTGCTAGAAAGAGATTCAGAGAGTGAATTAGTTAAGGATTGTATGATAAAATGGGCACAGAATTTTGCAGAACCAGTGATGTTAGAAACTTGGGAAAAGATATGGGTCCAGAATGTTAAATTTACGCAGGCACAGAATCTGAGGGAAAATTTTTATAAGATGTTTTATAGATGGCATTTAGATCCTAAGAAATTATCATGTATGTATCCAAATGTTCAACCTAAATGTTGGAGGTGTGATTGTTTGGATGCTACATATTTTCATATCTGGTGGACTTGTAGGAAAGTGAAAGCTTTCTGGATTAAACTCTGGTGGGTTATGCAGAATGTTTTGAAAAAGAAGCTTCAATTTTCTCCGCAATTGTTTTTGTTGGGTATAGTTAAGGATTGCTCACCGAATGAAACAAGATTGATTTTATACATGATTACCGCAGCTAGGTTATTGATTGGACAATATTGGAAAAAAGATAGTGTACCTACCATAGAAGAGTGGACTCTGAAGATGGCTAATTTCGCGGAAATGGCAAAGATTTCTGCATATTTAAAAGATAGGACCCATGAAGTTTTTGTTCGGGACTGGAAGAAATGGGTGGATTATGTGCAGAATAAATATCAAATTAAGAAGTATCAGTTAGTATTTGATTGATGACATTAATAAGTATTAAATTAAGAATTTTTGGTTAGCTTTTTGATAGAGCTTGAAGAAATAAAGGATCATTTTTATTGTTAATACTATGTTAAATATATATTATATTGTTTTCTAGATATTAACTTGATATAAATTTAAATACTTTGCTCATACTGCTGTCTTTAATAAAAAGAAGGGGGAAAATTTTTTTATATATGTGTAGTTTTAAGGGGGCATTTATAAATTTCACAAACTTTATTTGTTTAATTTGTTTTCTCATTACCAGTTAGAATTGTGGATTAATTTTATCTTTGTTAGAGTTATGATATATATTGTGGATCTCACCTATATCTAATGTTTAATAAGGATTGATATATACTTATGATTTGTATGTAATGGAAGTCAGGGGGGGGAGGGCTGGGGGGGAAAGGGGGGGAGGGGGTAACTGTGGGGTTAAAATTGTACTGTAAAACTTTTTCAATAAAAAAAAAAAGTTACGAGGGCACTGAAAAAAGTGACTTGATTGGTCCTTGCAATTACAACCATTGCAGCATTCCCATGGTCACATGACCAAAATTTGGTAGCTTGGCAACCAGCATATAGATCATGTAGGAAATTTTGGGCTCAATTGTGGTCATAAGTTGAAGAGTACCTGTATTTTCTTTTCACCCGCAAGGGGTACTTGCTCAATACATCTTTACAGTACAGCCACCACAGATTAACATGGCTGTCTTCCTACAATGTCTACAACAGATGATACAATAATAAATACGTTTCCAATTAACAAACTCTACACATCTGATGAAATGAATTACAGCTTATACTTTTTAATAAAAATGTATTTGTTGGAAAACTGGCCACCAGCTCCTGATTGCATGCATTATCCGTTAGAATCTTTATACTAATTTTTGACACATGATTATGTAGACTAATTTTAGACAGCCTATTCCTCCTCTAGCTATATTTCCTTTCTATTATGTAACATTCTTCTACACATGCTTCACTCGCGTGGATGATGAGAACAATATCTTCTACAAGTGTACAAATACAGCATTATACCTGTTTCAGTTTATAAACCAAACAATGATGATGGATGCCTTTTCTTTCCTCATCCAGGATACATTTCGTATTCCATCAGTCAATCCAAGGGTACAGATTGAATCAGTGGGATAAGAAAAGGAGCTACTTGATCTTTCCAAGTGAAAATGATTGAGGCTGATATAGTGAACTGCAATAGCACGGCTGAACTCCCATTAATGTAAATCTCTTTCCACAGTCTATTCCTGGCCTGTAGCCAGGAGGTCTCTAGGAACTCTAGTTCGGCAACAGTAATAAATATCAATTTTCCTGATTTGCAAATATAGGTTAGCAAATCACATTGTAAATTACAAGTCCAAATATAGTTTTCCTTTTCCCTACCTGTTCTTTGAGCCAGAACTTTAAGCTACAAACTGCAAGGGTTATATCCTGGCCTCCTTTTAGCGAGAAATCTTTCATACTCCAGTTAAAATACAGCTAACCGCACCAGTAGTGGGTTTCCAAAATTTTTACTACCGGTTCTGTGGGTGTGGCATGGTGGGTATGGCATGGCTTGGTGGGTATGGCTTGGTAGGCGTGGCAGGGGAAGGATATTGTAAAATCTCTATTCCCACCCCACTCCAGGGGAAGGTTACTGCAAAATCCCATTTCCTCCTGATCAGCTGGGACTTGGGAGGCAGGGAATTGGGGGCGGGGCGCGCAGGGCCAGTCAGAATTTAACTACCGGTTCTCTGAATTACTCAAAATTTTCACTACTGGTTCTCCAGAACTGGTCAGAACCTGCTGAAACCCACCTCTGAACAGCACCTAATCACAGCTGAGGAGGTTGTATGTTTTGGACAGCTGCCTAGTTGTAACTGGAGGTTGACAAGTGGTTTTAAAAAGATAAATATATAAATACATCAGAAAAAGGAGAAGAAATCTACAGATAGTATTCACTACAAAATCAGAATTTGATTCAGCCTAATAGTTATTTGGTTCATTTGTCCCCCAATTTAAACCGTGGCAAAGAGTGGCAACTAAACTAACATTACTGGCTCTGCACCCTTGAACATTTTGGTAGTTTCTCCATTGCTACTTCATCAACTAGTATCAGAGATGTTTATTCCTTTTTCTGTCTCTTGCAGATTCCACCCCCTTCCCCAAGGTTATATACCTGTATTATGTATCACTTTGTAATCAGGCCTATTTATTATTCCAACTTTGGCCTTGTATTCTCATTAGGCTAACACTGATCCACCAGCACCTTTCAACACTACTTTTCAGAACTAGTAAATGAGTAGATCTTATTAATTTTTCAGCAGTATAATAACAAAGTTAGGGTTGCACATATGTCATTCACTAGCCAAGGTGAATAACCTTTGACTGCCAGTCCACATTAAACCCAGCAATTCTGCAGATCAGGAACACATTTGCCTTTCAATTAGCTTGTTGCATTTGGTAATATGATAACTTGGGTGGCGCACTGTGATGAGTTAAAACAGCCAAAGCTTTCCAATCAAATCTTGACTCATGGAATTTCAAGATTGTTTTAAACCTGCAAAGATATGGAGGTTTTCTACTGCTCAACAAAAAGCAAGAGAAATCAGCATTTCCCTGGGGGCATATTGCATTCCCAGCCCTCTTACAATTTTATTCTTAGACTAAGCTATCAAAACATAAACTGATTAGAATGCTACTTCAATGAACAATATTAGACAAGTTACAGTATACTCAAATCAGTATACTACAGTATACTACAGTATACTATAAATCATCAAATTGCAGCGGCTATATGGAGGAATTTATCTTCTTCAACTAGCAGATTCAAGATGGCAAAACATAATTACATGCATACCTTACCATGTTACTATATCATGCTGCATTGTAAATACTGGAGAACAAGATTAAATAACTTTTTGCTGGTGTCCTTTGCTTGAGGAAAGTGGCAGGAATTCTCGGCATGCATGCAATACTCTAAAGGATTGAATTGTCAAATATGCTTTTCCACTCTACAGGTTACAATGGGAGAAAAAAATCATTGAGATGATTTTTATCATTAGGTCAATTGTGAGGAGAAAGAGTTCTTCTTCTCGTTCTTATCTGTTGTGTTCTGTGATGAAACGTATGTCTTGCTTGGAAGAACCTCCCTTTATACAGAGAAGCCATATTAGTGTATTGCAGCAAAAGCAACAGAATCTTGTGGCATTTTAAAGGCTCACAAATTCATTCTGAAATATGCTTTTGAGGAGTACCACCCACTTCCTAAGATATATTTATGTTTGGAAACTATCCACACATTTTTGTACTACAAGAAAACACTTTTAAAAATCATTGCCCAAGAGCAATTATTTTTCTAGTTTAATTTTTCCAAAATTGTTATTTTCTTGTTGTTTGAATTCTTTTAAGCTTCCTAGGTCTTTTCCATTCTACTGCTTAAATCTCACACTCACACCAGTTTATCCATGATTACAGCCCCTATGCCAATTGCAGGTAAAAAGCCTGTGACATTTGTCTCTGAATACTCAGTCTGATATTACATCTGTCATCAAAAGAATGTAATCCTGTGAATAACCTGGAACAGTAAGAACTAAAACTCAGCACTGGTTCACTGAATTTGGGAAGCTTAGTTATAACCAAACTGAATAATAATATATTTTAAGTTAGCATCCTTGACCTTCAGTTCTAATAGTAATAACAATAGGTGTAATAAAACAGAGTTGATTGACTATAGATCTGAATCTAGTGGAAGATCGCTAAGTCCTTTGACATTAAATCAGGAAGAATTTCTGTCTTGTAATTTTTTAACAACAGTAGTAACAAAATGAAACATTTTCTAGATGACAAAACATTTTATAGATAAGTATACACAGTTAACTTATTGTAATGTACTAGAATTTTCTCAAGGAGATTATAAAATAAAATCAAGAGATTTAACAACAGAAACATATGTGTGTCAGTTGTTCTCTTCTATACAATTACATTAAGGTTTAAAGTGAATAAAGGATTTTATGGTTTTGAACAATGTAAAAATGAGTTTGAAATAGAATTATGTACAAATAATGAAATTGTTATTGCTAATATGCATAAGCTTTTGTTAAAATATGCCTGCAATATACAAATCAATGAGAAAATATGTGGTTGAAAGGATGGAAATTTACATTATGTTTTAGTTTTAAACAAACATTTTATTTTATAAAATGATATATCATTGCTTTGTGTATTTATATTGGTATTTGTCACCAGAAAAATTGCCTAGAATGTATAAAGGTATTTCAAAGCTACATTAGAAATATAAACATAAAGAGATGTTTATCATGTATGTGGATATATTTAAAAAAACCATCTGGATACAAATAAACACACTGTTAGAAGATTTTAAGGCCATGCAAAAAAAGAAGCAGCCATGGAACTTTACTGTAGCAAGATTATTGTGTGTATCAAAAGTGGAAAAATTTGACACTACCCACTATAAAGGAATGGTTGGTAAAGATGATCAGAGGTGGCTAAACTTACTTCCTTGATTAGAAAAAAGTTATCTTTATGATTGACTGGAAACTCCTTATAGATTTTTTGCATGAAACAAACAAAACAAAAATACTTATGAGTTCTGGTTTTGATGATTAGAAAAAAAAGATAACAGAAAAAATGAGCTTCTTTTGTAATCATAGTAAGAGATAAATTTATAATCATATTTGCTGCACAGGAAATTGGAAGCTTCTTTCTATTTCTTTTTAACTTTTCTTTCTGTACGTTTTTCTTTTTTCTTTTCTGTATTTCTTTATTCTATATTAGTTTATACTAATTTTTATGTTTTCTTTAAAAGTTTTATGTTTTCTTTAAAAGTTTAAAAGTTTAAAAACCCCCTCCAACCGGAGTAATAAATTGATACTTCTCCCCGAAACATAAAGAAGAATATAAAGAAACTACTGAAATGAAAAAACTTGCAGTAACCATTGGTATATTTTTTGTTTATAGGTAACAATTTGCTGGTTTACAAATTAATTTCTAGATTAGAGACATCAGTCTGCAGAGAACAGGAAGAACATGTGGTAAAAGTTGACATAAATGGCACTTGTGGCATACTGGCCAGTAAGTGAAAAACTAACCAGCTAGGAATGTTGCAGGTGGCATAGGTATCACAAAAATCATTAACCCAGTTGATATATTCTCTATCTTATTCAAAATTGTTATGTGAAAGCCTCAAATATCAGTACAGTTAAATTGCGGTTATGAATAAATGTATAAAGAATACTTCTGGTGATGTTAAGAGGTATCCTGTTTGATGACATGAATTTCTTGGTATTTTATGACACAAAATGTTGTGTCATTGGCTAGGACACCACTAGGATTTTCAGTAAATGTTAGATAGATGGTAGATATAGTGAGAAGCATGAATATGAAAAATAATTCAAAAAAGAGCACAGAATCTGGGTTTGATTGAGAAAATGAAATGAATGCACGTTATAAATAAATAGTGAAATAATTTAATTGAAATAATTTAAGAAATAGATGAATATTTGTTTCTTTGTACAATAATGACTAAAGATGGGAAAATGGCTTGAGAAATGTTCAGATATGAGAAGGTATAATAATACAAAGAAAATGATCACAGGAAAACAGGAAAGGCAGAGCATAGCAAGTCAAGTCAAGTGAAAAACATCTAATGGCTGAACTTTTGTACTTCTATGGAGCTCAGATTCTATTCCAACTTTGCTCAGAGCATTTCACTGGATGACTTTGGGTGAGTCATGCTCTCTCAGCACAACCTATTCTAATGAAAATCCAGGATATAAATTTAAAGATAATTGAATGAATGAATCATACCATCAAAATAAGCTACATAAAATATAGGTAAAATATGTATCATATATGTGCATATGTGTATCAACTGATTTTTTAAACCTTACTTTTATGTAACCCCTCAGCAGGTAGTACAGTACAGGTAGTCCTTGACTTACAAGCATTTGTTTAGTGACTGTTCCAAGTTACAATGGCACTGAGAAAAACTGACTTACAAACGGTCTTCATATTTATGACCATCAAGGGACCTTTGAGGTCTTCTAGTCCAACACACTGCTAAGCAGGAGACCCAACACCATTTCAGACAAATGACTTTCTAATCTCTTCTTTAAATACTCCAGTGATGAAGCACCCAGAACTTCTGACAACAAACTGTTGCACTGGTTAATTGTTCTCACTGTAAGGAACTTTCTAGCCAAACCCAAATCCTACAACAGTTCTTCATATGTTTTTGTTTTCAGGCCGTTAATCATCTTAGTTGCTATTCTTTGTACTTTTTCCAAAGTCTCAACATATTTTTTGTAATGTGGCGACTAAAACTGGATGCCATATTCCAGGTGTGGCCTTACTAAGGCTTTATAAAGAATTGTATTAGCTTTTTTGGCTGCTGCCACACACTGCTGGATCATATTTAAGTGATTGTCCACTAGGACTCCAAGGTCCCTCTCACAGCTACTGTTTTTGAGCCCGGTTTCACCTAATCTGTACTTGTACCTTTGTTTTTTTCCTGCCTAAGTGTAAAACCTTGTTTTTCTCCACATTAAATTTCATTTCGTTGGATGGGGCCCATTATTCAAGCCTGTCAAGATCTTTTTGGATCCTGAGCTTGTCTTGTGGGATGTTGGCTATTCCTGCCAGCTTCGTGTCATCTGCAAATTTGATGAGTCTCCCTTCTATTCCCTCATCTAAGTCATTTATGAAGATATTGATTACTGGGCCTAAGACAGAATCCTGTTGTACCCCACTGCTTACTTCCCTCCATGTAGATGTAGTACCATTAAGGACGACTCATTGAGTATGGTTTGACAGGCAGTTACAAATCCATCTGGTGGTGATGCTGTCTATCCCACATTTTTCTAGCTTACCAAGAAGTAGTTTGTAGTCTACATTCGCGTAAAAAAAAATTTCAAATCCCTGAATTCAAAATTCAGTTCAAATCCCACCAGGCTCAAGGTTGATTCAGCCTTCCATCCTTCCGAGGTGGGTAAAAGAAGAACACAAGCTGTTGGGAGCAATATGCTGACTCTGTAAATCACTTAGATGTAAAGCACTATAAAGCAGTATATAAGTCTAAGTGCTATTGCTACTTTGTCGAATACCGTTAAAGATTGTAAAAGTCACGAAATTAGGCATGCCTCACTTAACAACCACCTTGCTTAGAAATAGAAGTTCCAATCCAAATTGTGGCCATAACTTGGGGACTACCCATACAAAAGTTTTACATTGGCTGGAATTAATAGATTTGGTCCTTCATCATTGTTTGGGCAAAAAAGAAAAAAAGCTTTGTTTTCCAGATCAACCTTATTGCCAAAAATATTTCAGATTATACCGTGTTTCCCCCAAAATAAAACTCTGTTTTATATTTTTCTGAACCCTGAAATAAGTGCTTGGCCTTATTTTCAAGGAAGTCTTATTATTTTGGGGCACATGGAGCAAGTCGGGGCTCCTCTTGCCACCTTACCTGATTTCCAGCTCTGTCTCCCTAACCCTAACCAGAGGAAATGGTGGGGACTGGCTGCGCATATGTTTCAATATTTTTGGGGAAGTCTTATTTTTTGGGGAAGGGGGGGCTTATTTTAGGACATGCACTCAAAAGCCTGATAGGGCTTATTATCCAGGGAGGTCTTATTTTCAGGGAAACAGGGTATTTCTATGTGCTGTGTATATTTTGTACAACCTTTGCAATATTTTGGTAAATTAAGCTGTTTAGAAAGACTGTTAATAAAGTAACATAATTATTTTTTATTATATTCCATCTGTGTGCTAGGTATGGAACACAAAAGATTTATGCATTTGGCATTCACCACCTTAGCGGGATGAAATTATTGATTCTACATTTCATTCTATTTCAGCTCCAGTCTGACCCACTTATTATATAATTACATCACTGCACTAAAAAGTATAAGTCACTGGATCATTTGGAAATGCAATTATTCTCAAACTGCACAAAGGGTAACTTTGAAATTTCTGAATAAAACCCAAAAGGCCATGTACATTCAGTTTCCTATGGGAAACCTGGTTAGAAATTTGTAGCAGTCCCCCAGGATGCATACCCAGTAACATATTTTCTGGTCTGTTCTCCAATTAGGTCAGTAATCCTAGAAAAAGTATTTTAGAGGGAATGAGCTAAAAATGTATTTTTATACTTCCCTTTTTAACTTGGAAACATAGCTCAGAATCAAGGAGAAATACAGTTGGGAACTGTCTGTCTTTTTTAAAAAGCAGAACTGTTTTTTGATCTTTACTATTTGACATTTAGGATACCGAGAACAAATTAAGATCTTGCAATCCTTTTCCTTGACCACATGCTTTCTTTCTCTCTAGTATTAAAAGTGCGCAAATTTGGTTTTCATGACTAAATTTAAAATCTCTTTTAAAAAGGGAATGAAATAAAAGAGAAAGATTTGCTTTTAATAGGATTGGAAAATGCACAGAGTCTGCAACAGAAAATAAAATCAGAGGTGCTACTCCATGGCTAGTCAATCACTAGTTTAATTTAAAAGAATAATTTTCTTATGAAAAATATCAAATTCAAAGCAAATATTTGACATGCAGTTCTTGAAGGAAGCCATTAAGGCTGAATTCCATCACTCATCACTCAACAACTATTATATAGAATTTCCCACTGGTGAAATCCAAAATTTTTTACTACCGGTTCTGTGGGTGTTGCTTGGTGTGAAATGGTGGACGTGGTGGACGTGGCAGGGTAAGGATACTGCAAAATCTCCATTTCCACCCCACTCCAGGGAAAGGATACTGCAAAATCCCCATTCCCACCCCACTCTGGGCCAGTCAGAGGTGGTATTTGCTGGTTCTCTGAACTACTCAAAATTTCCGCTACCTGTTCTCCAGAACCTGTCAGAACCTGCTGGATTTCACCTCTGGATTCCCCCCCCCCACACACACATAAAGGCATAATGGACTCCAGTCAGACTTCCAAAATTAAATGGAACTGAAATATCATATCCACATGATATTTCTTCCTACTCCCTCTTGGAGATATTACAAATTGAGCTCCAGTGTCCTTTTCCAAGACGGTTAAACTTATTTCAGTTTAAAAAAAGGTAAAGCCACTGAATGCTATTTCATTCCATCAGAACTACTGAAACACATGTTGACAGGACTCCAATACTAGCAAAACTTTTTATGCAGATAGATTGCTTGTTCCAGATGTCAGTAGACCCGAGTAAAGCCACCAATGTCCTATTTAAAAAAAAACAACCACAGGGAACTCTTTTTCTCAAACTACTATTCCCTGTAAAGAAGTTGCATGTCTGACACTCTAATAGGAAACTGGCGGATTGCAAGACAATATTCTTGAGGGAGCTTTAGGAACAGTAGGACAACTGTATTCCATTACTTCAGCATTTAGCTGAAAAATATAACCTTGCTTTCATAAATCTGAAGGCAGAAATTGATTTAATTCTGAAAAACTGACTTTGGATGAAATTGACTGCGTTCTCCATTGACTGGAATCTTTTCATTTTAATTAACTGGAGTGGGTGGCTATATTAAATCTAATAAATATTAATAATAATAATCTGTCATGAGAACAATACATTGCGGGTCTGATGTGGCTGTCAAGGGCATCCTCCATTTTTCTCTTCTATGTCTTTTCTAAAAATAGTGAAATAGGAATGTATTTTTTTAACTTTAATTTCTATATAAACTTTCCAATGCAAGTCTTGTCAAGATCAGAGTTCCTGTGCAGAATCTCTTGTATGTAGATGACATAGCTTTCCTCTTTACATCTCTAGCCTCAGTTCTTCACTGAAAAGAGAATGGCCTTGTCATCAATCATGTTAACACCAAAGTAATTCTCTCTCCAGAAACCCTGTCATATATTGTAATGTCTGGAAAACCGACAGCATTAACATTAATCAAAAAATGTGTGAGAATTTCTTTCTATGCTTTGACACTAGGAGTGAGCAAGTAAGCACAGTTTCTATGTGGGTCTACAATGTTACAGGTTTTCTTTTCTGTTTGGCTACCCACAAAGGCAGTAAGCAGATCTGGGTAGCCATTACAATCTTTAGTGAGAAGGCCTTGAGCTATGTAATTTATGACCAAAGGAATTACAAATATCACAATGTATCCTCTTTTGAAGTTTCAACCAAAACTCTTTTGGGTTTTTCTAGGAGTGTCTTTCTGTGTATCTACCGTAATTCCTTATTAAGGCTAGAATATGGTCTGGTTTTAATGAAGATCCATATGCAGCACTTAGGCCTCTCTGACTCTAATTTTACATCAGCATAGATAATTATGAAAAAAAACAGAGTTGAACTTTCCATTTGGTATCTGAGTTTGATTGGATTTGAGAGAATATTGACAGAGCTGAAACAGTAGATTTTGGACCTAGATCTACAGAAATATCTAAATGCTAGCCCAATATTTTACAGTCCAGGTTTATTTGGAAAAAACTTTTTCAGCAGCCTCCTACCTTGCCAATATGCTTTGTCCAACACACAGGAGAGCTTTCTCTTTTTAAAATATGCTGGCTTCAATATTATTAGAAGAGATATTTAATGGTATCCCTCTGTAAGAATGCTTCTGCCCTTCTCCATTGGGCAAAGTGGAATGAATTGTTCTTGTATTGCTTCATTTATCTAATTAAAGACTTAATTATGCCTTTATTAACCAATAATAAGAATTCAAAAGACATTTTTCCTTTTAGCTAAAAGGTAAAGGTAAAAGTTCCTCTCGCACATATGTGCTAGTCATTCCTGACTCTAGGGGGTGGTGCTCATATCTCCGTTTTAAAGCCGAAGAGCCAGCATTGTCTGAAGACGTCTCCGTGATCATGTGGCCAGCATGACTAAATGCCAGAGGCTCACAGAACACTGTTACCTTCCCACCAAAGGTGGTCCCTATTTTTCTACTTGGATTTTTTATATGCTTTCAAACTGCTAGGTTTGCAAAAGCTGGGACAAGTCGGGAGCTCACCCCATTACGCTATGCAGGGATTGCACTTTCCTATTAATTTTATCCTTTTAGCTACTAAAGGTTAAATTAATAGGAAAGTGCAATCCCTGCTAGAGTTTGATATGCAATTGTATTATTTTGCTGCATATGAATATTAATGTATAGTTTAAATTTCATTATTTTAAGGTTCAAATTTAAAGCTGAAGAATCACTTGTGCTCATAAATAAATAAATACCTATCTTCCTGCAAAATATTAAGAATCCAAAATTTACTATTGAGTCAATCCAATGTACAAAGGCAATCCAAATATTTATTAAAATAAAATGTATGTTGAAATTTTACAAACATGCATACACATTAATAATAGTGATGTAAGCAGTCATGGCAGGAGGATTTTCCCCGCAAGCAGAAAAAACAGCAGAGACATGCAGGAAATTAAAGCAAGATACTAGAAGAAAATATACAATAAAGGCATTTTTGTATAGAGGAAAGGCAATATAGAAGACAGTCAAAATGGAGGAAAAACAGCAAAAACAAATGAATATAATGATTTGAGAAAAGAATTGCTTGGATTCTCTGAAACAAATAAATTAGCATAGTGTTATTCAGAAAAAACACACTGTATGGAACATAATATCCACAGAATCCTAGTTTCTTCAGAATGATGAATGAAGTGTTATGCTAATGACTTTGACCATTAGATGCATGAATGTGATATTAAAATGCATGTACAAAAGGCTCAGAGTTTGTGTTTCAATGGCATGAAGATTGTTTCATCCTTACTTCCCATCCCTCATGGCCGCCTCCAAGGTGTAAACATTTGTGCTGATATTTTCTTTGAAATTCTAATTAGAGAATAAGTGTACAATATCTGTAGTATGAGCTGCAAAATTAACAGAAGATATTTATCAAATTTGCAGTTTGAGGTAATTAATTTTGTTTTCAGTGATTGGTGAAAACTAATATTTAAGTACATGCAACTATGCTTTACTTGCTTGCTACACAACAGAGAATATTTCAGTTGTAAGTCATATTTAAGTCTCAAGAATTTAGGCAGGATACTTTTAAATACTCTAGGCTTGTATGAATCATGGAAAAATTCCTTCAGTGACATAAGTAAATGTCGGAGAAAGTGAAAAATATTAATAATGATAGCAATATTTCAGCCAAGGACACACATGCAGAGCAGCAGTTCTAAAGCTAGGCCAATTTCCCATCCAGCTATCAAAATGCTTTATTTTTTTTCGAAATAAGAGAAATAATGTTAAGCAAATAAAAAAAATGTGTTATAATAATTTTAAAAACTTAGTGCAAACCCTGCAGATATTTGTCAATTACTTTTATACAGAATGACTTTGGCCGATAAGTGAAACATTGCTTGTTCTGAATTCAGAGGTCATTTCACTATCATTTCTTTTTAAAATACATACTGTCATGAAAAACTTTAAAATGTTATACCATCTTAACTGAAAGGTTCTCCCTTTATCTTAAAATTCTTTAAAATTTAATCTTTCAGACTAAGGGAAATAATGTTCTCCAAAAACAGTAAAATCACCTATGAGTTTACCCATCTTTACAACAATAAAACTGAGAAAGGAGGGCTAGGTTTGTGTGAGTTCAACTATTCAGAGCAGCTTCCAGAATGCTTTTTATAGGCCATGTTTAAAGGCAATTTAAGGAGTTGGAAGGGGAGCTGTCCGGAAACTCGAACCTAATTCTGGATTGCAGCCAATATGGCCTTCACACCATGGCCTTCACACCATGCAACACAGGTATTTTAGCTACTGAAATATTAAATGCATCAATAATAAATAAATAATTTAACACCTTGTATTTGTTTGAGGAATTATTTCCAGGGATCTATATATTTCTTGTAGTTGTGGTAGTCCTTGCACTTCAGCAAGGAGGAGTGCTATGCTGCACAAACAAAATGATCCAGAGAGGAATCTATGTACAAAGTCAAAATCCAAGTTGCCTTTAAGTTCTGTTTCTACGATACATTTTTCTTCAGTACACAAAGGTATCAGAATGAATCAAAATTGACTCTCTTTGTGCATAACTTGCTGCATGTCTGTGGTGTAATGATGCTTTTATTCCACAGTCCCTAAATAATATCTCATATGCTGTGCATTATAATTTTTGCATACACAAATATCTCATCAAATAAAAACAGATGCACTTTCTACCGATGGTCTTTTTGAAACATGGAAACTTAGTGAGTGCATTTTCTTTTGTTTTCCATGAAAGCAAACAATACTTCCATTGTGATCAGGAAAAAAAGGTAGCATTGCCATTTCAGCAGAGATATCTGTACAAAAGCAGCTATTCTGTTTCCACTGTTTCCACTGTTACAGATCTGAAGAGATACCACCACATGTATCGTGGTCATATGATTTAATTCTTATTTAAAGGTAAATGCAAATGTTTAGAATCATGTGATAAATAAACTATAATTTGCTAATTAAGTGCAGGTCACTATGCAATAGGAGGTCTGTTTTATATACTGTTTGGGGTGATGTAGGCAATCAGACTAATTGCTCACAATTATGGGACAATTCAGGTAGGGTATTTGTGAAAAATGAAATACATGCTATAGAATGAAGAATACTTTGAAATAAATGCAATCACTATTTTTTTTCCCCTTTGAAGAATTGTTTTGGGAAAACTCCACTGGGACCCTACTAAGAGTAGGTAGAGTTGGAACTCCAAACAGTAGGAGTTTTAAGTTCATTGTTTCTCTATGTTATCTCACATGTTTTCTGTTTCTTGCATATGGACCAGAGGTGAGTTTCAGCAGGTTCTGACCAGTTCTGGAGAACCGGTAGTGGAAATTTTGAGTAGTTTGGAGAACTGATAAATATTACCTCGGACTGGCCCTGCCCCCCTCTATTCTCTGCCTTCCAGCTGATCGGGAGGGAATGGAGATTTTACAGTATCCTTTCCCTGCCATGCCCACCAAGCCACACCCACAGAACTGGTAGTAAAAAAATTTGAATCCCACCACTGATACGGACACACTCATAAACAAATGAAACAGAAGCTGCGATCCAGGGATCAGGAATAGAATAATAGCATCTAGAAAGGTAAATTATAACAAGCATCACATGAACTTTCCTGTTGATTTGTAGGTTCCCCAAACCTACATTAAAGTTTAATGTTAAGAAATGCACATAAAAAAAATCCACTGTGCTTGCACTCAATTTCCAGTATTTTTCTCCAGGTTGCTGGAATCATATACCTCCCTTCAAACTTCTCACAATAGTCACTGATGATAAATGCAACTATCAGCTAAAATATGAGTCAGCCTAGGAATTACTAAAAAGAAAATTAAGCCATATAAAGATTAGCAATTTATTTACCAATTAAGGTAGGACATAATAATCTTGTTGAAAAGACAGAAGACTTGCTGTGTTGTGTATTGCTTGACCTTTCCCTTATTTACCTGGAACTACTGAATAACAGGTTTATTAAGATTGTTTATTGAATCTAGTGATGGGGGAAAATATTACATCATCTTCACACATGAGTGCAGAATTGATCCCCTGTGGTTTTTAAAGCAAAGGTTATAAATTACTCCATTGCTGGGGTTTCCACCTTTCCCTAGCCTAGTGAGTTTAATCTATAGCTGAAAGAATTGTCTTGACTAGATGAATAAAACATTTCAGTAAATATTCATCACCAGATGAAAATACATCATCATCACACACATAAAGTATAACTGCAAACATTGCACTGTTGGATATTTGTTTCCATCTTCTCCTGTTTACAGCCTGCTTTAATGTCATCTAAAGAAGCTGTAATGCTCCATAGGGTTAATACATCCCTTACTCTCTTCCTATGTGGAAAGACGGAGTTTGTAAACTTCAACTTCTGCTTTTATTTAGTTAGATTGTCAGTGATATTAAAAAATGAGCCTAGCTATGTTTAACATTATTTAATTAATTTAACTCAAATTATCATACAACTTTAAACATTCTTTACATTAACCATGGTTAAAATAAAAATTTCTGCAGTTGTACAGTCAAAAATCTTACTGAGGCTAAAAATTGCTTAAGCATCTTCACACTGAATTAATGCATGACTTAATGCAACTTTCGTCAACCTTGTGCTCTCCAGATCTGTTTCCAATGTACTTCCCATATTACAGTTGCCAGTGAGACTGACTGTGGATTCCAGATGTTGTGGTCTGCTTTCAACTTGCAATTGCTCCATTGGGAAAGATTGATATAAAACAGGTGCTCCTAAACCATCCTCAGAAAATCAGTTTCCCTGATGTTTACATGCAGTCACAAACATATTCATAAACATAAATAACAAGGGCATTCCACACTTTACTTAACTAGTGATCATATTTCTGCAACATGCTCTGGTTAATACTGTATGCAAGGCAAAAACACAAAATACAGTTAGGTACCACCTTTCTGCTCCTATCATCACTCATTATATGTGACAAAGCCTGAAGTAGTCCCCGGCTGGACTACTGTAATGCCCTCTACATGGGGCTCCCCTTGAAGAGCACTCGGAGGCTCCAACTGGTCCAGAATGCGGCCGTGCGGGTGGTTATGGGAGCAACTCATTGTGCCCATGTGACACCCCTCCTGTGCAAGCTGCACTGGCTCCCAGTGGTCTTCCGGATGCGATTCAAGGTGTTGGTTACCACCTTTAAAGCGCTCCATGGCATCAGACCTGGGTACCTTCAAGACCATCTTCTACTACCAGTAGCCTCCCACCGGCCAGTCCGCTCCCACAGAGAGGGTCTCCTCAGGGTGCCATCAGCCAAGTTATGTCGGCTGGCGACACCCAGGGGGAGGGCCTTCTCTGTGGGAGCCCCTGCCATTTGGAATGAACTGCCCCCGGAAATTCGTAAGATCGCCGACCTCCGTATATTTTGCTGTGCCCTCAAGACCCTGCTATTCCGCCAGGCCGGGCTATCAATGTGATGATTTTTAAACTGGGTGTTTAAATGTTGTTTTAAATCTGAGCCTAAATTATTTATTAATTTTAATTATTTTTTAACTGATGTCTCTTTTTGTGCTTTTAATAGGCTGTACATCACCCTGAGTCCTTCGGGAGAAGGGCGGTATAGAAATATAATAATAATAATAATAATAATAATAATAATAATAATAATAATAATAATAATTATTATTATTATTATTAGTAGTAGTAGTAGTAAAAAAAGGAAACAGTAGTAGATATTGAAAGAAAGAAATGAAGTTTCGTATGAAGTACACTGAAGAAACTTAAGATGTCTTAGAAGAAATCTCTTTGAACCACAAACATTTTGAAGAAGAGTCACATGAAAAGCAAGGGACAGGATAAGACAGGGGTGAAATCCAGCAGGTTCTGACAGGAGAACCTGCTGGATCTCTGGAGAAGCAGAAAATTTGAGTAGTTCGGAGAACCGGCAAATACCATCTCTGGCTGGCCCCAGAGTGGAATGGGAATGAAGGTTTTGCAATATCCTCTGCCCAGGAGTGGGGAGGGAATGGGGATTTTGCAATATCCTTCCTCTGGAGCAGGGTGGGAATGGAGATTTTGCAGTATCCTTCCCTTGCCACACCCACCAAGCCACACCCACAGAATTGGTAGTAATTGGTAATTGGTAGTGATTTCACCACTGGGATAAGAACTCTGTTAAAATCTGGCAAATTAAATTCTATGGGTTTATACTTGGGACTTTTTTTCAGGCAAGGCTCCAGAAGATTTAAATATGGCATTCAAAGAGAAATTTAGTAGGCAAAGTTTGTTCTCAGCATGCAAAAGAAATGGTGGTTACATGGGGCTCACTTTCTAGAATTTCTGGTAGTCCTGCTACAAGGCCCGGCCTGAGTCAAATAAAAGCCCTCAATTTGAATTAGAACTACAGATAGATGGGTACGTGAAGTATGACAATCAGGATAGTGAGATTTCAGTTCAGAAGACATTGAAAGGCATTGGGTATTTTGAATAACCATTTCTTTATGAAGATAGGAATGGAAGATGCTGACCTTTTATAATAGGTGTTCCATTTTCTTACCAATTTTTGGAACATTATTTCTTTTAATACAGTTTGAAGTTTTCCTCTCCCTTTTAACTTCCTTAGTATAATTATTGTGTGCAGCAGTGATGAAATTTAATTGGTTTTTCCAGTTGTAGGTATGTAAGAAGAAGAATACATCTCCAGTGAGAATGATATAAAAATGGTTTTATAAACATGTAAACATTTCATCAAGTAAGACAATTTGATGCAGCGTTTAAGAACTAGTTTAAATCTAATCTCAGCCGCTAAATCAATATGATCAGTAGATTGAAGCCTTGTCCCTTTTTCTATATGCACAATGCATTTTAAAAAGGGGTGGGGCTTTGATAACCAAGTTTTGCTCACCATTTTGAAACCAGTGAGTGTCAGTGTGGACAATCTCTATTTAGGTCAGACTTTCTCAGCCCAACCTATCTCACAAGGCTGTGTCATAGCTGAAGGAGGAGGTGCTATATATGATGCCTTGAATATGTTTGTAGTATCAGTCTATCCCTAAGGACTTTTATTTCCTGTCTGCTCCAGCTGAAGGCCTTTTTATCAGATCCTGCACAAAAAGGAAAGTGAAATTTAAAAAAAAGGACAGGTGGGAGGGGAAGGGAACTAGAAAATCCAAAGGGAGGGCAAACTACTGCAAGAGTGTCCTTTTCCTGATGTATAAAAGAAATGTGTTTCACATTATTTAGATTTTGAAAACAAATGTGAACAAGCAACCTTGTGTTGTTATTGGATTCAGAAGGGGGAAATCTTCCTGAGCAGATTTTGAAATCACAAAATGAGGGATTCCTGTGGAAGAGGTTAAAGGCAATTTTGTGTGCCAATAAATTTGCTCAAGTAATATGAAATTTATTTCAATGATGCACCAACTCTGACCTAAGGTTAGGCACATTCATTATATACTACATTTTATTTAATTTTCTTCATTTTTTCCTTGCTGCAATATAGAGCTCCTTGGTAGCAGTTCCGATTTTTTTTAAAAGCAGAAGCCATTACTTCTGGGGCTCAGAAGTCAAAATCTACCATTTTTTCCTCAATGTTGGAAATGTATTATTTATTACTTGTCTATAGCTTTTATTTTTCCTTTTGCTTTTGTCTAGAATATCATTAAATTATAAAAGAGAATTTTTTCAATGAATATTAAAGAACAAATTACACCCAAATCAGAATATTAGTTTTCAAGATGGTAAATGTATTAATATGTGGCAGAACCTGAGTCTTGGGATATATGAAATATTAGTAAATTATTTTTAATGTAAGCATTAATGATATTTCTACAATCTATTTGTTTGCCAGATTAAATCCATGTGGATGGGAAGTTTTAGATTGATTTGTTTGTACGTAAATTAGATCAGAAAGCATAGTAAGAGGAAGTAGTGATCTAGACAGGAGGGAAGCTAAAATGAGGAGAGGTAGTGAAAGTGATAAAAATAACTAGAGGGAATTGTTCCTAAATGTGATATTAGGATGTTAGATTTAGACATTTAAAAAGGCTACCATTTTTTCTGTTGCAGGAAACAATGAAGACATTGTTTCCTGCAACAATGTATTGTACCGAGCCTGTGTAGCGTAGGGGGCTAATGCCTCCTACTAAAGGCAGCAATTAACACCAGCTGCCTGTAATTTCTGTGAGTTCAATCCTAGCCAGGCTCAAGGTCGACTCAGCCTTCCATCCTTTCTAAGGTGGGTAAATTGAGGACCCAGTTTGTGGGGGCAATAAGCTGACTTTGTATAAATATACAAAAGTATGAAGGCTATTGCTTAACGCATTGTAAGCCGCCCTGAGTCTCCGGAGAAGGGCGGCATATAAATCAAATTTTTTAAAAAAAACATGGATGTGCCAGTCTGTGGGAGTGGGACAAGATGTCAGTGGGACATGAGATCAAAGGTACAGACCTTCACTGTGTGTAGTCTCAGAGGCTGACATTCTCATTCTTATTTCTCCTGTGTAACATTTACATGAAGCCACTGGGTAAGTCATCCACTGGAGTCAGCTATCATCAGTATGGTGATGATGCATGTAACTCTTGAGCAGAGCAAGTGTTGTGCAATTCTGTCACTGTACCTAGAATATATTTATGGGGAGGATGGGGAGGAAGAGACTCCATTTAATCCCAAAATGCCATGTTTTGGATGTGAAGTCCCTTTTGATTCAAAACATTTCATGTTTAACTCCATATAAGGTTACACTTCCCCAATGCAGAGTTGTCCAAGATCCTTCTCAAAACAGATGGAAATTGTGGCATGAAAATCTTAATATCAGTTACAGCTCTTTCTGGAACAGGGGAACTTGTTCATTGTTAATCATGCTTTGATTATTTCTTTTTGAATCCCTGCAATTTGGTTTACATGGAGATCCCCTTGAAGACCACTACATAATGCAGCAGTTAGTTATAAACTGATTTGCCCATGTAACATTTGCGTGTTAAGAGCAATGCTAGCTATTAATGCCATTATGGGTAAAATTCAGTCTATTGTCTTTTTAAAGCCTTTCATGGTTCAGGATTTCAGTATCTGTCACTCCACTCAGCAGTTTTTGCTCATCCATGATGAACTGGAAGAAGGGAATCTCTCCAAATCTCATTTCTTGACGAATGGAATCCGCTGAGATTTCACTATTAAACTTTCTCACTGTTTGAAATAGTATTCTGAGACATAAATGGGACTGTCTTTTCCCAATTTACATCTACCTGACCCACTAGATCAGTGATGGCTAACCTTTTTGCCATTGCGTGCCAGGAAGGGGAGGCGGGGGGAAGTCACGCACACGTGTGCCCACACCCATAATTCTATGTGACCCGCCCCTGCATATGCGCGCGTGACCCCCCCCCGATCCTGGCATGTGATGGCCTGGTAGACCCGTTTTTCTTTCTCACCTGGCTCCAGGGCCTCTCTAGGAGCGAAAATGGCCTTTCCCACCCCCCAGAGGTCCTCCGGAGACTGAAAACGGCGCATTGTCAAATGGGCCGTTTTCGGCCTCTGGAGGATCTCCGGGGTTGGGGAAAGACCATTTTCGCCAGGGGTGAAATACTCCTGGTTTGGACTGGCTCAGGTGAATAGGTAGTGGAGATTAAGGCTAGTTTGCCGAACTGGGAGCATTGGCTGGCTGGCCATGCCCCCAAGCCGGTCCACGGCCCGCAGTCTTGCCATGCTTGCCTGTATTCCATGCTGCCTTCCTGGCATCCTGGTGGCCAGCTTGAGAAGGCAGGCAAGCAGAAGCCCGCACGGAAGGCAGGCAAGCATGGCAGGCCTACGGGGAAGGAGCTAGTATCTTACTCGCCCCCCCCACCCCACTCAAGCAGCGGCTTCCCTGCTGAGCCCCAACAAGCTATGCAACCATAGTAATGGGGTGGTTTTGTTTGCCACAGTGGTGCTTCAGGAGGGCAGGTGGACATATTCATTATAGTTGTCAGCTGCAGACATCCGCCTGCCCGAAGCACCACCATGGTGAACAAAACAACCCCATTACATCATGCCTCCTCCTGCAGCCAAACACGCCCAACTGTCCATGCCTTTCGTCAAACGGGCTGTGCATGGGGCGCTTGGATAGAGAGAGCAAGAGAGCTCTCCAACCTCTGTTTGTGTGTGTATGTGTGTGTGTGTGTGTGTGTGTGTGTGTGTGTATGTGAGGGAGGGAGGGTGGGAGGGAACGATCTGAAACCGAGGCACCCAAACTTCTGGCACTGGCGAGGGTTGCTTCTGAGCAGCCCTGAGTCAGCCAGCTCCACCTGACCTGAGTCTCGCCATTCTCCTCGCCCCCACCCCACCCCACACAAGCAGCGGCAGGCTCTGCAGGACAACAGGACCTCTCATTTTTCCCACAGCACAGTGTACACTTGCTACCTCAGCTTGTCTGCTTGTAAGCGATGATCTTTGCTTCTCTCAGGATGCTGATGTGGGCACCATGGATGCATAGCTTGCTGGGGCTGAGCAGGGAAGCCGCTGCTTAAGTGGGGCGGGGGCGGGGGCGAGGAGAACAGTGAGACTCAGGGAGTAGGTCAGGTGGAGCTGGCTGACTCAGGGCTGCTCAGAAGCTGCCTCCGCTGCTGTCAGAAGTTTGAGTGCCTTAGCTTCAGATCACTCCCTCCCTCTCTCTCTCCCTCACACACACACACACACACACACACACACACACACACACACACAAACAGAGGTTGGAGAGCTGTCTTGCTTGCTCCCTCTCCAAGCATCCCATGCACAGCCCGTTTGAGGAAAGGGCACACACGGCTGGGCATGTTTGGCTGCAGGAGGCGGCCCAGGTGGAAAGCTTTTTCAACAGCATCCTCCTCCCCTCCTTGGCCCTGCAAGGTGAAGGCTCTGCCTTTGCAGAAATGGGGTGGGCAGTTTGTATGGAGGATTGGCGGGGGGATGCATGGCCCTCCGGGATGAAGAGCAGGGCAAGAGAAGGCTCTGAGGTTCGCCTGGGCAGTCAAGCTAGAGGGAAACTCAAAGCTTTGGGGGCTTTAGAAAGGCAGAATGTGCTTTTGTGCAGCTCCTGGCTTGTGACGTTCTGTGAAAGATGGGCCTTCCCCACCCTCCCAAGCCTGAGTTAGGAAACAGCCTGTTTCCCTACTTTTGGTGGGCCCAGAAGACACGAAAATCAGCTGGCTGGTGCACATTTGTGCACCAGAGCTGAGCTCATGTGCCCACTGATATGGCTATGTGTGCCACCTCTGGCACACATGCCATAGGTTCCCGATCATGGCACTAGATGGTACAAGAGAAGTATGTTAGGGTCCCCCCTTGGTGGGTCCCAGAAGAAGGGCCTTTTCCTTCTTCTTGGGCCCATTCCCTAGTTAATACCTCTGTGTGGATCATCATCTCTCTCATTATTATTATTATTATTATTATTATTATTATTATTATTATTATTATTTATTAAATTTATATACCGCCCTTCTCCTAGTGGACTCAGGGCGGTGTACAGCCAAGAATAAAAGCACTCCAATACAAAATTTAAAATATTAGTAAAAGAGTTAAATAATTTTGGCCCAACAAATTTAAAATTTCATCAAGCTTGGTCCTTGATACTGTTCTGAAAGGGCCTGAAGGTATGGTTTTACCAGGAGGCATGGTTGATATGGAGCCCGTCAAATGGATTGCCTGAATATTGTTGCCAACGGGTGGGGTGTGTTAGGTTTTGCATTTGGGATTTTATTCCTGTAAGCTTCCCTGAGTCACTATGAGTGAGTTGAAGAGTCATCTGAATTTCCTAGATGAATGAATGGATAAATAAATAAATAAAACAATCTCTTACTTTCCTGGCATTTAAAAAAACTGTTAAGAACTTCCCTTTCAGTGGCCTTCCAACTGAGGGTTGCATCTCTAACTACTTGGAATAATCCTCAGTGTTGAGGATTTTGTTGTTACCATTATCAAGGTTATATTACACTATTATGAAGGTTTAAAGCTGCTCAGAGTTAGTTATGATTGAAGAGGCATATTAGATAGATAGGTAGGTAGATAGATAGATAGATAGATAGATAACCGTATTTTTGGAGTATAAGACACACTCCCCCCCTCAAAAGAGGCTGAAATTTTGGATGCATCTTATACTCCAAATGTAGCTTTTTTGAAGCTTTCTGAGGTGCTAGTGAGTGAAGCGATCTTCCACGCTTTGCCTGCTCCTTCTGACTCTCAGCTATGCTTTAGAAGCTTTTTAAAATCCCCAAGCAGGTAATAAAAAGTAAGCATGAACACTGAAAACCAGCAAACTAATGTGCTGAAGCTGATCAGACTAAGGACGCTAGCCAGATAGTGTCTGGTAGGCAGATTCCACACACCCCCCCATTTTCCTCCCCAAAAATTAAGCTGCATCTTATACTCCAAAAAATATGGTAGGTAGGTAGGTAAGTAGGTAGGTAGGTAGGTAGACAGATAGATGGATAGATGGATAGATAGATAATAGATAGCTAAATGTAGTAGTATAACTGAATGGTGAACTGTTACATGTAAAAATGTTGCATAAACTTAAATGGGTTGATGGCAAAAATATGAGAGAAGGGAGATGCCCTTCTCTACAACTAAGGCATTTGTATAAACAGAGGCCTTTACTTGCCCTAACTGGAAATGCTGGGGATTGACTCAGGGACCTGAGCAAGTGTTCTACTACTCATATCTTTTACATGCCATCATTGTAAAATCAAGTTTCCACTCCCCTATATTCTTCTTTTGATGCTGCTTCCATGGTAGCAAAGTAACACAATGTGATGATTTCATGTTCCACATTTGTTTTATTAAACATTATTAGGGAGAGAGAGGCAGGACATAACACAGAGCTTGTTCTTGGCAGAAGCTTTACTTTTGCCATTACATTCCACTCTGGAATGAAACACGCTCACAGCATAAAACGCTACTTGGTTGGTCACCCTTGATAAGCAAGGATCACCTCCAAATAAATAAGAAGCTGTATAAATATGAGTTCTTTTAGATTTTAAATAATATATATAGATGTATCTGGACCAGCAAGGGCGGATATTTCAGGCTATTGCCATCACCAGAAGTGTGGGTTTATGTGGAATAATTCTTGGAACTCAATTTTCATCTCTAATTTTAACTGAATTAAAATTCAGTTTAATTGAAAAAAGAAGTGATTGGAGTATATGGAAGCATCAAGATCATTTATGGAACTTTGTCTGAAATTTGGAACAGACTCCAGTCCAAATATAAGCACTTTTTGACCTATTGATTTCAATGGGAAGACAATGTTATTTTGCCTGGAAAATAATACAAACAAAGAGGCTTCTATTTCCACTTTAGTCTCCCTTTTCATTCTTAAATCTCAAATGTAATCTCAAGGGGGAAAATGCATGTTCCAGAATTTGTACACAAAGATGCAGGACAAATATAAGAGAGTTTGTAGATCGGATTCTTGTGTATAGGTATAGAATAAACTTGTAGTACTTTTGAACTCTATCCTGGCTCTGGATTTCTTGTATCTGACATATTCCTAATAATTGATAATGTTGCAGTATTTACAGGTCCTATTAAGTTTATGCGGGTTTTGCCTGGTCAGTTTATGGAACCAATTTCAGTTACTGCAGCCTCAGAAAGTGGCAAAAAAATCTTTATGGTGATTAAGCAAACTATTTGGGCTTTAGAGCCTTTTCACTGTGGCTGCTCAAACCTAATAGGAGGATTTAGGGAATACTCAATGCCATTTCACATGAGAAAGCTATGCCAGTTGCCTGGAGGGGAGGCAATTATGTATCTTTTTTTTCAAAAGTCTATACTTGAAACTGAAGGTTCCCCGGTTTAAAATATCCTTTTTCTAGGTAAGATGCTGGAGAGATAGCTATCCTGCTACAGTAGAAGCATATTTAGAAGCCAATTATCTTGATCCGTTTTATTTGGCTTCAGGCTGTTTTTGGTTGCTCTCCTTAGTGATTTCTACTGGAAGAACGACAAGCAAATTCTGGATTTCTCAGTGGTTTTCAATAATATTAATAATGAGATACTACTGGAATGGTTCAATGGGGTAGAAATGGGAGGCACTATTTTATGGTGATCTGATTTCTAACAGGACCGCTACCACAGAATGGCAGTGATATATTACTGCTTGGTTTGTGCTTGAATTGCAATATCTCAGAGGTTTCTATCCTTTCTTATCTACTGTTCAATATCTACATGAAGTTGGTAAGGTAGTTATTTGGGGATTTACACTATGATATCACCGACAAATGATAACTTTCCTTTTGCACTTCAGTCAAGATATGGTATGCAAATGCTTGACAGTTCCCTGGAGAATGAGGCCAACAAGCTGAAACAGAAGTGTCAAAAATGTGTGATTCTCAAGCTTACAAATTAAGAAGATGGCTTGTTGCAGATGAGGTAAGAATCCCTCCAGAATAAACAAGTCCATAGTTTGGAGGTTCGCCTTCATTTTACTCTGCTATAGGCATCATCAGTGCAAGGAGAACAAATTTAGCTGATGTGCTAGTTGCTATCCTACCTGAACCAGCTTAATCTCAGTGATCTAAAACATATGAAGAACAGTTGCAGGATTTGGATTTGTCTAGTCTAGAGAAAAGAAGGACTAAGGGTGGGATGTCATGAAGGCAGTATTCCAGTATTTGAGAGGCTGGCACAAAGAAGAAAGGGTCAACTTATTTTCCAGGGCACCAGAGGGCAGGACAAGAAACAATGGATGTAAATTAATCAAGGAGAGAAGCAACCTGGAATTAAGGAGAAACTTCCTAACAGTGACAACAATTGACCAGTGGAACAACTACCCTTCAGAAGCTGTGGGTGCTTCATCACTGGAGATTTTTAAGGAGAGACTGGACAGCCACTTGTTTGAAATAGTATAGGGTTTTCTCTTTGAGCAGGGGGATGGACTAGAAGACCTCCAAGGTCCCTTCCAGCTCTATTTGATTTCATCTGTGCCTAATAACCTTTTAACTGAATTACAACAATGCAATTGATACAGGTAGTCCTTGGCTTACAACCATTTGTTGTAGCCAATGTTACAACAGCATTGAAAAAAGTGACTTACAACCTTTTTACCACACTTACAAACACTGCAGCAGCTCCATGGTCAAGTGATCAAAATTCAGATGCTTGGCAGCTGCTATGTATTTATGACAGTTGCAGTGTCCCCGGGTCATGTGATCGCCCTTTGCAACCTTCTGACAAGCAAAGTCAACCGAAATGTTGGGCTCAATTGTGGTCATAAGTTGTGGACTCCTGTATATGATTATCCTTGAAGGTATTTCACAAACTAAAACTAGTGAAGAATTAGATCTGCTTGACTTTTAACTTAAGCAGTGAAATTGGACATATAGCAGTGACTATGAAAGGATTGCAATATTTGCTTTTATTTATTTATTTATTAAATTTTTATACTGCCCTTCTCCCGAAGGACTCAGGGCGGTGTACAGCCGTAATAAAACAACATATAATACACAATTTAAAAACACTTTAAAAACGTATTAAACAATTTGGCCCCAAATTAAGACTCGGAGATTAAAACACCCATTGCGACTCCTTATTAAGCCAGCCCAGTTTGTTGGAATAGTAAAGTTTTAAGGGCATGCCGGAAGGTACGCAGGTCAGGAATCATGCGTATCCCCGGGGGCAGTTCATTCCAGAGGGCGAGTGCTCCCACAGAGAAGGCTCTCCCCCTGGGGATTGTGAGTCAACATTGTTTGACCGACGGCACCCTGTGGGAGCATGTTTTGAACTGTTAATTTAAGGAATTAAATTGATCTGTAAATTAAATGGTTTAGGACAGTGCTCCCCAACCCCCGGGCTATTGGGAACCAGGTAGCAAAAGCATCAGGCGAGCGTATGAAACTTTATTAGGATCTTGGTTGTGCGCATGAAACCATCCCCTCCCCCTCCCGCTGTCACCGCCCCTATTAGTCCACAATGCCAGAAGGGTTGGGGACCACTGGTTTAATACTCAAATACTTAAAAGATTTTTTTCTATCCACTATCACCCAATCCATATACTAATGCTAGCTGAGGAGGTCAGGCTTTTCTAGACAATGGGGGATGGGGGATTTGGTGGAAGCACAAAAAGTAATACAGAGTTGCCTTTCAGAAAAAAAAAATTATCAGTGCAGTCCCAATACAGATAGGAAACCTGTACAGAATTGAGGTATTTTAAACTGTTTTTTCCACCATTCTAAAATTTTAGTTAATATGCGAGTACTATCATGCTAGACTCAATATAGTCGTTGGTACAGCAAAAATACCACAGGGGTAATGGTATAAATCATCATGGGCATAATTTCCAAAGCCTGGTAAGCAGAAAGAAGTAGCAGAGGAATAATATAGAAAATAAACCCTCAGTTGAAGAAATGCAAGAGTGCATAATAATTCTTTGCCGAGAACAAATGAATACATATTCTGATTAAATTAATGGAAAATCCAGTTGTCATGGCCAAGACCTTGCCTTCATTAGCTGCTGACGATAATGAATAGTCACAGGAATAGCATCTGGGTAAGCAAATACTTACAGTGCTCATTATGATAATATCCATCACTTCACCTACTTAATTGACTGTTTTTTGGCCACAACATCTCTTGCCACAATAAATATCCTAAGCCTTTACACTGCAATAAGGGGTACCATGGGATTTTGCAAACAAAATCATTTTCCATTGCAATTTCCTGGGAGACAGGTCAGATTCTCAGGTTCAGATAAACTGAAATATTTTTTTAATGGTGATTTATACTGACCCAGGAATTAAACAGTTCAAATCAGTGAATAAAAAAATTAAAGCAGAACACTCTAGGAAAGAATGTACCCAAGACTGAAGAAAACTCTCATGCAGATTGCACAAGAATCTTGATTTCAGTCTGTTTCCTCTGAAATGTATAATCTGAAACAAAATTTGAGATCACAACATTACTTATGTTGAAACAAATACATAATGATACCATCCCAATGAGGCTGAAATGAATGACACTTGAAGAGACAATTCTTTCAGCTGCATCCTCTTAACAGTGCAGTATCCTTTCTGGAGAGGCTTTCCTGATGCTCATTTCCTTTCCTTTTTTATAATTCTTTAAAAATATGTCAGGAATCTAAGCAATTAAAACCATGTCCTTCTGAATCTCTTTTTAAACATGGAAGTTCTGAAGCACTTATTTCTCTTCCTTCCACAGTAAGGGACTGACTGGTTTTAGAGTAATAGAGCCTTGACCTACATTATATATCAAAACGGTTACCTTTTCTTTTTAGGAATATGCCTCCAATATTTTCTTACCATGAAGAATACTTGGGAGATATATATATATATATATATATGTGTGTGTGTGTGTGTGTGTGTGTGTGTGTGTGTATATGTGTATGTATATATGTATATGTATATGTAGCCGAGAATACCAGCCTGAAGATGATGAATGAGACTTCGTTGAAACGTCGCCAAGATACTTCAATTTTACGCAGGAGAAGACCCGAATAACCAAAGACCTACATACAAACACCCGCGAAAACCTCAGAAAACATATATATATATATATAATGCTCAATTTGTCTGTTCAACATCCTATATAAGATTTGTGTAAACTTGTGAATCTTGTATTTGTCTTGCCTGGATCTAAGAGACCAATAGTTCACTGTAACTTGCTAGATTTGGTTTAATAAATTGAGCATATGAATTCTTTTCAGCTTTTGGCATTTCTTGGTAAATTATTTATCTGTGACAGTAGTGCTTATAAATAAATAGGCATATTTGATATATGTATTCAAGTATTCAAGCATATTCAAGTGTGCATCACATTAAGTTCAATAAGACTTATATATACATAAATGTATATTACACTTTTCAATTCCATTGCTCAGTATAGAGCTGTCATTGTGACATTAATCTTTATAATGTCCTGTTCTTCTTTTCAATCTTACTCAAAATCATTTTTATTTATTCTTAAAGCGGTTCACCTTTGTGGATGCTTCTTATTTAACCCTTTTCATCCATTTCCAAATTTTCTATTTCCATCAAAATTGCTTTACATCTCCTATGCTTCTTTCAGCCTTGAGCATTCCTTGGTCTTTTTGACTACATTTTTGTAACTACTCTTTCCTTTAACTCTGTGTGTGCATGCGTATGTATGTGTGTGTGATAGAGCAAAGTTGTGGATAATTGTCTGACAGTTCTTCTTGCTTTATTGTATTAGGGAGGCTAATTAGGATTTTGTTGCTGTTGCACACCATTTTGTACCAATTGGGATAAAATATGAACACCTATAGGTAATATTTTGCTTCCAAGAGTTCCCATACTGTATTTTCTTTCCTTATATCTACTTTCTACACATTCTTCAGGGAGATTATTATTTTTTTCATATTGATTTTGTTGCATTTTTCCTCAAGTTATTTTCACTTTTCTTTCCCCCCCCACACTCTATGATTCAATATTAAATATCCAAAAAATGGTCTATCCCACATTCAGAAGCCCTCGTTGTTCATGTATTGTTTTGTTTTTATGACCCTGGAATCCTTTAATTTGGGGCAGAGTCACAGCGAATGGATGGAGCTGAGCATTTCGGATTCTCTTCCTATGTGATATTTGCAGCACATATTTTTTCTTTGTTCCCTAAAAGAGAAACATCTGCTGCTACCTCAGATTGAACTCTCAATTTTCTGAGTCGGAGGCAAGAGTCTTCACCACTAGGTCACCACACAGCTTTCTCATGTATCTTCTCAATCTTTAATCAAAATTAAATGCATTTAGATTTATTGCTTTTCCTTGTATATGTATGAACCTATGTAAATAATATATTCAAGAGAGATTTTTTCTAACCATATTTTAACCAAATATTCACTATTCCTTTATTCCTGTATTCAAAAAGGTCTATCGCTTTTCTGCCTTCCCTTGTCTCATTCCCACCCATCAGCTAAGACACTATTTCTCTCCCCCCCCACCACATATGCATTCATATTGGAGCCATGGTGGTCCAATGGTTAGAATGCAGTACTACTTCTGCTGACTGCTGGCTGCCTGCAATTTGGCAGATCGAATCTCACCAAGCTGAAGGTTGACTCAGCCTTCTATCCTTCCGAGGTGGGTAAAATGAGAACCCGGATTGTTGGGGGCAATATGCTGGCTCTGTAAAACTGCTTAGAGTGGACTGTGAAGCCATTATGAAGCAGTATATAAGTCTAAGTGCTATTGCTATTGCTATTCAGAGCATTGCACAAATTTTCTCAAAATTATTCCCCTTTTTTTCATTAGTATCATTCCCTGGAACATGGCATGCAATTATCACAGGCCCATGAATTTCTATTTTTATATGAACCTTTGCAATTTCAATTACTCCAATTCAAGCATTCTGAAATACAGTCCTAGATTTATGACCACAACTGAGTCTGGAATGTGACCATGTAACCAAACTCATTTTAACCAAATTTTAAGACAATTTTTACAATAGTTGTCAAGCAAATTATGTGATTGTTAAGCAAATCTGGCTTCCCCCATTGACTTTGTTTGTTAGAAGCCCCCTGGGAATGTCACAAATGGCAATCACATGACCCTAGGATGCTACAACCATCATCAATACATGCCAGTTACGAAGTGCCTGAATTTTGATCAGGTGACTGTGGGGACTCTGCAACAGTTGTCAGTGTAAGAACTGACTGTACGTCATTATTTTCAGCACCATTACAACTTTGAATGGTCACTAAATAAATTGATGTAAATTGGGGACTGCCTGTAATTAACCCTATAGCCTGTTTTCCCTGCGAAGTGAAATCCATTCCACGAGGTATCTATCTGTTTATGTTATAAATTAACCTTTTACCGCATGTTTTTTCCTAATTTCAGTCACAATTTTCAAAACATCATGGTAGCCTTTTACCTTCATGGTAAAATTTAAATTATAAATTATAATTTTTATATATAAATTATAAATTATAATCTATGGGTAGAAATTATCTATTCAGCTGGCTTACTTAAAATTGGATAGATGTGTCTCAGTTCCTATAGTGCAAAACAATTTTCAAGCTTAACTGTTAGCTGCTTAACTGCTACAGCTAGAAAATATCTGGCCAAAAGAATAGGAATTGCCATAACCGTTACATTTGTTGTTGTTGTTGTTAGTTGCAAAGTCATGTCCGACCCATTGTGACCCCATGGACAATGTTCCTCCATGCCTTCCTGTTCTCTACCATGCTCTGGAGTCCATTTAAGCTCACACTTACTGCTTCAGTGACTCCATCCAGACACCTCATTCTCTGTTGTCCCGTTCTTCTTTTGCCCTCAATCTTTCCCAGCATTAGGCTCTTCTCCAGTTAGTCCTTCCTTCTCATTAGATGGCCAAAATATTTGAGTTTCATCTTCAGGATCTGGCCTTCTGAACAGCATCCAGGGTTGATCTCCTCTAGGATTGACCAATTTGATCAGCTTGCAGTCCAAGGGATATGCAGGAGTCTTCTCCAGCACCTTAGTTCAAAGGCCTCAAGACAGGGTGATGTCTCTGCTTTTTAGTATGCTATCTAGAGTTGCCAGAGATTTCCTCCTCAGGAGCAAGCACTTTTAATTTCTTGGCTGCAATCCCCATCTGCGGTGATCTTGGAGCCCAGGAAAATAAAAACTGTCACTACCTCAATTTCTTCCCCATCTATTTGCCAGGAATTGAGAGGGCCAGATGCCATGACTTTAGTTAATGTTGAGTTTCAAGCCAACTTTTGCACTCTCCTTCACCCGCATCAAGAGGCTCTTTAGTTCCTCTTCACTTTCTGCCATTATAGTGGTATCATCTGCATATCTGAGGTTGTTGATATTTCTCCCAGCAATATTAATTCCAACTTTTGAGTCATCTAGCCCCGCCTTTCTCATTATGTGCTTTGCATATAAATTAAATAGGCAGGGTGACAGTATTTAGCCTTGCTGGACTTCTTTCCCAATTTTGAACCAATCAGTGGTTCCATGTCTATTTCTCACTGTTGCTTCTTGACCCGCATATAGGTTTCTCAAGAGACAAATAAGATGGTCTAGTACTCCCATCTCTTTAAGAACTTGCCACAATTTGTTGTGATCCACACAATCAAAGGCTTTAGCATAGTCAATGAAGCAGAAGATGTTTTTCTGGAACTCCCTAGCTTTCTACATGATCCAGCGTATGTTGGCAATTTGGTCTCTAGTTCCCCTGCCTCTTCGAAACCCTGACTGTACTTCTGGTAGTTCTCGATCCACATACTGCTGGAGCCTAGCTTGTAGGATTTTAAGCATAACTTTACTAGTGTGTGAAATGAGTGCAATGATATAATAGTTTGAACATTCTTTGGCATTGCCTTTCTTTGGAATTGGAATGTAAACTGACCTTTTCCAATCCTGTGGCCACTGTTGAGTTTTCCAAATTTGCTGGCAAATTGAGTGTAGCATTTTACTGCATCGTCTTTTAAGATTTTGAATAGCTCAGCTGGAATACTGTCATCTCCACTACCTTTGTTGTTGCTCAGATTTCCTAAAACCCATTTGACTTCACATTCTAGGAGGTCAGCAGGTCAGTGACCACCCCATCCTGGTTATCAGAAACATTAAGCTCATTCTTGTATAGTTCTTCTCTATAATTTTGCCACCTCTTCTTAATCTCTACTGCCTCTGTTAGGTCCCATTTTGGTCCTTTATCTGTTACATAGAACTCCCAAAACTGAAAACATGGAAAAGAATAACAATATCATATCTGCAATTATACTAGTCTCTGCAAACACTTCAGGGCACTGAAATTTTTCATCTGCATAATTTTTTGGAGCTTTGATGATAATTCACATTAAACTGAGATAACCAAAAGGAAGCAAAATTGTAAGACCACACATATTTGCCCTTGAGACATAATCTTGTCTTAGTTTTTCCAAGCAATGAAATACTAAATGTTAATCATACACACTTGCCCTTTTACTCATAAAAATATGTCTATATTGTTCACACATATAGTTCACCAAGGAGTAATTGTGGGTAATTTGATCTGAGATAAAGTAGGGTGGAAATGTGACAGAGATTTATAGAATTATAAAATCTGCAGAGAGATTAACAGAAAAGTGGCATTTTCCAGATTTCACAACACAATCATTGAGTAAAACCAATCACCATTAGAGAAGAGTAATCTATGGGTAGAAATCTTTCTGTATTCAATCTTTCAAAATTGAATTAAAACATTTTCAAGAATTGAGATATGAAATGAATATACTGAGGTAGAGATTGAACATTTCTGGTTATTTAATAACATTTGTATAGCCACCTATCTCAAATAGTGATTCTGGGCAGTGTACAAAACAAGACAATAAAAATACATTAAAACAATCAATTGAAATAAAAAAACAGGACAAAAACAAATTTAAAAACCCCAAATGGTGCCAAAACATGCAAAGAATGCATTAATTGTCATACAACCATCTAGAAGGCGCTGCTCTGCAATGGGATCCCCACACTAGTTGACAGAAACATGTTTAAGAGCTTTCTAGAGAAGGCCATAAGGAATTGGGCTAGACTCACCCTCAGGGAAATGCGGTTCCAAAGGGCAGGGATAGAAAAGGTTTTCCTCCTAGATCCCGCCTGGGGATTGGCTGACAGGACCTGCAATATGCCTCTCCTGCCAGGTCTGATGGGATTGATGGATGTAACTGGGGAGAGGAGATCCCTCAAATATCCCTGTACCATGCCAAATGCAGCACCTTGAATTGGAACCGGTAGCAAACTTGACAATCAATGCAGCTCACATAGCAGAAGTGGAACATAAGTGCCCACACAATTTTATTTGTTTGTTTGTTTGCTCAGAGTTATCAGATGCAAAATGGGTGACAAATAAATTTCATAAATAAACAAATAATATAAATAAAATAAAATAAAAGAATAAATAAATATGCTATCCATCCTGTTTCTGGATACTGTGCAAGGGCAGCCCAGTGTAAAGTGCATAATAGTAGTCCATTTGAGAGTGGCATTAATGTCTGAGAATATAGCTACCCGATCTATGAAGAGGCCCAAATGGAGCACAACACAAAGCTATGTATGGGCCTTCCTGGCCATGACTGTCACCAGCTCTTTGAGCAGGAGTCTAAAGTCCAGAACAACCTTTGACTCTTCACTGTGTCTACTTGGGACAGTACAATACCATCTTCAGCACCAGAGATGATAAATACCCAGTTACGGAAGATTCTAAAACCCAAAGCCACTCAGTTTTGTCAGAGTTTAACTGATGCCTGTGGGTTCCTCATCCATACCCTCACAATATTCAGGCACTGAGAGTTCACCAATAGCATCACTTAGTGCACCAGGGGCAGAAATAAGCAACTGGGTATCAGCACCTTGCTCCATGGCTTGGAGAAGCTGTACTTGGATTGACTTTAGGTGAACATCTGCTGAGCCAAATATTCTTCCTCAAACATTGTGCTTGCATTTTTTCACAGACCATGGGGAGATAAATGTAAAACTAGGCTCATTCTGAGAGGATGCTGTATTGGAGGAGAAAATAATCATTCTAATTCCAGGGAATTCTTCCCTGTTGTGATGATAATATCCTTGCTATCAGTGCACAATGAATAAAATAGCCCAGAGTATTAAACAAACAATGAAATGGTTGTTTTCACTCTGATTGTTATTGGCTGATTAACAGAGGAATGGAGCAAATATTTTTAAAGGCTCATTCATATAAAAACAAAGATTAAATGAGAAGGCCGGGCACAACAAGCATTTATGGTAGCTCTAGAGGTCAAGCTTCTCAAGAGTGCCAAAAATTCATGCCAATCCCGGGGCCTGATAAATATAGCAGACAAATAGCTCTGGAAAAAATTGCTCACCTGTTAAAAATTTAGAGTTTTTATATTTGGGAAATTAAAATAGACATAGATGGAAGCCAGGCTGAAGAGCAGGTTTCTTTTAGCGTCATATGAGCGTTCATAAATTGTTTTCAATGTTTCAGCAATTAAATTCTCTTAAGAAACATCCTCTTATGAGTCATATATACTTTTTTGAAAGCTTGGAAATCCTCCTGTCTTTATAGATGGACGCTGTTAACATCTCTTAGGAATGGCAGGCTGCCACTGCCACATATCCTGGCTTAGTCTCAAGATGCCACAGTTCAACATTAAGTGTTTAGTCAGTAATCAAAGTCTCTTATCTCATTTCCCTATTGATTAGTAAGGAATTATAGATGGCCAGTTTATCAAAACTGGTTAAATCTCCCCAAATGTGTGCTTTGTTTCAGAAAAAATATGCAATCACTTTCCTTGAATTTTTCAGTATCTTCAAGGAGTTCTCTTCCAATTGAGTAAAAAAGGGAACATACATATAAATAAAGAAGTATTCCAAAGGGAAAAAGCATTCAATATTCACATTACTTATTTTCAAACCTGGTTAAAACCCCCACTGTATTCACTATGACACATTCCCAACCAAGTATGCACAGTTTTAGAGTTAGAAAAAATAAGAAATTGTGAAGAAGTAGGTTGTTCATGCTACTTATTGCTATTCAGCGTTCAACTTGATTAATTTTATAAAAAGTTAAATATGCTGATTAGAATTAATGATATAATAAATATTAAATAAATAACCTGACGTCTACTTGAAAACATAAAATGTGGCTCCTAGTTATCTAGTTCTGCGTTACCTTTTAATATGTCAAATTATGAAATGAATTGGGAATTATTGTGTTAATTTGAAGCCTGGTGACATAGTGGTTAGAATGTAGTACTGCAGGCTAACTCTGCTCACAGACAGAAATTCAATCCTGATGGGACTCGAGGTTAATTCAGCCTTCCATTCTTCCGAGGTCAGTAAAATGAGAACCCAGATTATTGGGGGCAATATGCTGACATTGTAAAGGGACCAGAGAGTGCTATAAAGCATTATAAGTATATAAGTCTAAATGCTATTGCTAGTAATTTATTGGTAGCTCTTTTCACTGTGGCTTGCCCACTTTTTTCCTTGTCTTTCCTCACAATAGGCCATCTAAAGGATGGTACAGCTTTCTTTTTTTAATCATATCTTTATTAGGTTTCAACGTCATACATTAAAAAAACAAACAGAATAAAAGAGTAAAGGAATGACAAAACAAATTCAAGTGACAAAAATACACTAAACAATATGTATGATAAAAGTGACCTTCAACTTTCATTTAGTACAGCGATATTAACAAGACAACTGCTTTCTCTCCATTTAAAGGGATTAAAGAGATAATTTGTAAAATATCTTAAAATACTCATGTTCCACATAGGACAGGTACAGCTTTCAATGTGAAAAATGTACTAATTTTGAACTAGAGCAAGAGTTGTTACTTGGTGTTCATTAAATTTCCTAATTACAAGCTTTCTAGAAATCCCAGAAAACTTCTATCTCTTACTATTCCTATATTATATTTGGATACGGATTAAGGATTTTGCTTTTTTAATGTATTTTATTATACAGTTGTATAATATACTGGTCTTTAAATTCAGTGGACAATAATTTAAATAAAAAATAACACATAGTCCACCATTCTGTTCTCAGTGGCAACTAAATGCTTAAGAATGAACACTCACATTATGCACAAGTACACTAACAACTTCCTGCTCATGTTATCCAGCATCCCATATCTACCGTAGAAACCTACGGGCTACATTACTGTTGATCAGGTAAATATATCCAGCAGGTTCTGACAGGTTCTGGAGAACCAGTAGTAGAAATTTTGAGTAGTTCAGAGAACCAGCAAATACCACCTCTGGCTGGCCTCAGAGTGGGGTGGGAATGGAGATTTTGCAATATCCTTCCCCTACCATGCCCACCAAGCCACACCATGCCTACTAAGCCATGCCCACAGAACCAGTAGTAAAAAAAAATTGGATTTTACCATTGCCATTGATAACACATAGCCTTCACAGCCAACAACTACCAAGAGCTTTATTCTCCATAAGATAACTCTGTCTGCTCTAGGGTGGTAAGGCTACAAAATTTAGGTCTGAAAAAGCAGCTGCCACACTATCTGAGTGCAAGTCAACTTACCAGCCAAGAAAGAATATAGCAGGCCTGACTGGATAAGATAAAATAACAGTATCTAAAGTAATGTCTTTCTATATATCTCAGGAGTCAGAGCAGTATTTTCCCTATCACTTCTTCAAATGTGAGTTCTCTAACCAAATTCTTTTCCACTCCAGAATGTCAGTCACACGTCAAGAGCCAGATGACAATACTTATCTGAATTCTGTTTCACTTTTCTATCACCTTGTTTTCCCTCGGTGTAACACTATGCATACCAGTCCAGTTAATGGCAGCTCTTGATTGTGCAAATATTTCTGAATGACACCCAAAACATCTGATTAATGAAGAGGTGTGAACCTCACACCAACAGTAGGTGTCAGTTTTTTTCTGCTGCTGTTTCCTGCATTATACTTCATTGCCAGTTAATAGGCAGATTATACTCTGAACTGGATACAGTAATTGTAATACAAAATTATACTGAGAAGAGATTTTTCTAGTTGCATAGTAACATGTCAAATCATATCTGTAAGATAATTTAACTATTTAAAGTGCATTGACAACTTCAAATGCATAAAACAATGGGAATGTTTGTTTTTTTTGGCGTTCTGTGGTTTAGCAACTTAAGAATTGGACACACTGAACAAATCAGAAGAATATTTCAATTTCCAACCTTTCAACCTTCCAGCTGATTATCAGAAGCAAAATACAGCAATACTTCAAAAAATATGCGTACAAAACCAACTTCTTTTAAATCTACTTTGGAATCTCTAGAGTAATCAGCTGATGTGAAGGAATGGAACTTTAAGGAATGGAAAAATCAGTCTGCTATTTCTCATGTGCCTCTTTTTATTCCATAAAATAGAATATGGGAAAACTCCAAACTGCTCATTCAGCAGAGATAACCATTCTGAGGGTTTACTCCTAAATTTTTAAAAAATGCATGATTCATCTTTCATTACCATTAAAATGGAAATATTTTCCACTGTTTGCTTGACATTGTTAAAGTTCACATTTTAAGTATGATAAGATATACATTTTTACAAGAAACAAATCCACAATTTGTTCGCTCATTTTTTTTTTTTTACTTTTACAGCTACATAAAAATGACTATCTCAGATTCATGACCGTTTTTCCAGACCTCACACAAATAGAAGCACTGGCTATTTTTGTCAGTATCATTTTTGTTTGCCTTTTTTGTGTATGGATCTCTTTCTGTGCTACTTCACACATGCCCCAAATAAGTTTTTTCCAAAGCTTTGATTGCCCAATTGCCAGCACAGTGACTGGAAGGGCTTTTCTCCTTTTTTCCCTTTAACAAAAGAAGTTAAAAGATTCAGCACTCTGATTGGAAGAGGAAGAAAAGCAATTATTTGCACATTTTCTAAGAACCATTATTTTTAATTTCACAAGGGCAACAGATTTTGGGGAGGAACCACTGTACTCATGTGCTTTGTTTCATACTTGGCTATCTCTACAATGTGAGGGGTGATTTCAGATTCTCTTTAGTTTATTATAGTTCTGTCTCTATTGAAGTGGGAAGATAAGGGATTGATTGGAAGAGTAGGTTTAGAAGTTGGAGAATGCCATAATTATTTTGTTTCATTTTCAAGTGTTTATGGATGGATATTCTAACTAACACATATTTTAGAGTTCTAATTCCTCCAGAAAAAAGACCAGAACTACTAGGTATGAAATACATGGAAGGCATAAACAAAGCACTTTCCACTCTAAATATCACAATATCACTATTGTGATCATTATTTTTAGAAAGCTCGTTTATTTTATTTACCATTTGTAACCAGCGGTTTCAGAATAACAGTATCATAAATTAACCATTAGTATATCTGACTGCATTAAACTTGCTCAAAATAAAGTTTCAGAATAAAGATTCATCCGTACATTCTGCTTGCAGTGGCATGATGTGGTTTTAAAGACAAGTGTGTTTATAATATTGCTTCCATTTCATCCCCAACCTGGTGCTGAGGCCACCAAAAGCTATGTTTAGTTTAGCTAGTGGTGTTTTCCTTCATCATTAAATCTTTTTCAGGTAATCAAGGAAGCCTTGAGAATGAGGCTGGAGATGACATAACAGAAACAGCAGTAATATGTGCAGCTCCAGTTGGCCCATCAAGTCTAATGCAGAAATGTCCCCTGACTAGACTAGCAAACTCAGGAGACTGTCAGCCAGAAATCCTGTTCTTTGGTGTTTATATATTATGTTTTAGGCTATATCAGCATTGGCAAGATTATAAAATAGGGGAAACACATGAGAAACGCACGCATATGCATAATTATGGAATGGGGTAGAAGGCTCACTGCCTGAAGAAAATCTATTTGTGGAGCAAACTGGTTTCAGACAGAGGAATGGAAAGAAAGCTCCAGAGACACAAACATACCAAAAGCTTTTTGGTTCTGTTTTCTCTTTATTCAAATCAGCTCTTGTGATCATTCAGGCAGATTATTGTATCAATAACTATTTTGTCAATTGGATGTTCAACGTAAGTATTATAACATTCTCTGAAGATGCATGCAATAAATAATATAAAGTAAGGGTTAAATCTGTAGTCCTTTCCCACCACACATGCAGGACAGTGACATATATCATTATCCTGCTGGTAGGTGATGCTGGATGGAAAAAGAGCAGGGAACCATCAATTACTATTCTGAAATTACCCTGTTTTAAATTACTTGAATACGTAACACTGAATGGCCTTGTGGCTGAGGATGGTAAAGCTAGGCTGTGGGGGTAGCACACTTTGTGACAATATTCTTCCCTTCTGATACAAGGACCAAAGGAAAGTACCTTGATGCAGCTGTGATGAAAAACCAAGACTCAGTGTGATCTGGAAACCCTTGTTCCCAAGAACTAATTTAATTGTTTAACTAAGTATGGTTAGATGGCACTTTGCATGTTATCATTTGTTTTCTATTTATTCCTTTTCAATGTTCATTCACTTATTGTTTAGGCACATGCTGAAGTTATATTTGGGGGAAAAACCCTTATGGGCTGTACACCTCAAACTAAGCCTTAGCTAAGTCCATAACACTAGTCTGATATTTATGCAATTATAAGATACAATGATTGCACTGCAACCCTAGACTAGGTCAAAGGCAAACATAAACTTTCTCCTGCAAAAAGGTTATGTTGGGGTTTTTTGGAAGGAGAAGAAATTTTGAATGAAGTGAGATATACACATTCATGTGCGTAGCTTAAAGGTATGTCAGTTATTTTCTTGATAAATACAATTATTTCCCCAGTGGCCTGAATTTGTCTGAGTTTGCTTCATCTTTATTAAATCCCAAGAAGACATATCATGAAACTCCCCAAGATTTAAGAGAAATTGACAGGGAACAATAGAGTGATGTAGAAGTGTGGAAAAAAATCCACATTGTCCTCTGCAAGCATTTTATATTTTTACTCCAGAGATATGAATCATAGGGCTCAGCTATCCCTTGGGCAATATTAAAAATGTTTTAAAACCTCCAATATTGATTAACATGTGAGAGAACAGGGCAAACTGGTTATAATTATACTTGGCCCCAGTCCAGAACAATATGTTTATACACTCTCAGTCTTTTAAATATGTTGGTGAATAGTGCCTCAGGTATATGTATTTAGATACCATGTTTGCATCTAATTTTAGCAGAATTAAATGCACTGTTGTTTTTGGCTTTGAAATTTTAAGTGCTATATTGAGATTTGGCAGAGAAATGGATGCTACATTTCCCCACATATTAATAATATTAATATTAAAGGAAATGAACAAGTCAGGAAGCCTTTATCCTACCTTAGTGTTTCATGGGAACCTAGCTATCTAATAGCAATCACATTCTAAGTATTCTCAACAATGCTGTTTGTAAGAACCATTAGAACTGTTATCCATAACTTCCAAGTAACTTTGCTCAAAAGCTAGGTCCAATTGAAGAACTGCATTTTTCTAGAATACCTTGTTGGTCAACTAATATTCTGTGTATGAAAGACTGCAAAAATGTCATTGGCTCTTACTGAAGGCAATACTGTGGGCAGCATCTAATGTTTAGCCTTGAGAGAAAACAAGTGAGGAACAGTGTGTGTGTGTGTGTGTGTGTGTGTGTGTGTGTGTGTGTGTGTGTGTGTGTGAAAGCCCTGTAAGCATGCTAGATAGAAGATCAGAATCTGTTTTCTCTCATTCCACAGTGCAGAGTAATAGATTTAAGTTACAGGAAGGCAGATTTCTGACTAATTCCTAATTGTAAGAGCAGATCAATAATGGAACCAATTTCCTAGAGTGGTAGTAGATTTCTCCATACTGGACTTTCCTAGAGAGATGGTAGATTCCCCCATGTTCAAGCAGAGGCTACGTAGCCATTAATCTGAATGGTCCCTTCTAACTGGGATACTATGATTCTAAAAAGACACTTGAAAATAATGGTACTGGCCTATACAGCTCCACAGTCATGTTTTTCCATTTAAAAAATGTTACGTTTTCTAAAATATAATATTTTAATGAAAATCTTAGCAGGCCATAAATAATTATATCACCAGTAGCATTTTTAAAATAAATAAACAAAGCAGCAACTTGGAAGTTCTTCCAGGTCTATACTTTCGATTTACTTCCTTTTTTCCTATGATAGTTCTCACCGATATCCAAAATTACATAGAAGTCATGTGCTCTGATTTTCAAACTGTATTAGGGTGTTACGTTAGTACATAATACTAGGACTATACATACTCTGAACATGTTTAGGAACTGCTTTGAAGCTTTTCCAGCTGCAAGCATAGCATAGCACAGCACTTTGTTTCTGTTCAGCCTGATTTTTTTTCCTCTGGCTTCTGATTAAGCAGATCTAGTTCTTTGATTTTTCCTCAACAATACTTTATTGCATATCTTCCCTAATTAAAAGAAGAACTTTGAACTGAGTACAAATGTGACTATCTGATTAACACTCCTCAGCAATTTAATGGAACAGCAATACATGGCTTATGCTGGAATGGAATAAATGCAAGTTTGAGCTCAATGGAAAAATTATATTTTAATTGTCTGGAAAAGTTTTGAATGGCCTTGTAGATGTTTTTATTACATAATATGTAACTGTGAGTTTATGTTTTATAACTATGGTGTTATCTTTTCACATGATGGAAAGCTAACAAACCAATTCAGTTGACCTCTTTGGTCACCAAAGATATGATACAATACAATGCCAGACTGATTCTTTTTTTCCATTGTGGATGAATGGTTAATGTATCTGTGAATGATTAGATTTAAAATTGATAAACTCAGCCATTCTCTCACTGTTGATTAATGTATGTCTACATTTAAGAACAAAATCTCAGAAATTATTATAATCACTATTTACAAAGATCTCAGATTGGTAGTGGGAGCAACTGTGGCAGCAATGAAGAAGACAGAGATCAGAGTTTTTTCCCTCATTCCAGAATCATGAAAATCTAAGTGATAACCCTTTTTTGTGTATTATTGATACTGGATGATTTAGCACTCTAGCTTGGCTGAGGATGACAGTACACATGGAGGGTAACTGTTTAGGAAAGCTACTAAAAAGGATCCATGATGAATGGCTCTGTTTGCCATGCCATCTGTTCAGGAGGAAAGAACCATTTGAGGTTTTCTTCTGAAGGTACATGGGACATATGGAAGCAGGCAAGAAGAAATAATGGGACATGTATGGCACTGCCAGCACAAAAGCTATCAGTAATGCAGAACAGGTGCTGCTTTTTATAATGCACTTTTCCTCCAACAAATAACAGGACTAGAATAAGGGAAAGAAGACCTTCACTCTTTTATAATAATTATTATAACTCCATGTTATACAAGTGAACTGCTTATTATTTATTTGGGATCCTACTCTTCCTGAAATACTAATTCATTAGGAATGAGAGAGAAAAAAAATCTACTGTATACTTTTTCTTAATTTCCATCTATTTTATTGATTAGCCCTTCCATCAGTGTTTCTGCAGCCACATCTTCAGTGATTTTGAAAAATGGAATCACTATTTCATTTATCTCTTTTTTTAAATTCTCCAGCTTAATTAACTAAAAGCATATTTGTGTCTCCTTCAGAAAGCCAAGTAATCCTATGAAATTTCATTATCTGAGGATTGAAGTGACAGTAGCTTTTCCTAAATTTGGAAAAAATGCACAAAAGATTGAGCTAAAATTGGCTGTTTACTACCAGTGGAATAATTAGTAGAACATTTTAAATACTTAACGCTAAAGAGGAAGAATAGAAGGCAATATTGGCTGCTTGTCCCTGTTTGTGGTCTTGTTGAATAACAGTATGCTATATTGGAATAGATGGGTTACTCTTATTTACTTGTGTTTATATTCTTATTTGGGAGGTACCAATTGGAGAAAGACTGCTAAATGGTGAACTGACATAATTCTATTTTTAGTTAATTTTGTGTTTTTTTTCCATAGATTTTTAAAAAATTATTCTGAGATAAAATATTCCCTCTCCAAAATCATGAAGACTGTATATGAAAGGCATTATGAGAATTATATTTATTTTAAAAAAATGAATTCTAACATTTGTTAGGTGAGCTTTGACACATTTTATTATCTTTATTCCCACAATTATAAGTGAATCACTGCAGTTCTTAAGTTAGTAACTTAGTTATTAAGTGAATTTGGCTTCCCCACTGACTGCTTGTCAGAAAGCTGCAAAAGGGGATCACATGACTTGGGGCATTGCTGCCATCATAAATATGAACCAGTTGCCAAGCCTCCAAATTTTGATCATGTGACCATGGGGATGCTACAATGGTCATAAATATGAAAACTGGTCATAAGTCACATTTTTCGTGCTGTTGTAACTTTGAATAGTCAGTAAATGAATGGTTGTAAGTTGAGGACTACCTGTACTGCCATTTAGCAATAGCAATAGCATTTAGACATAAAACAGCATTATATACCACCCCTTAGCACCTTACAGCACTCTCCGGGTGGTTTACAATGTAGAAACATTATTTGCATATTGCCCCCAACAATCTGGGTTTTCATGTACTGACCTCAGAAGGATGGATGGCTGAGTCAACCTTGAGTCCTGTCAGTATCAAACTCCAGGCTATAGGCAGAGTTTGCCTATAATAGTACTGCACTTTAGCCACTGTGCCACCAAGAATCTGAAATATACTGAAATAATTTTAGTATTTTATACTAAAATAATTTTAGTATTTTCTTAAGATTATTTGTTTTTGTTTTTTTAACATTTAACATTTGAACTATGGAAAATTCTGGGTGAATATAAAATTGGAGGTGTGTTATGGAGATTCTGGTATTTTGTAGGTGATCTTTTTAGTATATAATTACTTCTTTTGGTCTCCAGGACAGCCTTAATTCAATGAAAATGAGTCCTTCAAAATTAATTTCTTAGCTAGTTAGTGATGAAGGGAGAGTGAAGAGAGGGTAAAATCTTTAAAGAATTGGAAATCAAGCCATGTCAGAATGCTGAGGAAAAAAATGTATATGGTGATGTTTGAGTTTTAGTGGGTAGAAACATATGTGTAAACTTGCATGTCATTTTGTATGTAGATGATATGTCATTAGATGAGAAGTTGAATGATTTGAAGTGAACGTTACACTGTTTGATGACTTGGGAGGAGGGAGCCCCAACCTTCTTCAAAAGGCTCACCTGGGGAATGAGATTTAGAGAGATGCTGTTGGGAGGGGCACTTGTCGGGAACAAGTGTTGCCTTTTTCCAGTCTCACGTGCTGTTACCGATATCTGGGTGCTTTGCTTGCCTTGCCCTGCTTACCTGGCCTAGCTATGTGCGAGTTCGCAGTGACATAGTTCTGCTCCGAGTTGTGCTGCACTCCCAGTGAATTCTTCCTGTGACAAGGACTCCTTGGAATCAAATTTTCTGAACTGTGACTGATCTCAGAACTGTGATACTCCTCTGGACTAATAGCAGCCAGGAACTATTGAAGGTGCATGTTAGAGCTTGGCTCCTGGACTTGCAGTGAACGGTGGGACTTTGGGGGGAAAGTTGGAGCAATAAAGGGGAGTTAAGCCTTCGTTCCGGCTGTGTTGTTTCAGTGCCCAGCCCCGGGTCATCACATCTTAGCAAAATGGTTATAGAATATATGGAAAAAGATGAAGAAATTTTAAAACTTAACTTAAAAAGGTAGTGGGTTGTATGTAGTCTGCTGGGAAGAATGAATAAACTGAAAATAATTACAGGAAGTCCTGAACTTACAACCATTCATCTAGTGACTGTTTGAAGTTATAAGGGCACTGAAAAAAGTGATTGATGATCATTTTTCACACTTGACCCTTGCAGTATTCCCACAGTCATGTGAACAAAATTCAGACACTTGGCAACTGGCATGTATATATGACGGTTGCAGTGTCCTAGGGTCAACTGATCAAGTTTTGTGACTGTCTAACAAGCAAAGTCAACAGGGAAGCCAGCTTCACTTAACGGGACACATAGGGAAAATGTTATTATTATTTCTATATTTAATATATTTCTATATTCTATATTTTATTTCTATATTGTCAAAACCAGGGAAATTGATGATGCAACTATGGTTGAAGAAAACATCTAGTTATTAAATTAATTAAGGTTTTCTGATTTACAATGAAAAATACAGGATATGGTTTGTTGATTGCCAAACATAAAAATCTGTGTTGAACATATGATGGAACATATGTCCATGTTCTCACTGAAAATGCCAATTTGGTACTAACGTAATCCAATTCCATAATTTCTACTGAAATGCATCTTGAAAAAATATATACAAAGTAGACTGGAATATGCCATAATTTCTAGGGGAAAAAAAGAATGGAGAAAGGATATATCCACTGTACCCCCTAAAATATTTCTGAAATTATATAGCTAGTAAGTTGGCTACATTGAAACAGTAAAATATTTATATCACAAAAGTAATAATATAAAAATGATTAAAAAATATGATAGAACCATGAAGCTACACACTCTTTTTGACACTACTTAACAGTGTGTGAAGTTGAAGAATCATGAACATTTATTTATTCATCAAATTAGGAAAGTTGGAACCCTTCACCTTTTATTGTATTTGTTCAGATAGCATCCAGGCTGAAATATTCATTCTTATGGCAATCAGGAAACAGGAATACATAAGGAAAAGGAATTCAAAGGAAATTAAATTAAAATTAAGATGGAATGTATCAAACTGTGATACAGTATTACATAACATATGGATTAGATTACAGAAATTGTAACTGAATGGGTTCAGGTTGTTTGCATTTTGTGCTTTGATAGTTAATATTTCTTCCTTAGTAAACAATATACATTTGACTTTAAAACCATTCTTTTGCACACATTTTGTTCCATTTTAACATATTTACAAATAGTATTAAGCACTAAAAAGCCCACTGATTTTGCAAGTCTATTCAGGTTTAGGAATTAGTTTTCTTATGCTCAATGGTAGCTGCTGCTTAAATTAATTTATAACTGATATTTCTGCTGCCTAAATAAAATGTGTAAAGAAAGATGTCTTAAGATGAGTCATCAAAAGTCAGATTTTTTATTTCTCCAACTGCAGGATTCAGAAAAAAAGGTTAAATAAGAGTTTTCTTGCAAATGTTTGGAGTTAAAAATGTAAGCCCCAACTCAGCATCAAAATACCAGCTCTGCTTTTAAATACTTTCCTAGTAAAGCTTCTTATATAGAATAGAATAGAATAGAATAGAATAGAATAGAATAGAATAGAATAGAATAGAATAGAATAGAATAGAATAACAGAGTTGGAAGGGACCTTGGAGGTCTTCTAGTCCAACCCCCTGCCCAGGCAGGAAACCCTAGACAAATGTTTATCCAACAGCCTTCTTAAAAATTTCCAGTGTTGGGGCATTCACAACTTCTGCAGGCAAGTTGTTCCACTTATTAATTGTTCTAACTGTCAGGAAATTTCTCCTTAGTTCTAAATTGCTTCTCTCCTTGATTAGTTTTCACCCATTGCTTCTTGTTCTACCCTCAAGTGCTTTGAAGAATAGTTTGACTTCTTCTTTCTGGCAACCTGTGAGATAGTGGAACACTGCTATCATGTCTCCCCTAGTCCTTCTCTTCATCAAACTAGACATACCCAGTTCCTGCAACCGTTCTTCATATATTTTAGACTCCAGTCCCCTAATCATCTCTGTTGCTCTTCTCTGCACTCTTTCTAGAGTCTCAACTCTATCTTTTTTACATTGTGGCGACCAAAACTGGATGCAATATTCCAAGTGTGGCTTTACCAAGGCATTATAAAGTGGTATTAACACTTCATGTGATCTTGATTCTATTCCTGTTTATGTAGCCCAGATATGAACAGCTGAATGAAAGGAATGTTGATTCACATCAAGGAAAGATTCAGAATTCATGTACAGAACTCACCTTTGGTTCTTCAATTAGCACCATTCACTGGAAGGTAAGATGTAACTATCACCAATTTGTGGGTTATTCCTTTCTATTCTAGACCAAGTGAAGTCCAAAAACACTAGGGAATTTCTAGAAGCCTGGAACTTTGACAAATTAGCCATCAATAGACACATAGACATAAATGCTACAGAGTATGCAAAAGAGACAATGAACAAGCCAAAAAGGAGGAATCAAAAATTCTAAGCATCTCTCCACCAGTAATCATCACCCTGATCAGCATAGATTAATTCCAAGGTTAACTTCAGACCAATCATCAAGTAAACAATACCCCAATCAAGAAACTGCCCAAAAAGCCAACAGTAAACAGCCCAACCAAAGAACCTCTAAGACAGTGATGGCTAACCTTTTTGCTGTTGCATGCCAAAAGCAGGTGGGGAGCGGGGGGATTGTGCATGTGGGTGCCCACACCCATAATTCAATGCCCACCTGTGCTCTGCCCTCCCACGCAGGTGTGCATGCTCCCCCCGTGCTCCCCCTGCTTTTGAAATGTGATGGCACAGTGGGCCCGTTTTTCACTCTCCCCAGGCTCCAGAGGCTTTCTAGGAGCCTGGGGAGAGCAAAAATGGCCTTCCCCAACCCCCCGGAGGCCTTCTGGAGGCCAGAAACAGCCCATTTCCCGACTTCAGGTGGGCCCAGAAGGCCCAAAAATCAGCTGGCCGGTGGGCACATGTATGCTGGAGCTGAGCTAGGGCAACACTTGTGTGCCCTCAGATATGGCTCTGCGTGCTGCCTGTGGCACCCGTGCCATAGGTTTGCCATCACAGCTCTAAGATCACCCCACCAACACTGACCAGGAAAGACATTAGAATATAAAAAGAGCAAAGCCCAGTCCTTACTAACACTGATGATGTTACCTAGTTTGGGTAATGAAAAGTCTGCAAGAAAACAACCAAGTTCAGAGAGCACCAAGAACCACTCACTTATAACATTTTTCAAAGTAATCAATTTTGAGAAAACCCAAACCATGCTAAAAAGCTTGTTTGCCTTTCAGGAAATGGAAAGGCACCCTAATCCTTGAACAGTTCATATGATTCAGGTACCTTTGCTTTTGTCTCTCCAGTGATATGGTCAGTGAGTTTAATGTAAACTTTGCAATTGCTACATCTCTTTCTCTTCCAAATTTCATTGATCCATTTTTTGACTTTTTGAAATCCATTACTAATTACAATTGCGAATTATGACTTTGCGGTATTTTGTTTCTCTTCAGGCTATTTCATTCAATTTTGGACATGATCGGTCTGTTTGGAATATTCTCTGGGTAACCATTCCACATTATTTTCATTCACATATACCACCTTTAATAGCTTCCTAGCATCTTGCTGAGGAATTTTTTTTAATGGATCATTCCGTAAATTTATTATCAATCAAATGAATGGCTAAAGGGCTTTAATATATGAATCCAAACTTCTTATAGTTCACAAATGCTTCAAATTATAGACTATGTTAGCCATGGTCTAAATATATTCCATTTTTATTTCATTCTACATCATTGGAGGGATAATTTAAGGAGGGAGAGTTTAATTTAATTTTTTTTCTTCCATTCAATTATTTCCGATTCTCAGAGATTGCAATCCTTGCAGTTTTCTTTATAAAGTTTTTCCTGGGTTTTGGCCTCATGTCTTAACCAATACACCAAACTGATTCTCTTTATTTCATTACTCTCTTAATTGCTTTGTAATTATAAGAGACAGACTGTGCATACAAATCTGCCTCTGACTTCACAGATTTATAGTTTTTCTGAGAGGATAGGGTAAATATGTGATCCTTTGTGCTTTTATGATGCATTTCTGATGCAACTTGAAGATACTTTTCGTGGATTATTAAGGTTCTTCAACTCTGACACTGTATGTTTATCTGTTGCCTTAGCAGCAGTCCCAAAGCAAAGCAACAGAGGAGTACAAGATGGATTATGAAGGTTTTCAACAATTCAGGCACCATTATATTCAAAGAAGATAAGAGGGTACGGTTTCAGATTCATCTTTGTTTAGCTACAATCTTATTTTCAAATTTTATATGCAATTCACGCTTTTTCCTAACTTAGCCATCATTTATGAAGTAGTTAATTTAGCAGCCTCTTTACCTGTATTCATCTATTTCAGGGTAAAATCTGAGCAAATCCTTTCAAAAGGATTGAAGTAATTTGGTTACCAGATAAAAGAAATATTAATATGAATGATTCTTTGTCCAGAACATCTCATATACAAAACAAAAAATAGCTAGATATGTAATGCATTATATTGGCTAAATATAGTTGAAGAATAGCTGTGAAGATATATGTTTAAAAATATCAGGGTTTTTTTGAGCAGGTCTTCAAGCCCGTGTTGCATTTATAACATTTACATTGTGGCACTATACATAAGATTTAAACTTTCCTTATCCTCTCCTCAAAAGTATTCTTACTGCTTGTTTCAATATCACCCTAGCTCTCAGAAATTTTGAAAGGGAGAGGTGGAAGATGAAAGGAAGGGGGGAGGGAGGGGCCAGCGTGGCTTTGGTCCAGGCAACCCAACGCAAAGAGGAAACATGCCAGCAGCTGTCAAGCTGGCCACATCCATCCAGTCGGCCATGCCCAACCAGTTGGCTACGCCCATCCCAGTCCCCCCAAGATCAACCACATGTGGTGCTCAATGAAATGGAGTTTGACACCCCTGCTCTACATGTTTCAAAGGAAATGAATGAACCCCAGGATATATTCCACACAGTTTATATGGAGTTCTTGAATACTGCTTTGTCCATTATGTCCTGGACTGTTCCATAGAACTTCTCTTCAACTACATTTTAAGAGCCTTGGTGGCGCAGCAGATTAAAGTGGTGTTAATCTGCCTGCAATTACTGCAAATTCGAATCTCACCAGGCTCAAGGTTGACTCAGCCTTCCATCTTTTCGAGGTAGGTAAAATGAGGACCCGGATTGTGGGGGCAATAAGTAGGTATATACAAAAGTTATGAAGGCTATTGCTTAACACATTGTAAGCCACCCTGAGTCTCCGAAGAGGGGCGGCATATAAATTGAACTAATAAATAAATAAATAAATCTTTTAGAGGTTATAAAGGTAAAAAAAGAAAACCATTTGGATAAAGTTTTTTGCTGTTTTGGCTTTCTTATTTATAAATCTAATTTCCCCCTTCCCCCAAATCTCAGAGATCTGTAATCATTGGTATATTCCTGTAATGATGATTGGTCAAAGAGCATAATATTGAGGTGGAATATATCTACAACCAGCCAGTCATCTTCAGTTCATACATAAAATTCACTGGTATTAAGAGCCTGGGACCTTTGTGAAAGATCCAAATTCAGATCTTTGCATAATAGTCACTAGTATGGCTCTGCAGTGTTTTAGATCTGAAAGCAATATTGTCCCTTGGAGTATGTGGAAATGAAAATATATTCCTATCTGCAGCTCCTTTAAAAAGGAAGATACATTACAGTCCTTTGAATTACGTTTTATGTTATGATTTCACTGAGAGGATATGTTGCTTTCAAAACCAGCTCCAACTGCAAATGATTCAAGAACTTTCAGTGTAATTAAAACATAGTTTAATTAGAAAAGAGAGAGCAAACTCATACATAGCTTATTTGCATTGCAGAAGAGGATTACCAGCAGCTCATGCTTGCCAGGAGCACTCATATACTGTAAAGATCTTTCACAAAAATGTGAGTTATTTATATCAAAGACACTGGTTTCTATTCATTTACAAGAAAAATTGATTAGAATTGCAGAGCCCTGCTGAACCAGTTTCTAGAGCTATTTCATCACTCCAAACAATTATTAAATCACTGACACACCATTAGTACTTAGTAATCCATGCTAAATTTATTTCCTAAACTAGGTTGCACCTGCACCCATCATTACTTCCTGTTTTGTTAAGAAGTCCATGGTTTTTTTCATCAAGAAAGAACAATGGAAACATTGAAACATTATATACAAGATGTTTACAAAGAATATGTGATGGAAGCAATATATAGGTATACTTGTACTTTTGGGAAAGGTCATCCATTGGGAAATTATTGGGACATTTCCTGTATTTGTATCAACTAGATGATGATTTTTCTTCCCAGAATAAAAGCCTATGGATTATATGCCTGGGGTTGGAAGTATCTTCTTATATTCTTTCAGATAAATATGGTAAGTCAGAGAGTTGGTTCATGCAGCTCAGTGCTGAGTATTATAACAATCTTCCAAGAAATATTTATCAGCCCTGGTTACAGATGCAGTGATGGAACCTGGGACATTTTTTATATACAAGATGTGAACTGCTAGTGAACTGGAAGCTCTTTCCTTGAAAGGGGAAGTGTGACTACAGTTATGACTCAAAATAAGTGAGCTATTCCAAAGTAGCAGAAAGACTGCTAACTTTTGTAATACGTTGCCCAAATGTTTTGGCACATCTTTCTAAGTTAATAAGTCAAGCTCATTCTGACAGGTAATCACAAACTGAAAGGTTAAGTGATTAAACTCAAAAGGACCAGAATACACCAACTTTGTGTAAAACAGAAAGAAAAATGACTAAGCATTCTCTTATAGTCCAGGCTGTATGTTATAATAAAGGATTATAAAAACATTCATAACTAAAAGGCATTTATACTGCAATACTCTGTAAAGTTAAACTGAACAAAATAGGGATGTCTTAGTTTCCATGCCAAGTTTATTTTGGGAGCATATGTTCCAGTTAAGCTAGCTGCAGGATGTTTTGCATCATGGGTAAATTCCATCTCCTTCAAATATATTTTAATTTTTTCTTTACTTGTCGAGACTTTTGCAAATACACATCATCCTTTTCTCTTTTACCTAAGAGGGGCTAGTTTAACACTCCTTCAAACAGCAACAGCAGTACCAGAGGTAACGGCTTTCCCTGTCATTATATATGACAAACAACAAAAGCTGAAAAGAATCACACATAAACAACAATCTAGAAACAGACCCAAAGAGGCAGAATTAACAGCTGGAAAGTGTTACAGCCTTGGTCCTTTATTCACATTTAAGAGACCCTGGAAAACATTCTGAACAGCTATGCTAGAATCCTGCTTCTATAACATTTTAACAAAAAGCTACAAAAAACCTCTTAGCAATTCTCTGTAAGGGTTCAGGATGCATACAACACATAATTTCTACAGGGCAAAATTAAGCATCAAATTAAACTGAACTTAAAAATAGATCAACTTTCTAGACATTATAATTCCAAGAGTCCATTTTCTATCAGTGATGTTTCAGTAATTTCAAAAAATCTTATTCTTCTCATTAACAAAAACAATAAAGTGAATCATTCAAAAATATATAAATCACTATAATTTGAGTAAAATATAAAGCAACACATCTCTAAATGCATTAGAATATGCCAAATTCAGATGCAGGATTAGGCAAGCATACAATCTGTAAAGACTCACAGGATGAATCATGAATTTTTAAATATTTTTTCTGTTTCTGGCGATTATGGTTGGTTGTAGTCAGCCAGATGTTCAGACTGGATTTGGCATTTGTATCAACCTATCAGAGGATCTGAGATAGGAAGATGTTGATGTTTAATGATGTTTAGAGGATGTAAGCTGCTTTTGCAAATGATTGATAGTTAATTTGTCAATGCCAATGGCGTTCAAGTGATGCTCCAGTTGTTTTGAGATTGCACCCAAGGCATCTATCGTTCTATTTCTATTTGCCAGTTTTTGCATTTTATTTTTTTCTCCAGTTCTTTGTTTTCTATTCTGCTGTCTCCAGGTACTGCCACATCCATTATCCAGTTATGTCTTTCTTACCAACAATTACTAAGTCTGGCATGTTATGTGGCAGGTGCCTGTCTGTTCAAATTGTAAATGTGAATTAGCTTTTTCATTTTCTATTACTTTCTCTATTTATGGTCTCACCAGTTCTTACTTGCAGGCAAATGGTATTTCTTGCAGATCTTCCAATGCACCATTGTTGCCACTTTGCCATGCCATTGTTTGCTCTTATTATTATTATTCATACCGCACTGCTTAGTAAAGCTAAACATGCAGAGGACATTTCCAACTTGGATATATAAAATTTAAGATTGCAATGCACAGGCCATTACATTCAGTGGTGTATTAACCATTAAGCAGCCTAAGCACATGCTTTGGGCACCAGGCCCAAAGGGGGCACCACAAAGTTGAGAAAGAAAGAAAAAACCCAATGAAGATTTGTACAGTATGTACAAAGGAGGGGGGCATCAAGATTTGTCAGTGCTTAGGGCACCAGTGAGCCTTAATCCGCTACTGACTACATTCCATATCTACTCCTAACAATTTCAGTCACCAGATTAAATCCTGTTTATATGTAGTATGTTAGCAGAAATTATATTGTATTTTATTTCTTTGAAGACAAATAGTACAGTGCAATGTTAGGTAACATCTTGCCTAAATAGGATCTTAAGCCAACCTTTCCATATATGGGGACTTCCAGATGGTTTGTAGCAGCGTTACTCAATCTTAACAGTATTAAATTGTATGGATTTCAACTCTCATAACAGCCAGAAAGCTGGTTGGGGAATTCTGGGAGTTGAAGTCTACTCTTCTTAAAGTTGCTAAAGTTGCTAAATGTTGGCTTGAAGTATAATTTCCTGAATTACTCACCAATAGTGCCACTGGTCAAGCTGTCTGGGAATAATGAGAGTTATTGTTCCAACACATCTAGAAAGCATTAAGTTGGGGAAAGCTATTTAAAGCAAATTTAACTTTAAAACCTGATGGCAAAGGCTTCACCAATGGAATAATGAAAAAAAAAATACAATCTAGAGCTAGGCAATGCTTTAATTCATTCATTTTGTTTCAACATTGATGTCTGTAACATTTTCCCATTTTGTTTTGTTGTGAAGTAAGAATCATCATGTTCTGTGCTGAGCTACAAGCATACTCCACAGTTCTCGGTCTGCAGCTACAGTTTCTGTATCTTTCCATTTAAGATTGATATTTTCCAGATCTTCCTGAAATGTTTGGCGCCAGGTTTTCTTTGGTCGTCCTCTTTTTCTCTGACCATCTGGTGGTATCTAATTAATTGCAGTCTTTGCTGGACATTGCTCACTCATGCAGATCATGTGTCCAGCAAAGTGCATTTTTTTGTTCTATCACTATCTCAGATAGTCTTCAGGAATTATACTTTGTAGAATTTTCTGAACTATCCTTGAATGTAGCTTCCTCAACTTTTCATTCAACTATCTTAGCAGCATCATGGATACATATGGGGGAACAGAGGCAGATGATGTAAGATGTCAGAATAGCCTAATTAAATATTAAAGCTGGGGATTTTAACATTTTTCATACTTCATTTCTATGATGCAGATTTCTGAGATTGTTGAAGAAGCTACAATTAATAAATCACAAAACACACATTTAAAATGTAATGAATAAATTTCAAGCTCTGGGAAATAATATTATTACACATTTTAATACCATTAATATATTTTAAATAATGTTCACTTTGCATTAATGTCAGTACTTCAATTAATTTCATTTTTACAGTATTGTCATAATGTGATGCGGCCTTTTATTTTAAAATATTAATAGCAGTGCAAAGAATAGCAATAGCAATAGCACTTAGACTTATATACTGCTCTATAGTGCTTTACAACCCTCTCTAAGCGGTTTACAGAGTCAGCATATTGCCCCCAGCAATCTGGGTCCTCATTGTACCAACCTTGGAAGGATGGAAGGCTGAGTCAACCTTGAGCCATCAGGATCGAACCCCAGATTGTGGACAGAGTTAGCCTGCAATAACTGCATTCTAACTACTGTGCCACCATCCTTCCTTTTCTATATCATATGGCTTATTTCAAATAAAAATCAAACACTGAGAACTTGTGAAAAATATATGACTCTCTTCAACATGCTGTCTTTCTGGACTGTTAGAATGCAAATGACATCATGGAAGAACAGTGCTGGCCAGAAATTAAGGGAGTTACAGTTCAACACTTCTGGAAGGCATCACCTTAGAGAAGGTTGATGCATGGACATCAATTCCAATAATTCCTCAGCCAACATGCTGGCTGGGAAGTTCTGGAAATTGAAGTCTATGGATCTTAAAATGGCAAAGGCTGAAAAACTTTGGTATAAACATTCCCATTTGGTAATTACTTTGATTGCCACAAAAAATAAAGCAGACCCACTGTCTTCTAGCTTCGACAAGAAATTGATGGGAAATAGTTGCACAACTTTTGTAAGATGATTATGGAGGAATTCTTTGTCGGAATATAAAATACAGACGTGCCATATTGAAATAATTTTCTTTCAATACTAAGGGGGAAATGAGAAGTAAAATTTAATTCAGTTTCTCAAAGTCAGGAAGTATCTTAAATTCAGTATTATGGTAATTAGACAAAGCATCTAAGAGCATCAGAACCAGTCTGATGGTTGTTACCATTAATGATGCATACATAAATGTATATATCAATATTTCATAGTTTTAGTGAGATCTCGCCATATTTTACTTAAATAAAAAGTAAATTTAAGCTGGGCCTACATGTATCAGAACTTCCACCAGCTAACTCAGAAACATCTCAACAGCAGGGAGGCAAAATGGTGGGCAAAACTGTGTATATATATATATACACACACATACATATATATACAGTTTTGTAAGTATGTCAACAATGTTGACATACTTAGAAAAGGGCAAGGCTTTGAACTGTATAGTTATGCCTGCCATTTTGGCTTTTTTGTCCCCAATGTGAACACCTCTGTCATTTGTAGCATTTCTCTGTGATTACTAGTGGTATGAATCTACATTATATAGCACTATAATACAGAATATCTTCACAGGTGTGAAATGAAGAGTTCTCAGCTCTGTGCCTGCACAGAGTTAATCACTGGCCACTTGAGATAGGAAGAACTAGAATGGGATTTCTGTCTGGTTTGGAGCTTTGCCTCAAGAATGAGCTTCTTGGCTCTTGTGACCAGTGGGCCTCCTCTTTGCTCTTTCCTAGTTCACTTCCAATAATTATCTACAGCTCAGTCCTGAGGCGCTTCTCTTCAAAAAGTGCTCACCAAAAGCAAAATTACAAACTGTTATTTCTTACTGTCACTCCATTTGCCCAATGGCAATGCCCTGAGGAAACATCTCATGATTCACACAGATAATTTGAGAGGCACGAAGTCCTCTTCTCCCATACTCTACAGTAGTTACTACAGTGCTGCTGATGCACCAGAGCAAACACACTGTCAAAATTATTGCAATTTAATGTGTATGTATATTTATGATGAATAAAATGCCATGCAACGGTTCCATCTTTTCCTCCTTTAGTCTTTTTTTTCCTGGTAAATAAAAAGACTGAAGAAACAGGACAAGACAATAAAAGGAGCATACAATTAAGACATACAAAGGAATATCTATTCCCATCTTAAATCTTATAAGATCTCATTGAAGCATCCTTAGAAAGTATGAAGCTAAAAGAAAAAAAGCTATAATAATAAAAAATATGCTTTATTTTTAAAATCACATTCTCATTTTTAACTCTACAATTATGCAGTCATTTTCAGAGAGAAGATAAATAATTTGAATTTTAAAACTGGGAATCTGAAAATAATGTATGCAACAACCAATACAATATGTGAGCTATGCATATCTATATTTAGTTGACATGGACTTGCAAGATGCAGTCAGTCTGAACTACCTTAATGCATCAGAGGCTCTGATTTAATCTATGTCTCATCTCAGAATTCCAAGACTTGACCCCTGTGCAACACTGCCAACAAATCAAGGTTAAACAAAACAGCTGTCAAGTTTTAGCAGAAATAATAATACTCTTTCACATTATGCAGCAGTTATGCTTCATGCCCTATGCTTTATGACTGCTATTTAGTCTGTGGGAATTGTTCTAGCAGTCCGAAATAACTGCACACTTAATGCCAACTGAATATATACATTTGTTTTCAAATACCTGACTTTGTCTTTGCTTCCAGTATATTCAGTATGACATTTTTTCCTTTTTGGTATCAGTTCTTTGAACCTTTAAAAAAAAGGAAGCACAGCTTTTCCACACATTGGTTTTAAAAAATACCAGTGCTGCGCTCCAATAACTAAACCTCATCTCATTTATTAATATTTAATTAAAATTAAAATTAAATGAACAATTGATGGTAATGTTTGTAGATCTCCTTTGGCTCCACCAGAGATTTTTTTTTTGGGGGGGGAACAGATAATTCTGGAACTCTAACTGAGGCACCCCTTCTTTACAAGGACGAAGAATGTCTTTTTCAAGAGAATAAACAAGTTCATGGAAGATGAAATATATTCCATGTATGGAATATTCTATGAGCATTCTCACATCAGGGGGTTCTATTTTGAGTTAGAGATTCTTGAACCCCCAGAGAGTTAAGTACTGACAAACATTTTTCTTTCTAGAGACCTGCCAGAAAAAAAGGGCTTTCATATTATTTCAGCTGTGCAATCAATTCTTTCAAAAAAGACAATATGTTCATAAGTAATAGGCACATAAGTAAGATCACACCTTCATATGATATGTATAGACTTATCATGTGTTTCCCTTCCAGGATAAGTAATGATATGCAAACTACTGAAATAAAGTAAAAATAGTATGCCAAAGAAGTTAGAAGCATGAGATAAGAAAAAGAACCATATCTAGTTAATTCAGAATTACTATTATTGCGACTCACCCACAAAACCCTATACATCCTAGCAGACATCAGATATTATTATTATTGGTTAATCTGTAGTGAGATTCACAGCCTTTGAGGCTGGTTAATAGCTCAGCAGCTCGAGTCCTAACCAAGGACCTAGGAACTGTTAAGGTATCGTCGGAGGATGTAAGCTGTTCTGAGTAAGGTGGTTTTTTGTAGAGTCAAAATGTTCAAGTCCGGTAAATTTAGAATTTCTAAATAGCGGGGTAGCCCTTTGGGTATTGCTCCAAGGGCTCCAATTACAATCGGGACAACACATGATTTCTTTTTCCACAGTTGCTCAACTTCAATTTGCAAGTCCCGGTACTTTGTTATTTATTCTTGCTGCTTATCTTCAATCCGTGCATCACCAGGTCTTGCAATGTCAATGAACCATACTTTTTTTTTTCAACTACTGTTATGTCAGGTGTGTTGTGGACCAAGTGCCTGTCAGTCTGAATCCTAAAGTCCCACAAGATCTTGAGTTTCTCTTTCTCTCAACCTGATGTTCCCAGTGGTTTTTGCTGTACTCAAATCCAAACTTCTGGCACAATTTCCAGTGAATGATCTTAGCAACGCAGTCATGGCATTGTAGGTAGTCGGTTTGTGAAATTTTGCTGTACCCACTGATCAGGTGGTCGATTGCCTCATCTTTCTCATTACAGAGGTGGCATTTGCTGTTGGTGGTAACATATTGAATTTTTATTTTTATTATTTTTATTTTTATTTTTATTTTTATTTTTATTTTTATTTTTATTTTTATTTTTATTACTATTACTATTATTATTATTATTTCTATGCCGCCCACTTTCCGAGGACTCTGGATGGCTTACAACAATCGATAGTATACTAAATAGCATATTGCCCCCAACAATCTGGGTCCTCATTTTATCCACTTTGGAAGGATGAAAGCCTGAGTCAACCTTGAGCCGGTGAGATTTGATCCACTGATTGCTGAACTAGCAGTCAGCTGAAGTAGCTGCAGTACTGCATTCTAACCACTGTGCCATTTCGGCTCTTTTATCATATGACTTAATGCCCTTAAGTATTATTGAAACATTATTGAGTCTGTTGTATTTATCAGGTTTTTTGTGTGTTATAATTCTGTGCTTTCAGAATTCAAATAAGCAGCTTTGAATGCCTTTAAGCCTATCACATCTCAGAGGTAAAAATCTGGATAACCACAGCAAAAGAATATAGAAATCCTACTTCTTTGTTCCCATACCATGATTATTCAGATTTTTGTAATCTAGATATGTTAGGCCTAAGTCTTACATAGGAAAAGGGGAGTGTAATGGTTGAATGGTTACCTAAGAATCTCATCAACCTCTATGATGTTTAGGAATACAGCGTATGATAATTTACTATCTAACATGAAATTAACTAACTATGAAACCAAACGTCTGTAAGAATATAGTTTGTTTTTTTAAAAAGTAGAATGATAACAATAGCTAGGAAAGATGCTGGAGATACTTGTGACATACAAGGAAGTTGAAATATTTTCTGGATGATTCCATTTCACAAAAAGATTTAAGTTTCTACCTCCTGCATACTGTTTATGCAAACTAATTTCTTCATAAATTGAAAACAAAACTGACAGCTTGCAGTCTAGAATATGATTTTATTTCTTGACTTCTTCCAGTTTAGTTACAAATATTTCTCTTGCCTCTTTTTCCTTGGCAAAAAACAACACCAACCATTCCCTTATAGGAACTGCTGTGATAGTTGGTCTGCAATGCAAAAAGTTAGACTGAGAAGAACTTCTAAAATACATGTGAACAGTTACTACAACAAATTTCTCCATATCATCAATTTTTTGATAGCAGTCCATTCAATACAATTATTCAACACCAACCTATAATTCTACAATTTAGACATAAATATTTTTTTTCCTTATCACTTTAGTGAGCAACTGGAAAACTGCCCTGGTAAACAATTCTTAACAGTTGCAGGCATTGGGTCTGAGATTTCAGCTTCCTTCTTATCTCTCCATATTAAGATACCACTCCAAACTAATTTTTAAATAAAACAGAAAAGGGAGTTACCATGTTTATAGAATGAGCTGTTACCTTTATCCCCAAATCTTCATTTTTTTTCTTTTTAGATACAGTATTTCTTTGAAAAGTAAAAATAAAATTGCACTGTTATTTTTTTCTGTATAGCCTAAAACAATCTGATACAACTTAATTTCCTGTCCTGCTGCATATTTAGGCCAGATTGAAAGCCAATAGATTTGATTGCAGAAATATTTGTTTGCTATGCAACAGTTCAAAATTTGGCAACCTGTGTTGAATACAAATCTCCTCCAAGCAACCAGACAGGGAGCCTTTGGGAAAAAACATTTCATCTTAGACTAGAAATCTGTAACAAATAAATAAATAAAATAGAAAGTAATCTGATATCAAATGAACTATTGGGTTATCTATCTTAGCTTTCCTGGTGCCTCGGGAAAATCTTTTTTACAACTTCTATTTTTAACTGGATTTCCTGCCTGTGTTGTACTACTAAGATATAATTCATTTCTCCAAACTCCTTAACAGATGGACTGTCCTATCTGAATGGCTAATTTTTGCAGTTTTACTTGCATTTTAATAACATTTCCCAAATTGGATCTTTTAGGATAAGTTACTAAAGGAATATTCATGATTTGCTTTGAGCTTTGTCAAGCAATGATTCAGGTAAGCCATTACCAGACTATGTATCATTTGTCCATCACATGTAAAGAAGAGTACTTAAATATGACCATGTGCATGTAAACCAGGGATGTTTTTATGGAACAATCACTGATGCTTCTGGGAGAAAAGACTATCAAAAATGTGAAATACAAAAATGTAGTCATGTAATCTGATTTCTTTCCAGCAAGGCTGTCAGCTAATTAAACATAGGGGTTTTATGATATGTTTACATCAATGAACATATAAGAAGCAGTGATATATCTTAGGAATGAAAGGTGCTTTCTTGGGGGTTTAGATGATGTAAATGTGTGTTACAGCAGACACCATCTTGGAAGCGGCATCCTAAGTGAGATAAAAGGAGGAATTCCTCTTCTAAGATGGCCCCTGCCATCCACAGGGAAAGCTGACATAGAGGAAGGTTAAAAGGGAATTGGTTGAAAGAAATCACATCTGCAGGTCTGCAGGAAAGACCCAAGAATTGTGCATGCAAATGTATTGACAGGGAGCAACCAAATTGAGCTGCTGAATGTTAAGTCTCCTGTCTTGTCCTCTCCAGTCTTCTTCAAGAATACTTGATAATACACAAGGTGTGCCAAAAGCCAATCGCCATAGACCAGTTTCAATAGGTTTTATTATTTTTTTCGGAGGTGTGACTGTATTTCAGAATGGTTAAAGGTCATGCATCAAATGAGTAAAATGTGTTTAGAAGGAAATGGCCACCAAGTAAAACATTTAATATAATTGATATAATCGATTGTCCAGAAGGTCTGAATTGTATAATGGGGCCTGATTTTTGATAGACACTATATATAGTTTCCGACATTTAGTAACTGATATAAGAAGTATCTTTATTTGAAATTAATTAGGAAAAGACAAGGTTCATGTGTAACATTTAATAAAAATAAAAGCAGCAGGCTTTTTTTAAAATTAGAATACTTTTTCCCATTCAGTACAGCCAGTTTTCATGATTATTTTTAAAAAGAAATTTATTTCTTTCTTTACACCATTTTAAATACAGAAAATATTCTTTGTGATCTTTGTGATTTTAAACTAACATTTTGTAAGGAACCCTAGCAAATTCAGGGCCAAGAAAAAGGCTGCAGGGGCAAGATTTTGGCTTTTTAAATAAAGACTCCAGTAGCATGTAAAACTACTGTCACAAAAATGGGGAATCTCTATCCACACAGTAATAATTATGCCAGCTGTAGATCTTTGCATATTCACACAAACCAATAGCAAGTGCAAAATGCTTCATTCCAAACCATTCTAGTGTGAAAACCTGTAAAACACATCCATTTTCAAGTGTGAAATGGATTGTTTCAAGTACACTGGAAACATTTTGAGATTGGAATAAACTTTTCCCAGTTCAAAACACTTTTGAAATGTACAAAACAATCTGTTTCACATTCAAGCCAGCAGTTTCACAATAGAAAATGGCTTTTGCAAAATTTCTGAAGGCACATTCTGAAAATTTCAAATAGTTTAAAATGAAATATTTTGCTTTTGTGAATGCAGTAAATTTTGTTTTCCTTATTTCCTATTTTGTTTTCCTTATTTCACATCAAGTTACTTTTCTAAAAAGAATAGAATAGAATAGTTTATTGGCCAAGTGTGATTGGACACACAAGGGATCTGTAAATATTTTCACAGCCCTCTTTTTGACTCGTGCAGTATACATAAGTAAGAGTAAAGTAGTATGTCACGATAGTAACAACCAGGAAATAAAGAACAGCTATGCAGAAACTGAACAGGCAGGCAGTTAACAAAAGGTAATGGCTTCATTAAGTACCTCATCTGTTATTAATGGAGCAGAGATGAAGTAGCTGACAACAACAACAGAAGTTCATAAAAAATCCTGTTTAATTCAATTTTTGTGACAGTTTGACATGGCCCACCAGTATACTGCTTGTTCACATCTCCCCTGCAATCAGCGCTAAATAGCAATAACTCTGTTTTGTTATGAAAAAAGTGCAACCAGAGCACTTGAGGTAAACTATGAAAGAAGGGCAGATACAAATTTATAAATAGGGGAGTCTAGATTATAAGCAGAGCCTGTGTTCTGCAATATGTCAGCCTTTGGCTGCTTCATTTCTCTGGAGTACATGATGAATGGATCATTCAGGTGCTCGTAACTCCAAAGAAAGTCCACACATTTGATTTAATGCAGTTAAGGCTTAAAAATCAGTTTTGCCTAGCCATATGTCCTGAACAGAAAGATTATGGGTATAACCAACCATCCCTCATGTACCTAATATATTTTAAATGGTTGTATTTAGATTCATTTCTCTCATGTTCTAGAATTAAGAAATGAGAAGAGATACTCTTTTTTGAATCAATCGTGGTTTGTTTTTTATTTCTTCAATGGCAATTGCATTTTTATAAGGATTGGAAATATTCAATTTTTCAGAGTTTCTTTAAGAGATCAGCAAGATTTTTGATGCCCTTTTGTTTTTCATGCTGGAAATGAAAAGCAGAGTCAAACACTGGTAAAATGTCGTGTTACTTAGCTCACATTCTGAAAATCAGAAAGTAGGTTTGGGAATTTTAACATTTGTATTCTTTTCACGCTTACAGACCCACAATCTGAAATGTTGATATTTAAGGGCCAGAAAAATAAAATCTCTGAGACCTGTTGAGCCTTCTGTGGATTTTGTATCATAAATAAATGAATAGTTCAATTTATTAATGTAGGGAAACATGAGAATAGAATTCACCCTTACTCCCAATCCTCATTATTTCAGTAATGCTTGAGGTAGTATTCTTTCGTCTTCATTAATTAACAAGTAATTTTCTTCTGGATTCACAGGATTATACAAAGTCTGACAGCACATGTAGAAAACAGTCTTTAATCTGTTTAATTAATATAGAATATTTGCTTACCTGCTATTTCCACATTCATAGGCAGTAATTAGATTGTCAGCTCCTTATTTATGTAAACATTCATTGAGAAAGTAAGAAACACCCACCATTGAACGCTGTTATATATCCTTTCCCAATCACATATCCTTAATATAAACTGAACTTCCATAATTCCCAACAACCTATCTACATCTAATTGCTGAAGACTGTTATGTAGATATAGAAGCAGATTATCTAGACTTATGAAATGTGTAGTCTGTCCTAAAGCAAGAAGCACATAAACTTGGATCCTATTTCGATTCAATGATAAATAAATTATACCCTGAATTTAATGATTTTTTTTAAAGAAATAAGCTTCCTTAATCCAATTAGCATTCTACTCTTTGACAAGCCCCCAGACCTGTAAGTGCATGATACCAGGGCAATTAAGCCAATGCTAGTCACTGGAGGCATGTTATCTCTGCAACATTAAGCAATATGTCAAAATAATTCAGACATATTGGATTTATATTATCAATTATGATGAAATATTATGTATATAAGTCTATTATTTGTGTATATAAAATGGATGGAGATCATAAGCGCCCCCAAAGCTAGTTTCAAAGTTATTCATTTCTGGTAGCCAAAAGAGGCTAAAAAGCTTCAAACGAAACTTTTGACTATGTCTACTGAAATGTGAATTCTATGTGAACAATAAAAATAGACATTTTATATAAAAACAAAACAGAAAAAAATAGGACAAAGCAATATACATTCATATCTTTGAACATCCAACACAGTGATGGATTGTTACAGTAAAGTGTTCTTGCTTCTCTTCCTTGGCTTTTTTTTTCAAATTTGAAAAGTCCAGTTCAAGCAGGATATCCCTTTGTTTCTGTAACTTTTGCAACATTCCCTATTACCATTTCCTGGTTCTCAAGTGCTCACTATTCTTCCTAACACATTCTTGCTAATGGAAATTCAAATGGGAGGGGGAGCAAAACGCCAGCAACTTTCCCTTCTCTAGTTAGAATAACAGTACAGTCAGTCTCCTGCTGATCCGTAATATTTAGCCATCCAAACTTTGATCCTGCTATAAGTAAAAACTGTTGAGGATTAAGGAGAAATGCTGTTTGAAGACCATTTTGAGATTACAACCTCATTTTTGAGCACATTTTAGACAGGCATTTCCTTTGGCTCTGCTCAGCTCAGTCAGCAATTTAAACAGACTTCTGCTCATTACAGAATGGGAAGAAAGGTATCTGTTCCAAATTGATGCTGCTGTATTATAAAGTTTTATGCAAATTGCATACATATCCCAAAAAGATCTGTCCTAATACTAGTCTGACTTCCTTGTGCTATACGTGTCAGCAACTGCAGATTCACAGACTGAATGGACCCTAACACCCAGCCCTAATATATTTACATGCAGATGGAAAGGAATTGTTGTACCTACAGGCGCTGTGTCAAATTTTTCTGCAACTCTGCTCATCAACTGGCAGCACTCTCCCACCAGTCCCTTTGTTTCAGATCACACAGAGATTGGTTGCTGAGTCTGGGCATTTGTAGATTCTCAGTAGGAAGATTATGAGATAAAAGAGACTTATCTACATCTTTAAAAAAAACCAATCTTGTTTGATCTGCCTTTGATCTTTAATTTTAATGTTTTATTTTGTTCAGCATATATTTATGTAGCCACTTTATGTAGTTAGTCCAAACTAGGATGGAAAATTAACATCTGGAAAGCAGCTACCAGAAGTGATTAATCTGTGGACGTCTGCAATGTAAGATGTATTTGAAGCACCTGATATTCCACCCATATGTGTGAAGTGCTATTTTCACTTCACATTTCAAAACAAAATTCCAAGCAAGTTTTATGTACAGTATATGTACATTGTCCTGCTTTCACACCACATAAGAAGTATGCTAACTCTGAATTAGAATGCTTTCCCACTTGAATAACTGGGAAAATTAGCCTATTATTTTTCTTACGCAATATTCATAACAGTGCTTTTTGCTAATCAAAATAAGATTTGTTCAGTTCTAGCTGATCCAGAGGAAAGATTTTATCATTAGGAAGGAAAGGGCTTTTTCTTTTGCAGAGGAGATAGGTTTTGAACATGTAATCTGATTTCATTATAACCAAAAGTTTTTAAAGACTTTCATTTATAGGTTACACATCTGAAATAATGGGCTTAATTGTAGTGCTGTCCTATATACTTCAGCAAACTGATGTTCCTGCTATATCTTGTATCAGCAAATAGCAAACTGTGCTTTAGGCAATGCACATTCTCTCAGCTTCAATCTTCCACAATTTGTAATATATGGAATAATAATGCTGATTATGGTTAAGGATTATAACTAGATAATGCATGTGAAGTGTCTAATAATACAGTAATCATCATAATAAAGACAAAAGAATAGTCCCTATGTCTTGTGATAAACTATGAATTACGTAGTACTACTAAATAAAAAACTCAATGTAATGGCAACATTTTTATTACTTTTAAGCTTTAACCAATAAACTATTAGAGATGAAGGAAACAAACAAACCAAGTTTTATTTATTCAATACTCAGTAAGAATGTTTTGAAACCATTGTTATCCTTCAACTTTCTCCATGTGCTTTGCCTAAAAGGTTTAGCATTTAGCATTCACTTTTTGATAATTTTTATTGGCTAGCCACTGAAACAAGCATAATAAGTCTGTAGAATTGCTACATCACACTTATCCACATATGTATGCAAGCATGCATACAAAAAAATAAAGAGAGAAGTAATTTAAAATGGCCAAAATAAACAGATCAGTTATGGCTTAGGTCTAATTCTTTCTTAATTTCTAAAGCAAAAGAATCATACCAATTATACATTTTAATAACAGGAAACTCTTAAAATTTGTATATAGCCTTTCCAAATTGAAGAAAAGATAAAAGAAGAATATATTAAAAATACAAATATTTATTTGAATCCTAATTATTAGCTGAATCAAAACTTGCTGATATTGAACATTCTTGCCTAAAGACAATCACTGGTGTTCTAGATGTTGCTGAAGTACAATCCCTATCACCTATAGGAATTATAGGCAGTTATGAGGTGTGCTTGAAGCTGTAATTCGCCAAGTTATAATTCAAGGTTATCTACATATCCTTGAGTTTCATTAAGGGAAGAGATACCTTTGTAAAAATATTGTGTCAATCCTGTATTTCCAGATTTGTATAAATGCGGTTAATGAATTTTCACTGATTGTTACACACACAGTAGCTATACTTTTAACAAATTACACGCACTGAGTTTAGCAATTACTTTGCTAAACAATAACATAAAACTAAACTTTGACTGTGTTGGCATCTGTGAAAGTTATAAAGAATAAAATTCAAGAGACTATATTATAGACTATAGACTATATTATAAGAGAATTATATAATTCACATTCTGCCTTTTTTGTAATTTAATCCTGAATATTTCCAAGAATCTTAATGAATTATACAGTCTTGCATAGAACTTCCATGAGGTCTGTGGTCATGTTTCCTCAAATATGCTTATCCAGTCACGTTAAATAGTAGGTCCTTTACCCACATGGCGGACCAGCACTAATCTAAAACCATGGGATAGGGAAAATCATAGGGGAAAAACCATGGGAAAATCATAGGGAAATGCCCCATTTCCCTATGATTTTATGGAGTTTCCATGAAGCTTGACTCTTGCTTCAGAAGAAACACTGAAAAAACTGTTTTGCAGTCTTGCTTCTGGAGATGCTTCTTATTAGTGGAAACCCTTTTCTAGAATTTTCCTCCTACCAATTATCAAGATGCCATTTGCCACCATCTCCTATCCTTCACAAATGCACCAAAGAATGTTGTTGCCTTATCCCACTGCACAGTGACTGACCAGAATACACTGCAAATATTCATACTTTTAAAATCCTATTTGCTGCCATTTATTTTCCTTTTGTGTTGTGGCATTATTTTCCCTTCATTCCTTTATTTCTTATAGCATTTTTATCCAATCATGTACTATGCAGTCAAACTGGTGGCCTGTGGGCCAGATGTGTCATGTGCTAGCCACACCCACCCTAGCTCCGTAAAGGCAAAAAAGTTGCAATACATCATGATTTGTCATGTGATGCAATCGAGTTTGACATCAATGATATCGTGAATGTAATTCTGTTGTAACAGTACAATGCGGATTGACCTAGGCTATGTTCTGATATTACAATGGACAAAAGCCAAATGTGAAGAATGCAATACTTCAAAGAGTAATCCACAAGAATGATACTAATCAATTATGAATTATATTGAAATGAGATGATAATGTACTGTAAGGTAATCTCAGGAAGCAAAGGCCTATTGGAGCAGACACATTGGTCATCCACATATTTTGGTCAACCCTATACATTATCTTCCTTCATTATATTTCATACCTTCAGTTAACCCTGTGGTTGAATGTTCTCCCAAACCAAAGCTGCTTGTTTTAAAGTGTAAAAAAGAATTTAAAAAATGAAATCTTCACTATCTTAGCTAACGAGGAAAGAAATCCTTTACCAGAAATCCTACAAAAATCCTTCACCCCCAAATAGTCTTTTTTATATGTCTTCCCAGTAATTCCTTGCAAGATCAACTACTACACACCCTGTTTTCTTCATTTTCCACACTGCCACAGAAAAATAAGAGGCATCTTTTGGTGATGACAAAGCTGTTTGGAAAAAAAAAATCATCTCTAAAACTCAATCTTCTAAAATAATAGTTTTCAGTTAACATCTTAAATCCTGTTGGCACAGCTAAAGTGACAAGAGTTTGGTAGCTGTTACAAACAGTGCATTATAACACAATTTCTGCAATCCCCTCTGCCATACCTGATGGATTGTGTGCAGCATACAATGCTTCAGAGAAATCCTTTATCTGCTCTATCCCGTCAATGCATAAAATATTACAATATTGCAGTCTGATAGAAAAGCGGACATTCATCATCTTTTGATTAAACCTTTTTCCTCATTTCTCATCTATTGGATTTTGTGACATAAACAAGAACATTAATGCTGAGAAATGGCCAGAACTGCTTTTCATAGATTTTTCGTCTAAGAGATACTTTGTTTATCAAGCTTTTTTTTTTCTTTTTTGCTAGTCTCTATAAGTGTTAAAGCAAAAGTCATTTGCAAGTCATGGGGATCCTGAACTTAAAAAAAAAAAAAAAAAGGAGGGGGCAGTTGTCCATGGATTTATTGGAATGCCACGTGTCCCCAATCTTCTGTCTGCAGATATGTTAGGATTATAATGCCCAAATTTCTAAGTGGAAACTCTATGATAGGATTTATCCAATCAGAGTTGGGCAAAACCATCAGTCACAATCCTAAAATAAGACCTTTCAATTCATATAACTTTTGTATTTCAAATGTATTGGATGCATTTTATTTCAAATTTTATTCCATTTCCCAAAGAACTATGCAGTTCCTATTAGCATTTTAAGATACCGGTAAATTAAGAGACTATCAGCCAAGCATACAGTTTTTATAGATTTAACATAGAGATAATCCTTGACCACAACTGGCATCAGAATTTCCTTTGCTAAACAAGGTAGTTGTTAAGTGAATCATGCCTGATTTTATAATCTTTTTTTGCCATGGTTGTTAAGTGAATAACTGGTTTCCCCATTGACTTTGCTTGTTAAAAGCCAGCTGGAAAAGTTGCAAATGGTGATTTCATAACCCCAGAATGCTGCAACCTCATATATACATGCTGGTTGCCAAATGCCTGCATTCTGATCATGTGACTGTAGAGATAGTACAATAAGTGAATAAGTGAGATGACCAGTTGTAAGTCGCTTTTTCAGTGCTGCTGTAACTTCAAACAGTCACTAAATAGATGATTGTAAAATTACCTGAATGGTATCAATCAGGCCATGGTGGTCTAGTGCTTATCAGCACATTGATGCCTTATTTAGAACTTGGTCAGCATTTAGAAAATCTGAACATTGATGAAGATTTTCATCTGCGAATTACAAACAGCCCCACTGCAGATGCCACACATGCAGATATTTAATGACATCCTAGGATTATTGGGAAGAATTTCAATGCGTATGAAAGCCAACACCAGCTAAAGAACTAGCTGCTGTGATCTTACACTATTGTGCTTAGAATAGTAAAATAACCTCAAGTTTTGCCCAGCTCTTGGTGACTTAATGGAGCTATCTATGAAAATTTCTTAACATGGCAGTTCTGGAATGGTTTTTCAGCTTCCCAAGTTATTCTGCAGCTGGGGTAAAATAATAACAATCAACATAAATCTAAACCCAGAGCCAGTTTAAATATAACATTCAGTAATGGAAGTTAAGACCTTATGGTCCCACAAACATGACAAAAATAGATAAAATAACAGGCAGGAAATAACTAAAAGAATGAAGAAGGGCAAAAGAGAATATTCCCTACTACAGGGAATAGTTCTGCAAAAGCAGCTGAATGAATTATTGGCAGTTATCTGGCGAGTGGTGATTGCATTTTTAAAAAAATGGTCTACATTAACAATGTCATGCATTTTATTTCTACTAAAGATAAAACATATCCATGATGATGCCATATTTATTCCCTGATACCCTCCCCCTATAAAAATTGTGTTCATGCTAGCTGTATTTGTATGTATGTATGTATGTATGTATGTATGTATGTATGTATGTATGTGCATGTAGGCTCACAGCAATACATGCTCAATCCTTGTTAGCTAACCTATCTCTAAAACAGTATAAAACCAAATTATGTTTGTTCTTCTTCTTCCATGAATCAATTGCACTTTAGTTTTGCAAAACAAAAAAGAAGAATCTGTTGTGGGGGTGCAAGTTAGTGATAAAAGGAATGGGAATATTGGCTTTGTTACATTTACCTTTACTATTAAAGTTAATATTCTTTCATGTGCAAAAAATGCTGATCTTCTTCACTGTTAACCAGATAAAATTAAAGCTAAAATGTCAAGCTCATTTTCAAGAAGTTTAAATGACATTTCCAATTATGTTTAAATAAACAGTGTTATTTTCATGTATAACCATCAATTGGTAAATGTTTCTGTTTGCAAACTAGATTATATCATTACATACAAGTACATCAGTATAAATATTACCTAGTGTTGCTTTCAGCACTTTATGCTTAGCAAAAAATGTTACAACACACCTTCTGGAAAGTTTTACTTTTTTAAAAGAACTATTTTAAGCATCTTGAAAGACTTTTTCCCCTCAAATTTAGATAGTATTTCACGATGCTGTTAATAAAAACTTAGGGAATTTCCTTATCTGGAGTTTCTTTGCTGTCCTTCCACTTATTGAAGTAATTAGATTTGTCTTCCTGATCAACTGCAATAAGTTCTCTACGTAGTTTTGATATCTTTTGAGTCTCCAGAGTTCATTAGCAGTTTTCAATCACAGTAAATGGTCTCCTGAAGCTCACAGTTCCTCAAGGGTTTGAAATATGTTTTAATTGTATATAATTAAATGCAGCTTGCCTTACATAGGCCAAAACCTCTTTGTAATGTTTCCAGCTCCAAGTGCTCCCCCTCTTTAATTAACTGTCCTAAATCTTCCTGCAGTCCTGTTTTTGCCGTAGGGATCATGGCTTCCTGGAGAAAAAACTGGACTATATCTAATTATTGCTGAAGAAGGGCTATACTAGCTTACCCATTTGCTTTGTATCAAATATAAGTTAACAGAAAAGATCCAGGGACCCCTTATGCAAAGCTAAGTGTTGAAGCAATGACATGCATTGAGGAAAGGACACATTAAAATGATATCTGCTGAAATATATATAGCCCAGCAAAGAGAGACAGGTATTTTTGCAAATGAATCTAATGTACAGTAATGTTCTAGTTAGTGATATAGGGCAGCAAATAATAGCAAAGGTTGAAATATCTGGCCTAAGATTACTTCTTCAGGATATCTCATCACTGGAGAGCAAGGTGAGCGCACACTTTGATCAATTCAATTTGTGTAGATTTGTACTTAAATAAATCTTATACTGCATCCTCTTAAATTATCTGAATAAAAATACATGAGTTCAACAACCAACTGGAAAACTAGCTGATGGCATTTGTAAATTGTTCCTAAATTATACATTCTCTATAAAGGATTCCTTTCCTCCTTCTTGTATTGTACATTTTATAAATGGCTGAACTGGCAAGCAGAGTTGTTGCTCTCCCATATATCATTAGAAAGAAAATAGGATAGTATCTAATTATAGATAAAGGAGAAAAGTAGTTTGCTATCGAGACTAAAAAAAGAAAAAAAATGATGAAAGGGAGGATTGCAGGACCTGAGTGGGCTGTGCATGATACCTAGCATGGGCTGTAAGTCAGGAAAAGCATGGAGAATAGCATTCAAGAATTCTTTCCAGTTATTTAAACAGCTGTTTAATATTTTCTTCTAAGAAGAAAGCAATATGCTGTATCTGTCTATGCATGTGTGTTTCTGCTCTCTCCTCATATTGCATCTGTATGATTTTGTGTATGTGCACTGGGAAGGGAATAGTTTTAGTATGAAACTCAACCAATTTTCAAAGCCACAGCCCAATGGTGTCTCCCAAAAGGGTTCTTTGGGGATTTTGGATTTATTATTCTCCACAGTCCCCAGCAGATCCAGCCTATTCTCATACTTGATCTTTTTTCTGTCAATTTTTCCTGCCATATTATTTGATTGTAACAATTGGATTTTTAAAAAAGGACCGAATCCTACTGATGGGAGATAAAAACAGTTCCAGGCTCCTTCACATATTTCTTTCGAACATTTTGTTGGATGGGAAACAATAAAAAGATAGAGAAAGTATGTAGAACTTGGCTTCTAGAATTCTTTCCAACCGATCAATAGTAGCTCATATCTATCAAATGATTGGGAGGGGAGGGGCTTAGAATAGAATATTTGTCACCCATTCTGAGCACTTGTTATGCTTTTCCCATAGATACGCGCTGGGAAATTTTTTCTTGACGTTTTTCTCCACAATTCTGGCCAACTGTAGCTCATTTTTTGCTTGATCTTTTTTGTTTGTTGTCTCCTCCCCCAAAGATCAAATTTGGTGCTACTCAGCTTGCTGAGAATTATCCTGCTGACAGAAAGAATTCAGATTCTGTTTACATAATTTCTTTCCAACTTTGTATTGCATTGGAAAGAATAAAAAGGTTTCCTGTGCGTGTGTGTGTGTGTGTTTATATGCATGCACCAGTGGTGGGTTGCCCCCGGTTCGCACCGGTTCTATAGATCAGGTAGTAAAACTGGCAGTAGGCTCCGCCCACTGACCCTGACATCATCAAAATGCTTCTGCGCACGCGCAGAAGAGTGAGCATGCACAAGAGCAAAGCAAGCAAGCAAGCCGGCCCGTTGCGAGCTGGCAGTAAAAGTAAGTAGAACCCACCCCTGGCATGCACACAATAAATTGCACTTCTGTATTTGTTTTCATATAATAATTTAACCTTTTAATTTAACATCTAAGAAAAAAATGAAATTCACTGTTTTCAAGACATTTTTTATTTTTTTTATTTTTTTGCTTAAGAATTTACTGCTGATTATCTAAATAAACCTATTAAAACCACTGGACATAATTATCCAATAATAGCTGAATACACAATAATACTGTGTAATATTGTCACCTGAGAGTAAAATGGGATCATGCCAATATAAACCGATAATAGTTCTCTTGCGGACCAAAAAAAAAAATTCCTGGTCAACAGTTTACAACAGCTTGCTTTTTAATAAATTCTTCATGCCTTTCTATTTTTTTTCCTTAACGTTCTCAATGATGGAATTTCCACTGCTTCTCTAGGGGAAGTTATTTCTCTCTGAGATTCTTCATTGCCAATAACATTCCCTAACAACATGACAGTCAAGCTGTTCCTTGTAACATTCTCTGATGCACTCCAAATCATTCCTATTCATCGTCTAGAAGCATGTGTTGTACTTTATGCTTATCTTTTAGTATCCAAAAGCAGATTTCAGCATTAAAAGAACTCTATTGATTGCAATTTTGCTATTGTCTTCATTTATACTAACTTCTCTTTTCAATAATAAGAGAAAAGATAGCAAAGAAGGAAAGGTAGAAGTAAGCAATATTGACTAAACATTTACATTTCTGCAAAATTCCAAAGAGTGAAGATACTTGACATTAGGGAAAATGCAAAATACATTGGACAGTCGTTTACTTATGATTACAATTAGGATCAGAACTTCGGTTGCTAAGTGAGCCAGTTGTTAAATAAGTCACGACATGGTCGTTAAGCAAATTCCAAGTCCCCCATTGATTTTGCTTGTCAGAAGCTGGCTAGGAAAGTTGCAAATGATGATCACATGACCCCAGGACACTGAAATCACCAACTTGGTCGCCAAGCAACCAAGTTTTGATCACATGACCACAGGGATACTGGAGTAGTAAGTGCAAAGACTGATTGTAAGTCACTATTTTTAGTGCCTTTGTAAACTCAATCACTAAATGAATGGTCATAAATTGAGGATTACCTATACTTATTTGTATTACCATTTACACATATGAAGTCACTTTTAAACTCACTATCACCCATCCATCTTTGTCACCTAATGGAATATTTTTTCCCTGGATCGCATTCCTTTAGAATGTTGCACAATTTTCCCCAAACTCATCTCTTCTTCCATTATCACCATCCTGCTATCTCCAGTAAGACCAGAAGGATAAAAAATGGAAGTTACTTTTATTTTAGATTATGTGGGCTGAGGTTAAATGCCCAGATTCACTTCCAATTGTTTTAGAAGTTTTTAATAAAGCAAACTTAAGGAAAGTGCTACCAAAATATTTTCAGCATGTCAATTGTCTTACTAGAGACAGGAATACTTTAGACCACTGCTACACAACATTAAAACATGCTTATCTATCTTTAACACGAGCAGCTTTGTGTCACTCTGATCATTGTATGATTCACCTTGTACCTGCTTACAGACAAAGACTTAAAATCATGAAGCCAACAATTAAATCAGTGAGGACTTGGACTGTGGAAGCAAAGCTAAAGCTACAGGCTTGCCTTGACTGCACTGATTGGAATGCAGACTGTGAGACATCTGTGGATGAACTCACAGATACTGGAACATCCTATGTCAGTTTTTGTGAAGACCTATGTGTGCCGACCAGAGACTTGCAAATATACAGTAACATAAACCTTGGTCCACAGCTAAACTTAAGCAGCTACATCGTACCAAAGAGGAAGCCTACAGAAAAGGTGATAGAATGCTGCACAATCAGGCCAGAAATATATTAACAAGGGAGATCAGAGCAGCAAAAAGAAGCTACTCTGAAAAGCTAAAGAATCAGTTCTCAACAAATGAACCAGCAAACATGTGCAAAACTCTTAAAAATATCATCGGTTACAGCAAACCTACTTCCCATGCTGAAGGAAATCAACAACTGGCAGATGACCTGAATGTGTTTTACTATAGGTTTGAGAGGAAACTACTGCCACCCTTCTCCAAAATCCCCATCTCAGACATACCAACAACAGCCAAGCCTCCTACAACTGACCCCAACCCATTGGGCCCACCACCTTATAGAACACCCTATATAGAAAATGAGATGCATGGTCTATTTCATAGACAAAAGCCAGGAAAAGCATCCGGCCCAGACAAGAGCTGGATTCAATTAAAAGCTTGTGCCGATCAACTGGCCCCCATCTTCACCCACATCTTTAATAAAACACTGGAGATGTGCTATGTTCCTTCTTGCTTCAAAAACTCTACTATCATCCCAGTGCTGAAGAAATCCTCCATTAAGGAACTGAATGACTTCAGACCGGTTGCTCTAACATCTGTAGTAATGAAAACCTTTGAATAGCTTGTGCTGGCCCACCTGAAAACCATCACGGATCCGCTGTTAGACCCCTTGCAATTTGCCTACCGAGCAAATAGATTGACAGATGCTGCTGTTAATATAAAACTTTGCGCTACATTTTACAACGTCTTGAATTTCCAAAGACCTATGCAAGGGTCCTCTTTGTAGACTTCAGCTCAGCATTCAATACCATCATTCCAGATATTCTTCTAATTAAACTAAATCAACTAGCTGTACCTGACCACACTTGTAAATGGATCATAAGCTTCCTAACAGACAGGAAGCAGCAGGTGAAACTAGGCAAAATCACATCAGATACCTGTACAATTCGCACAGGAACCCCCGGAGTGCTCTCTCCATAGAAATTAAGTAATCAATTTCTATGGAGAGAGCACATAGAAATTGTGGTAGATTTTAGGAGAAACCCTCCTATACTACCACCTCTTACAATACTAGACAACACAGTATCAACAGTAAAGGCCTTCAAGTTTCTAGGTTATATTATTATCTCAAGACTTAAAATGGACACCTAACGTAAAAAAGTCATCAAAAAAGCACAACAAAAAATGTTCTTTCTGCACCAACTCAGAAAGCTCAGATTGCCCAAAGAGCTGCTGATTCAGTTCTACAGAGGAATTATTGAGTTTCTCATCTGCTCCTCTATAACTGTCTGGTTTGGCTCTGCAACCAAACAAGACAGAAACAGACTTCAATTGATAATTAGAACTGTAAGAAAAACAATTGCTACCAACCTGCCTTTCATTGAGGACCTGTATACTGCACAAGTCAAAAAGAGGGCTGTGAAAATATCTACAGACCCCTCACATCCTGGACATAAATTGTTTCAATTTCTACCCTCAAAACAACGTTATAGGGCACTGCACACCAGAACAACTAGACACAAGGACAGGTTTTTTTGCAATGCTATCAGTCTGCTAAACAACTAATTCCCAAAACAGTCAAATTATTACTAAGACCATATTACTATTATTCTTCTCATCCTTCCTATTATCTATCTCTTCCCACTTATGACTATAACCATGTTGCTTGTATCTTTACAATTTATATTGTTTTATTTGTTTCCTAGTATGATTTGATTGCTTATTAGTAACCTATACCATCACTAAGTGTTGTATCTTATGATTCTTGATGAATGTACTTTCTTCATGTACACTGAGAGCATATACACCAAAGACAAATTCCTTGTGTGTCCAATCACATTTGGCCAATAAAGAATTCTATTCTATCTATCTATTGTTAAATCGAACATTCCAGAAAATGAAAGTAAAAAGTCTGATAATAAGCAATTCCACAATGAACTCAGATTTTTGAATTATAATTTTATCTACACACACACAAAGACATCCAGAAGAATATTTGACTAAAGAAAGAATATTAATTTATGACAGATTATTTTTCCTTCTTTATCTGTCAAACATGAGACATGAATTATTATCTAATTAGATTAGTAAAATATAAATGGAATTTAAGCATAAACCACTTGATGCACACACACACACACACTCTACTAGTGACTACTACATGGACTCATATACATTATTTTCTTCACAGAAATATGGAAGTGATTGGTCATTACTTTCCTCAGATGTTTTTCCAATCTCTCAAGTGAGTCTATAACTCTTTTCTCCCAAAATCGAATAAAGTTCAGACTCTGCTTAGCTTTTCAGAATGCCAAGTGAAGCAGCCAAGGTTTGCTAGGTGCTGCCATCTGTTCAAATAACCTTTTCCTTGCATCTTGATACATATTTTTACATGTCTGAACACACAACATACTGCTGTTTTGATTATATGAACACTATTCTCAAACATGTTGATCTACCTTTATGAACTTTTTATACTATTTTAGTCTTTATCATCTGCAGTGGACTTTTTTTTTTAGTAAAGAGAGCGGTACACTCTTAATTCAATCAATAAATATTGTGCATATAAGTTTGCCAGAGACATATGTCCTAAGGAAGCTTTGGTTCTTCAGAATAAATGCGTAGTAAATTAATAGTTTAGCTAAAACAGAGTAATATGAAATTTTGAATATTACTATCTCAATTTCTTTTCTCATTCAGATTCTGTAACAGAGTTATACATAATACTTATATCTCTGGCCTTTATTTTTCATAAAACATCCTCACTGGTATGTAGATTGCCATAATGATGTTAATACATGACTTGGCTCTCTCAATTGTTATACAACTACTGTTCAAGCTTTCTTACTCTAGTACAGAACTAGCAATATGAAACTACAACAGGCCATTTATATATAATAAAACATTTCTCAAGGACAAATGTCAGATCAACCCCCTAATGGAAATGTTACCCAATCAGCCACTGTAGGCAATACTTAACTATATCAGGTAATAGTCTGGTAGAAGTGGGGGTGATGTTATTATGAGAAAACACTTAAGTTTATAAATTCTGATTCATTTATAATTTTATGGCAGCAGATACTAGCTATATTTTACAAGCTTTGTGTAATGTGGCAATTATATCTATAATAATTGTTAACTGTGGTAATATAATATAGTTTCATTTATCATAAATATACAACAATAAAGTTTGGAATGTCTTAGATAATAGGCAAAATGAAAATAGATAAGGTTGCACTTGAAAATTCCTCATTTTGAATATTTTTTGAGGAAAGAACTTCTGGAACTTTTATTCTATGTATTTTTAAGAAGGATCCATCAAAATCAGAAAAGTGGGCACCATAAAGTGAGCCATTATAATCAAATGCATAAACATATGCAGGCCTTAGTACCATGTTTCCCCTGAAAATAAGACCCTGTCTTACATTTTTTGAACCTCAAAATAAGCGCTTGGCCTTATTTTGGGGGAGGTCTTATTATTTTGGGGCACATGGAGCGAGATGGGGCTCCTCTTACCATTTTACCTGATTTCCAGCTCCGTGTTTGAATATTTTTGGGGAGGCTTATTTTCGGGGAGGAGGCTTATTTAAGCGCATGTGCTCAAAGCCTTATTGGGCTTATTATCAGGGAATGTCTTATTTTTGGGGAAACAGGGTATTTATACATGTTCTCCCATTTATGATGTGTCTTCTTTGAATGTTATTTATACAAATATGATGACCCTCATATTTTTATCATGCCTCTTTGGTAGACAACTATTCTTCTACAAGATTGCCTCTTGTAGGCAATCTCTAACTAGCAGGCTACTCCTCAGGTCCAAAATTGCACTAACAGCACATTTTGTTGTTTTTGTTCAAAATTAATAAGAGAAATAGGAATGGGAACATATCCAAAGGAAACGCTCCAAATTTCTATAAAATTGGTAACTTGGAGTAATCCGATTGGAGTTGGGGTGGAATGCATGAAAGTAATTATCTCCCAGAGTCTCCCAATCTCAATCTTATCCCAAATCCAAATAAAATATTTAAAAATCAGCCAAAGTTGCTGTGTTGGGGGTCAATTTCAAATTTTATTTGAAGGTGGGATGTTAAAATTGAGTATGGGAAGTATATTACCCCTTGGAAGCCACCCATACTTATTTCTATTTTTTTTTTAAAAAAAAAAAGAGACAAGGAACAGGCCAAAAATGCAGCAATGATCTATCTTGCATTGTTGTCACATTACTAACAGCTTTCTCCATCCTCCAGAAATTTTGGAGTCAGAATCTTGTCCCATAGTGCTTCCACAACTGTCCCCTAACCCCATTTTTTAAGATTAACACTATTGGACAAAGGAAGCTGTGTCTGCCAAGGTTCTTTTGTGGTACAATGATCAGAGAATATAATTTACACTTGATTTAAAAAAATTATCCTAAACTTCTCAATGTATCCCACAGAGCTTGGCAAATGATGGAACCTAGCTAGAGTAAGACCGCCAAAGTTGCTACATTGCAATAACATCTGTCAGTTTTCCTGCTCTTAACTTACTATATTTCCCTGAAAGGAAAACATAGAATATGGATTGCTGCTAGGTACGAAAGCTTGTTGAAAGAAGTAAAAAGGTACTATGCAAGAGCATAAAAGCATGCTTCTGCCCACTTCGTTATATGAAGAAAGAGTTATTATTTGTGTCAGGAGAAACATAAAAGTGAGTTGAATGCAGTCAAGATGGAGTACTTAAAACAAAAAAAGGGCAAAGAATGAACACAGCAAAACGAATGGACTTATTGACAGAAATATACACATACTCATACAGAGAAAGGCTGCAGAAATCTTGCTCAGCAGCACTATATACTGTATTTACTCTGTAGTGAGTCTCACTGAAGACAGTGGCTCTTTTACTCAGCAGGTTAAGTACGCTTAGGCATATTAAACTAGTCCTATTCAGTCAGCTACCTGGATATCTTCATGTCATCCTCCCATGTGTAGACTGGAATGTAGACCTTTTTATTGTTTCAATTATATATTTTCATTACTTGTATATCTTTTTCATTAACTCACTTTCATCAACATCTTTATTAGAGTGATCACAGCAACAAGAGGTTACAGCTGTGTGCAAACCAGCCCGCTACTTTTGCATATCCCGAAACAACATGGCACACGTCTGCTGCAACGCAACAGTTTCATGATTAATGATTGCCCTGTTTAGCTACCATTCAAAGCTACGTTGACACTGAAAAAGTAATTTTATGATCAGTCCTCATTTACAGCATCCCCACCGTTATGTTATTGAGATATGAGTAATTATAACCAGTGGGCATTTACAACTGTCACAGCATCCTGTGGCCACATGTTTACCATTTGCGTGCTTGGCAGCCAGCTTCCAAAAAGCAGATTCAATGGAGATGCCAGCAGTAAAATTGCAAACAATGGTCATGTGATATGGCTGAGTGTTGTTTAGTGACAGATTAGCCAGGCCCCGTTTTGGTCATTAAGTAAGAACTACAGGTATGTATATATTATTCCATGTATGTGGCTACCCATTCCAATTCAAAATGACGTTGGAATTCAATTCAAATTTGGAACTAGATGAAAACTTCAAAAAAACAAACAAACAAACAAACCTGAGAACCAAGTATAATTAAGTCCATAAAAGTCCTTAAAATATTTCTCAGGACTAATTTAATGCCTTGGTCCACTGTCTATGAGAAAAGCTAGGTAAGACAGGTTAGCTAGATGCCTTTCAAGGGAGTCAAGGGTATCCAGATTTGTGGGGGTGTGCCCACTGCTACAGAACAGGGGCCATAACACAGAAGGCATGCAATAGCCACAAGATCCCTGCCTTATGTCCTGAAGGGCTTAAAAGATGACAACCACCCCCCTGAATTGCATATGGAAGCCCGCTGGAAACAATTGCAGCTTGTGGAGTAGCTGTATAACATGGCTATACCAAAGCACAATTATAACTACCTGTGCTACCACATTCTGGACTTGTTGCAGCTCAAAAACCAAGAAAGTCCAGTTGCCTTTTGGAAAAGCATCTTTGGGACAACCATGACCTAGATGTTTGAGAATCTCCATAGACATAATACTAAGGAGAAACAATGACTCAGTTCAGATATTAAACCAGTGGCACAGAGTAAGTCACTTCTGCATACTATGTCAGCACTGTCAAGAGAGCAAGTATAATTAATATAGTCAGACAGCCATCAGCACTGATTTTGCTACCTAATCAGCACCTGGAGCAGGGTTTCAACTACACGGAAGATATGCATGTGATTAGTGCTACTTCTCTAGTAGTGTTATGAAATGAGTGATAAACTGCCGGTTGAAACAACAGTTTAGAGTGGCAGAAGAAGAGTATGGAGATGACAAATTTGGTGTTTAAATTTTAGGGGCATGGTAGGAGCTTAGATCATTATTGTCCCCTTTGCTTCTGGATTTTGGCTCATCTACAAAATCCATTGCTTACAGCCAAGCTCTGCAGTATCCATCAGAGCCACCTAGAGTTTCAATTTGACCCTTCCTACAGAATTGCTTACTGTATATAAAACCAAAAATAGAAATAAATTCCATTTGATTCACATCCCTCCAGGCTTTCTGTAATGACTCTGTTATCAGTTCCAGAGTGAATAAAATAAAGCTGCAGCTGTCAAAATCAGTATTTTTATTTTAAAAAGTGAATCTTAATTTATTTTAGGACAGCATGGATTCCTCTAAGTAGAAGTCACAACTAAGCTTATCTAGAGCCATCTGATTTTAGCTCTGAGTAGCACTTTTTCTTCCTTGTGAAAATTAATCTTTCTTTTAAAAAGCTTACAAACAAAAATCCTGTCTTGTGCAAGGAAAGTAGAAATCCTGAAAAGTGCTTTGAAGATTTTATTACAATACTATTTTTTTAAAAAAAATGGTACATATTACTGTAGATTTAGAAGATTTAATGGTTTTAAAAAGAAGAATAATGAAATGAGTAATGGATAAAGACAAATTTCAATTAGCAAGTCTGAAACCTATTTTTAAGCTATTTTAGGTTCAGTGAAAAGTAAAAAGAAAAATATTCATGAAGGGGAAGCCAGTTTGGTGCAATAGTTAAGGTGCTAGTTTAGAAACCAAAAGGCTATCAGTTTAACCCTTCCTTGGGCATGAAGACTCAGCTGGGTTGAGTCTTTGGACTAGTCATTCTCTCTCAACTCAACCCACTTCACAGGATTGTTGTAGGGAAAATAGGAAAAAAGACTTCATTGCTGTTGAGTTGAATATGAAAAAAGGCAAGATTAAAAAAATCATTCCTAATTCAAGGAACCTGAATGGGATAGAAAGAGACAGACAGACAATTTTCTTGTATTATTTTCAATTAGTAATATTTTGATGATATATAAATGTATTTACATTAAAAAGAATGACAAATGTAAAAAGCAGGTGATCTCCTGAAAGCTGGACTTTTCCTTTTAAGAAACAATGTGAATGTGCAATTTTTAATATGTTGTCTAAATGATGTCTCTCAGTTGAGTATTCTAAATACTTGGCTGCTGATGTAGTCTTTATCATTGGCTGCTATCTGTTTGTTTAATGCGCGCAAGGATGTTTATAACTATAAATGATTTCAATTATTACCCAGTAACGCTATCATATAAATGTTTTAAAATTAAAATTCTGCTCTCTGATTTAAAAAGTGAGAAAAACCAGTAACAATGAAATCAAATGTCAGCATACCATTTTCATTTTAATTATTACATTAAACTGAATTGCTATAGGTTGAAATATAAAGACTAAATGCCTATACATACCTCCTGAATCATCTAACATTACCATGTTTCCCTGAAAATAAGACATGTCCTGAAAATAAGGCAGAGGGTGTAAATATATACCCTCTCCCGAAAATAAGCCCTAGTGAAGGGGTGGGCGTGGCCAGCACAGGAGGCAGTCCTTTCCTTCCCCAGTCACCTTAGGGCTTCTTGACCCCTTAAAATCAGATCAGCTGAGCCGTTCCGGCCACCATTCACAAAACAGCTGATTTGTGGGTGCTGCTCAGGCTGCTGCCTCCAGCAAGCACAGTCGCTTTTGCCATCGATTGCGACCACTTCTGCAGCAGGAGGCCAAGTGATGCGCCCCATGTGCCTTGCACCGGCCTTCTGAATGATACTGTAGCAGCAACTATCCACAATTTTTTTACTCTGATTGTGGCTGCAAAAGAAGCCAGAGGCCAAGAGACGCACCCCACATGCCTTGCACCCTCCTTACCTAAAGGTGACAGTCACAGCAGGCAATTCTGTCCACGGAACAGCTGCCTCATGGGTGCTACTCTGGCTGGCACGTCCAGCAAGCCTGGCCACTTTTGCCATCGATTGTGGCCACTTCTTCAGCAGGAGGCCAAGTGATGTGCCCCATGTGCCTTGCACCGGCCTTCTGAATGATACTGTAGCAGCAACTATCCACAATTTTTTTACTCTGATTTCATCCCGACTGTACTAGGCCACATAGGTCAGGACAAAATAAGGGTTAAAAAATTGTGGATAGCTGTTGCTACAGTACCCTTCAGAAGGCCAGCGCGAGGCACAAGTCTCCTGCTGCAGAAGTGGCTATGCTCGACGAGCACTTTTGGGAGAAGTAAGCAAAGGGGAAGCAACTCTTACAAACTCCCACCCCACTCCCGCCTCTCTGCTGGGTGGCCCCCAGCAGCCCCAGATGCCCAAAGCCCATGCCCACCTGGCTCCCTTTTCCACAGTGCCCACCTCTTTATCAAGGAGGGTGGCAGGTGGGATGGGGGAGAAGTGAGATGTGTGGAGTGAGACAGGGCTCACTCCTTTTGCCATCTATTCTCTCCCTCTCACCGGGCATGGCAGGACTTCCTGCCCCTGCCCAAATTGGATGCAATTTGGGGGTGTCAGATGGGGAGGGGTGGGGCTGGGGAGACGTGAGATGTATTTTACCTGCTTTGCAGCTCCGTTGCATGTCTTGCCATTGTCTGCAGGCAAACGGTAAAAAAAAACTTCTTGTGAGTTTGATAAGTTTGAACTCACGAGATTTTTTTTTTAACCCTACAATGTGTTTGCCTGCAGACAATGGCAAGGCATGTATGGAGCTACAAGGCAGGTAAAATGTGTCTTGCATCTCTCCAACCCCACTGCTCCCCAATTACCACCTCCAAATTGTATCCAATATGGGCAGGGGCAGGAAGCACCATGCCCAGCAAGGGGGGGGGGGAGAAGAGATGGTAAGAGGAGCTCTGTCATACTCCACGGATCTCGCCTCTCACCTGTCCAACTATCACCCTCCCTCGACAAAGAGATGACGGGAAGGGAAGCAGCCAGGCTGCTGTTATGGTACCATTGGGGTGCATGGAGCTGTCTTACCTGCCTTGCAACTCCGTCACATCTTGCTATTGTGTGCAGGAAAACACATTGTAGGGTAAAAAAGAACTTCTCACGAGTTAGAGAAGTTTGATTGAACTTGCGAGAAGGTTTTTTTTTAACCCTACAGACAACCCTACAGCCTGCACACAACGGTGAGACATACGATGGAGCTGCAAGGCAGGTAAGTCGGAACCTGTAAGGGGGGGGGGGAGAAGAGACAGCAAGAGGAGCGAGCCCCATCTTGCTCCATGCGTCTTGCTTCTCCTCCACCGCACATGCCACCCCCCTCAATAAAGAGCCAGGTGCTGTGGAAATGGGAGCAGGCTTTGGGCATTTGGGCTTGCCGGGGTTCACCCGGCTGAGAGGCAGGAGTGGGGCAGGAGTTTTTTGGCGAGTGGGATAGATGGTTGGATGGGAGGCAGGTGAGTGCCAAGAATGTCATGGAGATTCCCACCTTTGGTTGCCCCAGTGAACTGTTGACGAGCAGCTGTGTTGCGCTGCCATAGCAGCACAACACAGCAGCAGCCATGACGTGGTCACACTTGCTGCCTCCTGCACCCCCAAAATAATAAGACCCCCCTGATAATGCCAAGCCCTTATTTCGGGGTTCAAAAAATATATGAGAGGTCTTTTCGGGGAAACACGGTAGGACTTAGTTCTTTGATGACTTGGATAATCTTGCAGTTTCTGAATCATTAAGGAATGGATATCTGGGATAGAATTAGTGTGGTGCTAATAAGAATAAGTATTTGGAAGAACATGGAATTTAAGAAAAAAACATACTTTTTTCTTAGTTAATTGTAACACAGAAAACCTTACAGGTAGTCCTTGACTTACAACCATAATTGAATCTGGAATTACGGTCATAAGTCATGCAGTCATTAAGCAAGTCATCATGAGGCTGACCCGATTTTATGACTTTTTTGTGGCAATAGTTAAACAAGTCACCATGGTCATTAAGCAAACGTTGTGGTTGTTAAGTGAACACATTGTCTACAAATTGTAAATAAATGATTTCTGACAAAAATAATAAATCATGATGATCATGTGAGCCTTTATTTACAGGATGGGTTTCTGGTTGCTGAATGTCCAAAATGTGATCACATGAAGTCAAAACTTAGAATCCAGGTTGCTTTGGGGGTCTGTCGTAACTTCAAGTGGTTGTTAAGACACAGTTGTAAGTTGAGGACTACCTGTTTTTTTTTATAAAGCAAGCCATCTTATTATGGTATCCATGGAGGGAAGATGGCGAAATAGTTGAAATAGCAGCTACAACCACACAATAAAAGAGATGAGGCTTTGAGTGTATGGTAACTGTTGCCATCTCAACCATTTCAGTATGATTACTGATGCCAGTACTAATAGATCTAGCAAATTTTATTCTTTTTTTCTGTGTGGAGAATTTGCAGCAGCAGAGGGTTCTTATTTATTTTATTTTAATAATCCAAAAAAATAATACCCATTATAATGTGGTCAAAAAAGATCGAGTCAAAAAACATATATTAAGCTAAAAGAGTAAGTTAGGCCTACAAGGCCTTATGTTTATACGGACATATTCCCCTAGCTGTTTCAATTAGTAATTCTTTACAGGATGAATCAATATAGCTTAAATCAATAGCTAGCAATCTGATTTAAATATGACTAATTTTAAATCAGAACTAATGTGTGCAATTATACTGTTCAAAATATACTACAGATGTGAAGGATTTCAGGAATTTTTACTCAGTTGAGATAAAATTTGCTCCAGTTTTTCAGCTGTTCGTATTCTCCCCTCTCACACACAATCTTTTGGATTATGATGATAATATAAATAAAAACGCTCTGCTGCTGCAAAATTTCCACACAGAAAATAGAGTAAAATTTAAAAACTTGCTAGATTTAGTACTGTGTGTATGTTGTGTGGGTGGGTGGGTAGGTGTCTGAAAAGAGAGTGAACTATATTTTTAATGAATGATAGAAAATGGATAGTAACAAGCTATAAATTGATATAGGACAGATATTCCATACTATGCAGTGAAAATGTATGACTTCATTAACACTTTGTAAATCTTGAAATCGGTACTACAGAAAGTAGGATCTTTATTTAAAATTGCAAATATATATACTATACAATATTCTTGTTCTCTACAATGCATTTTCTTTTCTTTTACTTTTCTTAGTTTTGGAATATATCAGTGGCTGCCTGATTCAATATTCTTTCCCTTAAATTATACTGAAGAATCCATTTAATTCATAACTTCATTCCCAGAAAGCCTGGCTTGATAGAATAGGGGACTTGCCTGCAGTGGCCAAATTAATCGAGACAAATCTCAGATTCTGCAGGAGGCCCTTAACAACCTCTAATGCCTAACCCTAACCCAGAGCCCCTTCAAAGTTGATCCATTTTTTAATATACTAGAAAATAAAAGTCTGATACAAAGGGGGATAATCTTATTCCATGTAACAAATTAATTTAATCAAACATAAATGAAATGAAATGAAATCTAAACATAATCAAATTTAGTTTTCTAAATTCCCCCCGTCCCATTTCCCATTTAGCATGCCTGACAGGCTACTGAAAAGCCAATTACAGTTCTTAGCCATATAAGGACAAAAAAGAAAAGACAGGTTGAAAAACTAAAATCTTTTCACTGAACGTTGTAAATAATAATTTAATATGTCCAAATGATAAATGTTACTTTTCATTGTTTTGAATGAAGTTGCGAAGTTGACAGTATGATAACACAAGAAGCTGTAAAGCATGACATACTGTATACTTGTCTGTGTTATATCAAGAACGGCACCTAAATTCTAGATCTTACATGCATATACACAATGAAGTTGTGCAGCCTGGCAGGAAAATGGCAAAATTCTATGAAATAATTCTCCCCAGCATATCTCCTGGAAGTTTCTCCAGAATTTCAAAGATGAGTTAAAGTTTTTGCAAATAATTTTATTAAGTTTCAAAAGATATATAATATAAATATTATAACACAAATGGGAAAATACCATAATCCTGTTGTGTGTGGTTGATCACTATTTCTGCCATATAATATAAAGGTAATCAGTAATTTTCTTCTTCAACAGCTACAGTTAAAACATTACAGCTGCAATTTTGATGCAGTAATACTGGCCTATAACATAAACTAGCACACGGTATATACCTTTAGAGCATTATTTAAAAGCAGTACACAAATAACTGTATATCATTATTGCTACCTCCATCATTCAGGAGTGATATGGATATAGTGCTTTGGATCCAGGATAGCTTTTCTATAAGCAGAAGGGCTCCATCAAACCACAGAGAGACTGAAAATACAAGGAAAGTTTCTATTTAAAAGGGAAGGTCAGGATTATTGTTAAATATTCTTTCTTCCATCTTTGATGTCCCTCTGAAGCTATTTTGAAAGATTGTCTTGCTTATGGAAGCAAACAGTGGATAGGAAATGGAATTGATGAAATCTGTTTTCCACCTTTATTAATGGTCCTATCCTTCAAAGAGATTAATTTCCTTCTTCCGTTTGGAGCAGTATTAGCATTTAAGATTCAAACTTTCTCATGTCAAATTCTTGATGAGCAATTTCAGAAGTGTACAAAGCTGATTTATTGGAATCTTGAAACTTCTCACATTCAGGTGAAAAATTTAAAAATGAAAGAAGGAAACAAGTTACCATGATTACTGAACCCTGGTGAATAATTTTAAGTTTTATTATGTGTGTTCCTTAACCACTAAAAGGAAACATATGTCCATATTTGGAATTGGCAAAACAGCAGATATTAGAAAACTGGTCCATTCAAAAACTGTGGTTTGTGGAAGATTTTAAGTAATGTGAATATTAATATTAATTAAAATTTAAGCATAGGGTTCCTCAGGATAGCTAGAATTTTAAGTATAACACCATTAATTAGCAAGCACGCGGCATAGTTTCAATTCTGTGTTAATGGTTAAGCTTCAAGAGAAATTTCATCAAATAGTTAGAACCAGCTGAAGGTTATTGTTTTGTGACTGACAGGTAAAGCATGGTATATATTTTTGTCTTTGGGCTTTGTAACCAATCATGGCATTTGTAGCTCCTTGCTGCTTGATAGGTACACTCTGTTTCCTTACCCACAGAATGTTACTGTATGTATCAGAAAATAAATTACATATTTTTCTCCAACATAAACAATGACCTTAAGTTTACCCTGAACTTGTTTGATATGCTGTGAGAAAAAAATAAACAGAAAACATATCATAATGGATGGGAATCATCCATAGACAGAATGAAGCAACCTTTTTATATAATTGGATTCCGATGAAATGAGTGTAAGAGACTGAGAGAAACCATATTCATAAGAACTGGGCCCCATACATTCTATGGATGTAAATCTAAGAATTTTAGACTTAAAGCTCACCCAGCATGCAACTCTGTCCTTTTTAAACCCCCTTCCTTTTTATAAGAATTCTATTCACTGACCTATCTGAGAAATCATTTGTTGTTCAGATGCTTATCATGTACAATTGGTTTCTTATTACAAGAAAAATCATAACAACAATCAATAAGATTACTGCAATATTGTATAAAAACAACTATGTTAAAATGTGGAGTCAGTTAAAATTGGATTTGCAGATGAGAAAAAACTACTGATGGGGGAAAAAAAATGTTGTTAAAATGACTATCTTACCCAGAATGCTATTTCTCTTTTAGACTATAGGGAAGAGCAACTAAGATAATCAAAGGCCTGGAAATAAAACCATATGAAGAACGGCTGCAGATTTTGGTTTTGGCTAGTCTAGAGAAAAGAAGAATCATAGCAGTATTCCAGTATTTGAGGGCTGCCACAAAGAAGAGGGGGTCAAATTATTCTCAAAAGCACCAGAGGGCAGGACAAGAAATAACGGTTGGAAATCGATCAAAGAGAGAAACAACCTGGAATTAAGGAGGAACTTCCTAACAAAGGAACAGCTTGCCTTCAGAAAGTGATGGGCGCTCCATCACTGGAGGTTTTTAAGAAAAGACTGGACAGTCACTTGTCTGAGATTGTATAGGTTCTTCTGCTTGAGCAGGGGGCTGGATTAGAAGACCTCCAAGGTCCTGTGCTGTGCTAATTTTGATTAAAGGCCTCTCCTTTAAATAATGGCAGAAGGATATTTTTAAATTTATCTGACAAAACAAAAAATCAAGAATTAAATATAAACTTTTACAAAATGCGAAAGTGGAGGCCTTGGTTTGCCTGATCTTAATTTTGTATTATGTTGCATGTTGTTTGGTATGGTTGAAAGACTGGATGACTCTGATTAGGCATACTGACAAAAGACTATAAAAAAGAAATACAATACTTGATACTACATATTCTTACAGCAGCTAGGAACACTTTCGCACAATCATGGAAATTGGAAGATATGCCATCAGAGGAAAGAATGATACAAAAAACAATG